>JBAIZZ010000201.1:10263-144999 GCA_037355905.1 Heliconius aoede | reverse complement strand
AATAATTAGCATTTCATACCTACTTTCCATTGTAAATGAAAAAAAAAAACCCATTATTGGCGCGAATTGCCGGAGACGGCGCTCGCTTAATTCAGTCATTATTTAAACTGTGATTAATGTGACTAGGATATGTCATTCTATAAACACTTTGCAAATAAAAATCAATAGGCTGAATAAAGTGATTTAACTCTAATAAATTGAATGTTTTGACACCAATGTCAATCACCGATATATTTGAAATAACGGTTGTGTTTATATAGGTACTAATTTACTATGTAACGACTGAGTCAGCTTTTATATATTCGTGCACCACATTGAGAGAAAAATTTCGTACCTAAAAATACTTACAGTAACACATAATTTAACAAAGGTAACTTAGTGACAATTTTCTCTGTTCTTTTACTTGTCGTACAGGCCAAATTAAATTTTTTATGGTGAAACTTAGTGGGTGTACGACATATCAATATTTCTTTGGTCATCATTCGCATGGAGTAAAATGTGTCGAGTATGTACATATATATGTATAGGGCGCTGTTAAGATAGATTTTTTTAAGAATATTTTATAACATATTATATTCTATTAGTCCAAATAATACCATACTAACATTTTAATGATGAGAATTGTATAAGCGTAATAATTTAATACATAAATATACGTAATTTTATATATGTATACATTGCCTAATTTACTTCAAAATGTTAAGTGAATAATTGAATAAGAATTCGAAAATTATCAATTATTACATAAATAGTTAGATAAAGTCACGTGCAGAAAGATAGTTAGGAAAGAGTACACAGAAGAGTACACAGTCGTCGTCGGCGACGAGTAAATAAGGCTGAATTAACTGTAGTTTTGCCAATCAAGCGTGACAACTAGTGTTTATACAGCTCTACATTATCTATATAGGAATCTTAACTCTTATCTTTTTGTGAGTGTAGTATATAAGTATATATATATAGATACACACTACCTATATTAGATTAAGTATTTAAAGATTAATTGAAGTATATTATGACTTTCTCAAGAATTATTAAAAAAAGGAGTAGTAAATTTAAATATAATATTTTAAATATTTTCTTAATGACACATATAACATAGTACTCTAATTACATTAATTATATTAAATAAGAACAAACCGACATAAGTGTAACATTATATAAAATATACAATATACATAATATAGGTTATTTGTAATTATTTATTGCGATGCGACGAGGATGTACAGTATCATAATGGGCTATAACAAATGGAGATTTATGTGAGGATGTCCTTCAAGCGTTATCTGCACAAGCTTTGTTTATAACTTTCACTATCAAGCTCTTTCTCAGTACGTTACATCATTTTATCAATAAAGTCCTGTTTTTTGCTGATCTCCGTAGAGGTTGGTATATATATTGCCATATCATTAAAAGATATGCTTGTTTAATATGATCAGATGGTAGACAGTGAACTCTTGTAATAAATCCCACTAAGTATTCTCTCTTTTTAAAAATTCTTTAATATAGTAAATATTATTATGAACAAAAAAATACATTTTGATTAAAAAAATTTACCGTATATGAATTTTTGTATACATTCATCTTTCGAAGATACTTTAGTTCGTCTATACCTAAAACATATTTAATTACAGAACAGTGGGCGCGCGCATAGTCACTACTGCTCACACAGTATTAAGTTTTATTTTTAACTTTGTCGTTAACTTTCATTATTAACGATAAATTATTTTTTGTTGCAGAAAATCGCTTCTATATCTTGTGCACGCAAGAATATTATAAGTGTAAAGCAAACAGACACGCCGCCCACGTCGTGCGATAACGCAGCATCCCGTCCACAGAGAAATTAATCTGGAACACGGTAACAGGAAGCATGCCGATAAAGCGCCCCGCGCTGTAGCACTGGATGAGTCTCCAACTGGACTGGATGAGCGGTCCTATTAGCATGCTGAGATTATCAGTGGCCTGCTTATTATTAACAAAAAACCTAAGTACAATAGTATGATAAAGCACAAACAAAGATAGATAATATACAACAATGGGGCTGATAAAACGAATTGTTCAAATCAACGATACAAACACGATAATAGAAAATTACAAATTAGATGTCGACAACGAGGACAGCAGCGAAAATCATTCCACAGACATAGAACTTAACGACTCGACTGACTTAGTTAATAGAATAACGTGTAGTATAAACTGCGGATGCCAAATCAAAGAGCGGTGTTCCTTCATGAGCGGGTTGCATAAGAACGACGACGACGAATACGGAAAGGGATCGATTAGAAGGAGGGTACGGGTCGACGGATATGGTGGTGCAAGGCGCACCGCTCATTTGAAATTTAAATGTGTGTGGGATACAGAGGAGTGCACGGATGCTATCCGGAGGACAATAGGGGTGCACGTGCAAGTGCTCGCCGTGATAGGACTCGTGCTCATGTTGCTGGCGACGAGCGCGGCCGCGCCGGCCAGATCGCGACTGGGGCGGAGTACGCATCTTGAGAAAAATGCGGTGAGCACATTCAAATTTTTTATTTACAGTGAATAATAAATGAAGTTTAATAATAATATTAAATTGTATTAGAGATAGTAAATAAAAGCGCTACGTTTAAAAGGCAATGTCATGATATGCATACAAAATAGTACAATATGTCTTGACGATTGGGTGGATTGTCTCGTCTGGCCCTTATCGGAAATGACGAACTGCATATATTATAGCCCCATTGTCTGCTTATCTGCATCCCTATCTGTTATATCAAAAAAGAAACGAATTTGTCTAAGGCGTCTATTTAATGTTTCAGTCGCAGATGTTTTTAGGTAAATACGTTTTGTATTTGGTTATAATTTTTTTTTAAAACATGGTTGACAAGTGGATGAGACCTTTACAAACATCCTCTGCAGATTGGAATGAATATGCCATAGACAAAGCTAATTTTTTTTTAAATATTTAAATCCAAAATAGATTTACGTAGCTCCATAAGTATTATTAACGGAAATGACAATATAATAAATAATGTGTATCGCAGGTTTCATATAATATATTAGTATTATATAAAAAAATTGTTTTACATATAACCGTGCCATAAATCTAACCATACCATATACTACACGATGACGAGACGATTAGCTGTCCACATAGGGCCACTGATTGTGACCATGTTCGTCTATGAATAACGCGGCTGATTTCCCGTTCAAATCCTATGTCCTTTTATCTGAGGAATGTTGAACTTGCCCCTTAAAAGGGCTCCTTTATTCTGATGGATTAACGGCCATTTTAAGGTCTCTCGTATTTCTGAGTGCCACTATTATGGGTACAAAAAGCTAGCGTGTCCTATTAGATTAGTGACAGTGACAGACGGATGGACCGTCGGTGAGATAAATGAGCTAAGTGACGAGTGGGAGGTTCCTTCGTCCTCTAAGACTCCATGGCCGGGAAGACACCGTCCATTTATTATACGGACAGGCAGAAGTGAAAAATCCGGCAAATTTTAAACGGAAGTGATGAATCGTTTTATACTATTTGGCATTTCATTGTCGGTTTTTCAAGAACGTTGATGCTTTCCTTCTACCTTGCTTTTTTATCTTTAGTTAAATAATAATACTTATTACTAAAATTATAGTAGTTCTATAATTCTTGGCGTTGACGTTAAAATCAATTGATACGTGAAGCTGATACTACAAAATTATAAAACACCTATAAAATATGTTAAAGTCTAAAGCTGTCGGTGTTTAAATTTAATTACAGTTTAAAAACGGCACGACCGAGATGCTTCCTGTGCAAGTAGGTCGACTTGGATTCTAAGCTTACATATGTACGTGGCTGTACTTTTGAATGATAAGTGGAGCGATGTAACTTCACTCTTAGTTATAAGTGCGTTATTGTTCTAATATCATATCTTTTAAATTTGTGCATCATTTATGTAGATCTATAATATTTTTTTAAAATATATACAGTATAATAAGAATTTAGATTGTAATATTCAAAATCTATGTCAAATAATTTGCCTTAATCGACAAGTATAACATTAATAAAAGGTGAACATTCAGTGGAAATGGAAAATTTTAATGGATCTGAAAGGTATAACCTCAATGGCTGTATTCAATACCGATCGGATTGTACACTGGGGACCCCCGAGATACAGATAAACATATATCATCGGCTCAGGTGTTGCCAATAAAAAAAGATATTAATATATTATTAGCAAAATTGTTATTATTGATATTTTCAAAAGATGCTTACAAGATTCTATATCATATTTTATATGAAAAGTTAAGATTTTATGAAATTTATATATTTATGTGTTACTTCTATTAATATAAACAAACATATAACTTAACAGAAAATACAAACTTTAAACGAAAAATAACTTTTATACTACATTTTGATATAAACGTTACGGAGTATATTATTAAAATACATATTTCTGCTCATAAAAGAAAATCTTAATATGAAGAGTACTGCCGGCTCATAAAGCCTGCGAGTCTAGTCGCTAGTCTGTACGTGCTTTTCACATGCTCGATTGGCCAGCATGTATTTGTGGAGGCGATATTGCTTTCGTTTCGGATTTCATTTTCATTTTGAATCTGTTTTAGAATTGAATGAAGATTTTTAACTTCATCTGTGCAAATTTTACGTATTGCTTTTCAAGTTATATAACCTATAATATCTGCACAAAAATATATCCCATTTTATTGGAATAAAATATTTTTATACTATAGATAAATTTCTCAAAACAAGACTACTTTTTGTATGCAACATGCTAGTGGGACTTACATATACATAAAAGACTTCCTGGATCGTTAGCTTCAAGCAGTGGATAAAAAATCAATGTATATTCGGATATTCTATTCCTTATATTTGCTTGATCAAATCATTATTTATTTTCAATTGAATTTTAGATAGTAGGCAAAAAATAAAAGGCAAGTTTGCTACAATATATATATATATTTTTATATCGCAATTAAACATAAACTAGATACTTATATATACATTTCAAGTGAGAGTTTAAAATTTCAAATTAAAATAGTAAACGCACAATAAAGACATAAGATATTTTTTGTGTTTTTTTATAAACATAAAGTATTAAACAAATAATTTTAAATAGCCGTACTTATACGATAATTAACCACAAAGCCATCGGTGTTCTCCAGAAGCAGTAACTCAAATTGAAATCACTTTCGTCCCCAATTTATAGTAATTGGGAATTAATTGACCATCACGGCGCGGAAACTTACATAGTTAACTGCGTACTTTAAGCACTCTAACACACGGTGTTTGATGGCACCACAATTCAAGCTTTTAATACTCTAACAGTTCACAGGTTCGATCCCCGTTCGAGGTAATGGAAAAAATATATGTATATTCAATTTTTTTCTCTGGGGAATGGGGAACGGAGTGTCTTAACACTATGTTCCTTTTCCTGACCCGCTGTATGCGGGATACACGGTAAAGCTGGGAGTAATGTAATGTTACATATAGAAACATCTATATTGGTATATTATTTGCCGTTACAATTACGGTAAACATACGTAAAATAAAAGATTTTTAAGAGAGGCAATTTCTATAGAGTGCTTCTTTTGTCTCGAAAGTTATGATTCTTTCTGAAAATGGAAAGATATATTAAGCGAGCTATTCAGTTGAAGCTTCATTTTAAGAATCGTTATGTACTTATTTATATACTGGTACATATATTTTTATAAATAAGGATAGGATACACACAAATATATAACTATATATATATAATTTCATTATATGTAATTTTGAGGTAAAAAGTGGTAAAAGATAATATTAAATAAATGTAATATTCATTAAAATATTAATTACTTGCGCAATGTACTGACTATTACAGGAACTCGTTGAGTTGTACCTATTGATTTTACCAATACTAATAATACGCACTATAAGTGAAGTAAACCTCAGATACACGTGTTGTGTAATGTTTGGCTATTAGTAGAGCAACCAGTGTGAATTAGTGTGAAATTAGCGCCTACGAAGGTGTCTGTCTGTGCATTTGATTTTTTTTTATCCAAAAAAATAGACATTAAAATATCAAATGAAATATTTAAATTAGATTATTTAAAACATTGTTGTCTCGAACTTTTGCTTTTTTTTTCCAATACTTCTATGTAAAGCAGAATTCATAATAATTATATTTTTTTTATGTTTAAATCTGTCTAATTATTTATATTATATAAAATACAAAAATAATTAAAAATATAGAATTAATAAAATATAAGAATGTTATAAAAAAGAAGCCGCCCAACGTGGGGCTCGAACCCACGACCCTGAGATTAAGAGTCTCATGCTCTACCGACTGAGCTAGCCGGGCTGATGCCTAATATGTAAAGTTATACTTCTATTTACCATAATATGATATTACATAAAAATTCTGTTCTTATTTATTGTAGTGGGCTGTCGTCATTGACCCAGATTTACTTTGTGCTATCAAGCATCGCCTATAATATTTTATACTGTTGGGATGCATTTAAACAGGATTTCGGCTTTTTTTGATAAAGAAAACATGTGAATCATTGGATAAAATTCGTAATCATATAAAATTTTGCTTCTTTTCTCTCTTGGATTATTTCACGCAATATTTAAATACTTTACATAAATCATAAATGTGGAATTTAAATATAATTTAAATTTACCTTAACAAAAATCCTAAATATAAATAGATATTTATGTATATTATGAGACTAATTATTTTGGCCTAATTAATTGCTTAATTTAATTGCACATTTCCTCAATTTTGAATACAATATACTCGTATATTGTCACTGGTACTGTTTATTATTTATTTATTTTGTGGATATCGAATCCGCAAACGTTTTCTTCATATGATTGACTCCATGTTAGGCTATCAGTACCTATTATATGTATACTGTATTACTCTGAATCATATTCCAATCTTTTCTCATGAAAAAATATTATCAAATGGACATGTCAAGTGGACAAAGTGACTTCATTTTCTTTGAAGGAACGGACACGCGTATCATGTTTTAACGAATTATTACTGACCTAATAATTTTTTCGTATTTATTGTGAGATTGCAGACACTGATAACAAATATAATAGTAAAAGTTCCATGAATTTTATTCATATAATGAGTAATTTAAACAAAGGTGACACCTTTGTATTTATATTTTGGTGCGAATTCCAATAAATTGAATCGTGATAAGTTGAATGCGAGTATAATAATGTTAGTATAGGTTATATTATGAGGCCGTCGTAGCGCAGTGGCAAAGTGGAACGTGTGACTATAAACGCGACGGTTGTGGGTTCGATCACCACTTGGATGGATGAATGAATATTTATTAATATTTTTCATTCATCTCCCTCTCCCTACATTGCTAAGTACGGAATAGCGTCAAACTGAAAATAAATTTTGATTATTTATTTTACGTAACGTATTTATTAATGTAGTAACAAATTGTACTCATATAACATAAAAAAAACAAATTTAATCTTAAAAATCTTTTAATATTATATTATCTGTAATTATAATGTCATGTTTATTATATATAATGCAATTTTATGAGGAAGTTGACATTTGCACCAGTTAATTTTTATTTATAATGCTCATACATTGCACTCAGCGGCATCCTCGGACCGGAAACTCCGTCTTGTGGGACAAATATAGAACAGACAGAAGTGTAAATGCTATATGTACGTAATGGCTGTACCTTCGAATTCAATTGCTCGGGGACTTTAAATTTCACGAGGCATTAAAATATTTAGTGATTGAACTCTCCGTTTTTTTGTTCATTACGAGATATGGTCCAACTAATTTATGTTAAATTTTTGTGCTTGCTTTTACCCTCAAACAAGGAGGTCAGCCGAGAGAACGTTATGTCAAGACCCAAAGAGATATATATTCTTCGGTTTCCGGTTTAATTGCCCAGAGGGTTCGAGCCGACCACCCACGAGCTTATATTCAAACATTGCTCTACTATGCTACCACGGCTTAATCATTAGTTTAATATCATAATTATAAATATTCTGCAACTGTTACTTGGAACAATAAATACTTAAATATTCAGTCATACTTATTATTATAAATAAGTATATTTTAACAGATAATATAAAAAATATATTCGAAATAGTGAATTCTTCTTGACGTCAAAACTTGTACTGCTTACTAGATTAACCTACAAACAAGATTAACTCTTCTTGTAAGTCTGCAGTGGTCACGTGCACACAACACATTACAGATATCTATCTACTTTCCTTTTAAAATATAATTATATCGAATAACAAAAACATATTCGATGTTATAATATATAAAAAGGAACGTTACTAATTTCTACTTGTTTCAATATTAAAATAAATATAGAACTCAAACTTATTTAAATACAAACAAAGCAATAACATACAAAGCAACTTCATAAACATCTTTGTCTATGCTATATTTGAAAAGTCTAAAAAAAATAAGAACTGGCTGTACAGATTTTTGAATAAAAATATATAAATTAAAAAAAGTAAAAAAAAAAAATTATAATTAGCGCCATACTAATTTCTACGATTGTCATTCGTACCAAATAGAACACAAACGAATACGCTCCCCGAATTCGTTATCATTAAAATAATTGATCAATGTAACAATACATTAATTGTATATTATTAATGGCCCTCACTCGGAAACTTTAAGCGGACTATTCACGATAATATAATATATTTTTAAAATGACCTTTAAAAATATAACTTTAAACAAAAAAATATTAATTCAACTTCACAGAGATATAATAATAACTAGGTTTTTCTAGCGTGACCTGCATGACGGAAAAGATGTCGAAATTAAGCTCCCAGTGCCGCCAGACCTACGTCATTTCGGATTTTCATAGAAAGAATAGTCAGATTACATGCACTGGAAGCATTCTATCTACGTCATATGTAGACAGCCTTAACCATATCAATCAGTATTCAGATCTCGTCCGTCCAACACACGTGAGGTCCGGACGAATTTCGAATCTGTTCCGGTGACTCATTCCGGCCGTCTTGTGTAGCGGACGTACGGACAAACCGATTATATGTATACATTATGAGTTGCGACTATTCGAAAATTGATTTACCATTTATTTATATATATAAGCTGATTTATATTTACTCGATATTTGTAAATAAAGATATACCAGGATTTCAATCTCTGACAATCATATCCTACCTACGCTGAATTGCCGTTCGACATTTTAAATTTCAACTATTTGTTAGTGTAGAAAGAGTCCAGAAGATGCCTGAAAGGAGACAGATAAGTACCTACCTATAAATGTCTAGACATTTCTAAACGCTTATTTAAATTCTAATACTTCCATTTCACTGTCTATAGATTTTTCCTTCTTTGTTCTTGTGCTTTTATTAAAAAAACCCTGATATTTAACAACTATTATCAAAAATACTTAAGATAAAAATGTATACTTCTGATTTTAATATAAAAAATCTTAATGGCTACTCTACGAGCGTAGGTTCTATTATTTCTATCTGTTTCCTACTAAAAGTTTTTGTCATGAGCCACTTCGCACATTGACGGCAGGTCGGCGGTTTCACAAGAAATTTACACAACCGATCGTGCCGCATTGCATTTGATACGAAATCCGATTTTTTATCTTAACATTACAATATATAACGTCTATATTTGTGTGCATGTGTTTTCTTACATATTTTACGCTCTGTGATTGGTTGTACACCTCGTTATAGTGGATGGCAACCTTAAAAGTGCATACTGCATTCTCTGTGACCGCAGTTTTTGCTGTTTATTTTGACGTCATATGTTTTTTTTTATTTAATGTATTAAGTAATGTTGCGAACTATCCTGCGCTATTATTGCAAATAAACATCATGTTAGTTGAGATTTTTCTAGTGGTAATCGATTTTTTGTATTTCAATTGCATTGGAAATATAAAAATAATAGTTTTATTAAATATTAATAAGCGAGCAAGAGCGACGAAATAGAAGAAGCTAGATAGAAGCTTTATAGCTAAATTTTCATTGGAAACTTTTAGTGGAATAAAATAAATGCATGTTCATTGATTTATATAGTATCCCTTAATAGAAACTTTTTTCAATTGTTCTTTCTTTTTTTTTATTAGTTAAAAGCTTAAAAACATTGTAAAGTTCAATGTGAAGTCCACACGCGACTCGTTTAATAAACAAGCGACTTATAACACGTTTTTGCATTATTTATTACTGAGTTGAATAATGTTACATAATATTAATATTAATTACAAAATATTAATATTAATTCAATTTATAAAAACCTACCTATTTATATGCAATAAAAAGATCTTGTAATCCCTTGTGACTTACTTTGTTTGCATTTTTACCTGCACAAATTCAGAATAGGACCCTAGGGAACTTTATAGGGGACATATATATGGACATATATTTATTTAATTTTTTCTTCTTCTACTACATCTATATACCCCATATAGCAGAGAAGGCAGAGAGAGCTTAGACACTCCGTTACCACGAGACAAGTAGAGTGAGTAGAGTGATACTGCGATTTTTTTAATACCAGACCACGGAAAAGGAATGAAAAATTATTTTCCCTTGAGTGGGACTCGAACCCAGTAATAAAATAAACTATATATACTACTACGTTCTTCTTTTGATATAACAATAACTTCGTATGTATAGACTACGCAGTGCTCTTAATGTAAATTTCATGATTTATATTTTTTTCTGAATTATTAGTATAATTGATCGCTTTAAATTTTTTATATATAATGTTTAAGAAACATATGAAATATATTCGTTAAAAGATAGTTGGCAAGTTTCTTTATTCACTTCCTATAACACGGAAGCACATCAATAACGGTGCGGTGTGTTATTGTTTGTACTAGTTAACAGTGAATTATAGCTTTCTTTAGATGCTTCCAAATATATACCGGCTGGCAGGTCTTAGCGTCTATCAGATGAAGAATGTCTGTGTGTATACCGTATATTTAACACTAAGGTTTTTTTTATACAAATAAATATATAAAAATAATATGGGCAATTTACGATAATTATAGAGGCTGTCGTGGCGCAGCGGCACAAGGGTGTTACTGCAACGCGACGGTTGTGGGTTCGATCCCCACTCGAGGAAGTGAAATATTTAATTACGTTTATGTTTCCATTTCTTCGCTCTGGTGTCGAGGCAAAGCGTGGCGTTTAGTTCTGCATCAACACGCAATGCCTCCAGAATTCCCCAGAAAGTGGGGAACGGAGTGTCTTTACATTAGGTTCCCTCAGCCTACCCTGCAGTGTGCGGGATACAGAGTGAAGCTGATTAAATTTTAATTTATGATAACTATATTACTACAAAGAGAGACACACGGACTTAAAGAGTTATATTCACATTTTTTATATTAGTAAATAATAATACTTTTTGATTTCTTTGCCGTTCAGCAATATTTAAACATATAATAACTGAATTTTATCAACAAAAATAAGACAAACATATATACAATAAATTATAGTAAAGTTTTTGTTATTTATTTTACTTAGTTTTGTATCTTGATGACATACAAAATTACTTAGTTATCTATTAAGAAAAGACAAAAGTAAAACCGATAATTCTCGTAATATATCAATGTCAAAGACAGTTAGTTACACAGGCATGAGTAAAAAATACGATAACACCATTCCGTAACGAAATAAGAACCGTAATTAGGTTATATATAAAAAAAAAGTGTTGACGGATATAATTAATAATATTTTTGGCAATGATAATGCTTATCATTTAATTATGGTTTTTTTACACTGTATCCCGCATGAAGCACTATCGGAGGGAGCATTTCATTCCCTATTCTGTATCCCGCCCACAGTAGGGTAGGCAGAGGGAACACTGTGTTAAGACACTCCGTTACCAACTATCCGTCGATTTTTTCGAAGCATTGAGTGGCGAAAAACAACACCGGGCTTTTGCTTCGGTGCCTTACGCGAAAACACGGAGATCTTATTAAACAATAATTCATTCCCTTGAGTGGGGATCGAACCCGTAGTCTATCGCGTTTACAGTCACAAGCTTTTGCCTCTGCATCACGACTGGCCTCAATTATATGTTAATCTTAATTATGGTAATAAAATTGCAATCCTTTCATTCGTTCATTCATCAATCTTACAATATAAACATATGTTATGTATGTATGTATGAACTCTCATATATGAGTTACCTTCCCGACAAGTCTATAAATAAATGTAACGGGCGAGCTTTCTCCGCGACTGTGAGGGCGCGACCGTTATCTGTTAGGTGGCGAATGGGGGCACAGATCAGATTTATAATATCATAAACACGTTTTGATTGAGCTTTATTAATATGTCTAAACATATGTACATTCAGGATCCTTTGGGATATAAACTTTATTATCCGTTTAAACTGGTTGCAATTGAAATTTGGTAAATATTATATGTATACATACATTTAAAATATAAACTTTTAATATTATATTATTTTTATTAATTCAATGGAAATAAGAGTTATAAGGTTTGCTCTATGGAATTTATTCTGCTTTACATAGCGACGAAATAAAACAATTGATTTGTTTGAATGGGAACCGAACCCACAACTATCACTGTTACAGTCAAACTAGTCCATACCCTCTGCTCTACGATGTATTATAAATATAATGAATGTTTTGTAATAATGCTTACATCTATCTCGGCTTTTACTCGAAGTGACTCAAGATCTTATTTTGAAAATCTGTAGTGCGATGAGTCGCAGCTTCCATACTGTATACTCGATCAATAGATATAGTTATTTGATATTATATAACTTATTTCCTTATAATAATCGTAAACCTTATTGGAATTACAGTGACTATTTTAGACATCCATTAGTATTTTTACTCCTCGACTCTCATATTATGTAAACTATAGGGTGTCTACCCCATAATGCAGTTCCCTTGCTATCGCTAATTAAAAACGACAAGCGCTGTCGGGCGAAAGTCCATATGCTGGTATAACAATGATGATTCAAACGGGACATAAACTTAAAACAGACTGTCATTGATGTTTTCAGGCGTTTTGTAGAGAATTGGTAAAAACGTTGTTTTGGAAAGGTCGTTCGAGCCACGTATTATTAGCTAAGCGCCCCCGGGGCTTTAAAAAGCGTCGGCGTCGCCCCACTTGTAATATATCAAGATATCGTATTCCATACCTATTGCCAACTCCACTGAATTACTTCTTTGTACAGACATTGTATGTCTCGACTGATAGCAGGGTAGGCAGAGAGAACCAAAGAATCTGGTGTTGCAACACTCCGTTCCCATTAAAACCATTCTCCAGTTGATTTAATTGGCGGAACTCAATATTGCGCTTTGCGTCGTTACCAGAGCGAGAAAATTAAAATAGTAAATTTTTAATCCAAATATTAAATATTTCATATCCCCGAGGAGGAATCGAACCCACAACCTATCGCGCTCAATCGCTTTACAGTTGCACGCAATACAATTTTGTTTAATTATTGTAAATTAAATGGTTGATTTAAATAACGGGCTTATCCTACAGTTTTTCATACTTTCATAATATGTAATCTATAATTCTCTTGTCAGAAGATTACTTACTATTGGTATCAATATGAATAGTTAGTTAAAGACTGCGTCAATTCCTCAATGGAGGGCACACAGGGTGTGGCGGGAAGAGCATTCGATGACGGGGGTCAACGACACAGGAACTGACCCTTGGACATACAACTGTTCAATAATATTTAATTACCACAGTCGTCTGTCACAGGACTTGATGACACTAATTTCCTTCAGAGACACCATTGCAATGGGATCATTGATGATCTTGATTTTTTCTTCAGAGGGAACCTATACTTGGTTTCCCATATTCCTCTGAATTCTGGAGGTATTGCGTGTTCAGTGGCGAAAACCAACGCCACGCCTCATCTCAACACCAGAGCGAAGAAATTCAATATTTCATTTCCACGAGTGGGAATCGAACTCCTAACCTGTCGCGTTTACAATTACTTCTTGTGCCTCTGTTCACGACTGATCTCACATGATCTTGATCAAAATCTCACAGAATAAATGACGCTTTGTTTTGTTGATTTCACGGAACAGAATCTCGGACGTCGTCACAATATCGTTGTAGTATTTTACGCTGTCAACGGAAATGTTGTTAATGTGTAGAAATTTTATTTGCCATTCCGTTCGCTAAATGATATGTTCTGCGGATGACAGTGGAGGTACTAAATGTGGCCAATCAGTCAGGGGTAGAATCAAATGCAGCGCTTTGGCTGGCGGCCAGTGATGCGTAAAATAACCTATTACAGAATCCTTTTGTTGTCAGCAGCGCGGCTCGCCTCATTTCCATATCACCCTTACGTCGAGACAGCTAAGTCTCTAGAAATTACACAGAAATTTAAATTTTAAGACATTTTTTGTTACCTTTAAATCTAGTGAATTGAGACCTGTTAATTAGTTGCGACGACCATTAAATATAGTTATCATTATTAAAAAAGTCATTAATCTTCAGAAATTAGATGTGAAAGAATATAAAAATATACATTGATTTTGATGCGATTCCAATTGTTTTTTTTTTAAAACTGTAAGTAAGGATTATCGGTAGTATATAAAATTTCACATAAAACTCCTAAAGCACGCAAATAATTCAAATTTTATGTGTACTGATAAAATTATATCAAATGATTCATCCCGCAACATCGTAAAACCTGTTACGTGAATATGGGTCGTTGAAAGTTAATATCGACGATATTATGAAACTGCACGTACAACTTACTTTATTAAGGAAGAATGTACAAACACTTTCGTACTCTATATCGTTATAAGTAAAAGTATATTTTTTATAGGCAAGCATTTAGGCAAATGTTCATCTAGTAATCCCTTATTTATTTATATAAATAAGTGAGTGAGATTTATATAAGTAAGTGATATATATATATATATATATATATATATATATATAATTGCTTTATAAAATATATAATAATGTAAATAAAAGGTAATTTGGATACGTACACAAAAATATAAGCATAATTTCAACATAAGACACAAAATTATCTTTCGATAGCTATAAGACTTATTGGGAAATGTGACTTCATTGAATATATATTAGTACGTGAATGACCTACGAGGCAATATCGTAATCACCATGAAGCAAATAAATAGTCATTGTTTGTAGATATACAAAACTATACATGTGATATGTATTCTCTTACGAGTGTTTTACTATCTGCGCCATTTTGTCCCGATATGAAACACTTTATGATCTGTGCCATCACAATATTAATACAATTAGTATTGGTTATGATAACTATCGCTAATTGAATAGAAATTGTATAATTTTCATGCATCAAATTTCCAATTTGTGTTGATAATAATTTATTTACATTTATATGTTAATATAACGAGTATACAATTTAATTTAATACCTGCTAAGTAATATAAGAAAATATAGTTTGTGTTTATTTTAATCTAATACAATTCTAGAGACATTCGATAACGTTTTCTTATTCTTTTTTTTTTAATTTTTGAAAATGTTATATCTGTTCTAAATATAAATAAATACACAGTTCAATAAGTTGCATTTTAAATTTTTTTAAATGTTATATTAAAATGTTGTATTGTAATATCTTTAGTAACTGCCAACATAACGATATGCAGCCCGAAAAATGTCCTTGAATGTTATATTGATAAGGAAACGGCTGTGACCTAATTACTATGTAATTGTAGTCCTCAATGTTGGTAACGACTGACGATGAATATTTCTCAAATCACTCGGACATTGGGCACCGGGTGAATGTCTTGTTTATTGATATGACATTATGTGAATTAATCGATCTCCTTTACAAGTTACAAATGATCGATTATTAGAAATATTTAGTAATTGGTTATTTTAACTAGAGATATTTTCACAGGAGATACTCGATGTGACAATCGATACAGATGATTATCTATTTGTTATTATTTAGATGAGTTGTTTGGTGTATAGTTAATTTATTTCTGCCTTCGTCACTTATATTTTAAAAACAAGAATCTTGCATAGCATGTGAAAAACTGAATGAGTATCTTTTTTGTGTAGAAAGACAAACACACTCGACTTTTATTAATATGGTAGTTACTTAGGTAAGTTTTTTATGACAGTACCCCAAATACATCTAACAATAGCTATCTTTATACAAAAAAAGAAATAAAAACGTCCATATAATGAGTTCTATACACAAGCGAGTAAGATGAAACTGTAAACAATACAGCTAATCAAACACAAGGAATGAATCGTTCTGTTATAAGCTCTCCCCTACATTTGCATTTCACTGTTTGTTTACCGAATCTTAATACTTAGAGAGACATTTATTTAGTTTTCAAATGATAATAAAATACATATAAATGAAGGATAACATTTGTGAAAGAAAAAATTGTATTGATATAGCGAAATAAATCTGCATAAACGTTTCACTTGCTCAACAACTTTCATAATAAATATCTATATCAAATCAATAAATAAAAATATAATTATCATGTAATTTTGAAAAATAAATGAGACGCTCTGGTGCAGTTGACGAAAAAAAAACTACCAAATATCTGCACGTGATATTTCTAAATTTCAGTTGAGTGGCGGAACTCCACGCCAGTCTTTTGCCTTGGTGTCAGAGCGAAAAAATAAAAATATTAAAAAATAATAACTATAGAAAAAAATAATAACTGAGCGATGAAATAAAATGGCTGCACCACGACAGCCATTTAAAAGTGAGGTAAAAGTAATAATAAGAAACAACAAATGTACCTTCATTCTTACCTTATATAAGCATAGTTTATTTTATGAGGAGTGATATCGAACACGTGTCCAACTATTTTACGGTCGCGACTGGCGCCTGCAGTTAGCCATCCGAGGCGACGGCCGGCGTGTTGCAAATATCGTGTCTTGCGTGTATAAATATTGATCCGTATTTTGAACAAAGAGATTATGTATGTTTTCTTTTTTGTACATTTTTACGTTATTATTTTAAATGATTAAATACAATTTAAATATTATTTAACTTTTTGACAACACTGCATCTAAAATCTTTTATTTGCAATGTGATTACAATGTATATATTTTTTAATTTTATGCGTCTTCTTTCCCTATCAATCATTATGTTCTTTTTTTTATATTTATATTATAGTGACATAAAACACTTTGCTTATGAATGGAAAAATTAAATAGTGATGCTTAAATCACTTCACCATAAAATGAAACAAATATTAAAATAATTTCCATAATTGTAAACTTAGCTGAGTGGCAAAAAGACAAGACCTCAAGATCAACGTTCTCCAATACCACTGAACTGCGGACCGTTTGATACCTCACAAGAGTCATGATAAATGTGCTTATCGAGTGCGTAATAAATCGAAATGGAACTGCAGCATTAAGAGAAGCATAACACTGAATGAATGAACGATCCCACTGTTTCCAATATAAAGTGGTGGACCGTTAAATAAGCTTTTTGCCTTAATTGTTATCTCACAATCATTTTTAACGAAAATATATTATAACTAAAGAATTAAATAAGTTTTTATATATGTATTTATAATTGATATTAATTTACCACCTTGGTAAATTATATTTATAAAATGAAATCCAGTGTTGAATTCATTCTGTTAAAAGAACGATTTGTAAAAAAAAGACTTAGGATGAGATAAGGTTAGATCTACCCATTTTTTATTTTAAGAAAAAAGAAAAAAAGCAAAAAAAAAGTCATACTTTAAATAAATAAAGTTCATCCTAAACTCTAAAAAGGTAATGGCTCGCATGTAATATGGATTCATTGAATATATTATAGAGACGAAACCTTTGAACCGAATCATTGAAATTGCAGGCGGGCGCGGTCACAACCGTATTTGTATCAATCAACGTGCAGATGTAATTGAGCTGCAGGATGTTACCCATCACCCGTTGAGCTTTCAACTATCACATATACAAATTACTAATATCAATCTTGTGTTTATGCTGTAAGGTATATTTATTCTTTGATATATTTAATTCAAGTATACGAGTCGGGACTAAAATTATATATATATATATATATAACGGGAAATAACGATATAATCGTATAGACTACGCGGGTGAAGCCACTGGTAAAATACTAGTATTCAATAACTTTTAAACTTTATAGAAGATCAATATTTAATACATTCATAAAATTTAAAGCCAATATTGTATGTTTACTTTTCTATATTTCAATGTTTATAATCCAGAAACGAACAACCTGTATAATATGAGCTATATACAACGTTAAATAAAGAAGTTTTACTATCGAAGAGATTTATTCTTAATCTATTCGTGGATATAAATTTTTATTGTTATTCAGCGATAAATATATAATATTAGAATGGTGATACATGGAGTCATTTTATTAACCGTTCAGACTTTTTACAGTCCCTCATCCAGATGTCAAATAAAGTATTTATTTATTTAGTTTAACGGCGTCGTGAAACGCAAGCAGTTATTATTCATCTATGCACTATGGCTTCGTTACATTCATTTCAGTACTTTCTGTACAAAATAGAAAAAAAAATTTTTTTCATCAAAATATGATGTAAGCGACGATGTCAGGCTACTCAAAAAAGGTTTAAATGAGATAGATAATTAATATATACATAATAGGTACATATTTACGTATATAAATAATATAAATCTAGAGTAATTATATAATTATTGATTTTTGTTACATTTATTATTTTTAATAAAAATATATAAAATGAAGAACACTACATCTATTATGCATTAAAAAGGCTGACTGTTTGATTTCAAAAACTGTCTCGCGGATAAAAACTCGATATAAAAGAATATATTCGATATCCAGTTACCAAATCTACATGTTTCAATTTATAAAGTTATCTATGGTACATCAACCCTTCAACGTTGTGGATTAATTCGGATATATAATGTAAAAATTAAGTAGATTATTTATATTAGCATTTTAAACTGTATAGAACAACACTACACGCCAAATGATTGAACTTAATTAACTTTTGTGATTTAGAATAGAGACTGACGGAATAAAAGGCTGTATGGAGTCGGATCGGTCAAATGGTCAATGCCTTTATGGAAAACAGTTATTTTCTACCGAAATTAATATATTCGTTCGTGTTCATATTACTATTATTTTAAAATCTGTAATTGCTAGCTAGCTAGCTGTTAATTAATTAATTACCACCCGATAGATCGAGCTCAGCTTTTGTACACATATTAGTCATAATATGACTAATATGAATATTATATTACATCCTAGTATAGATATATATACCTCTCAAAATACTATTTTTTTATATTAAAATTTAAACAAAAAATATATAAATACAAAAATTTAAGCCACTCAGTTTAACTTCTCTCTAAAGGTGAACTGGATAAAAAGTTAGTAAAACTGAAATAAAATCTTGTTATAGTATGTTTCTTAGATTGAACAAATGATATTAGCTTCCAAATAAAATGTAAATTCAAATATCAGATATGCTTGTCTGGATCGCCAGAATTTGATACTACAAGTTGAGACCGTGTAAAATTGGATCTAACCTGACAGTTTTAAGATTAAAAAAAAAAAGATGATAGAGGTGTTTTGCATATTGTAATTGCTTTTTGGATTTATTATTTACTTTATAAACAACCTTGCCATAAAGCTTTTTTTTATGTGTCTGTTCAACAAAATAATGTTTATTTATTTTAAATAAATCTATAAACCATAGAGAGAAATTACAGTAACCGAGCAAATTTTATATCCTTAATGTTGAATGACGTCTTCATATATATATACACGAAAGTATATGTACGCAAGTAAATTGGAATATCTTCGAGGCATTCAAAAGCGGGTCAAGCAGATATAAGCTTCACAGAATATCCTGCGGTTTACTTTGTCACGGCACCGGGATCTCCAGTAATTTTACTAAATAGTAATTTTCCTCTTCCTCGCATGTTCCTTTACAGTACACAGTCTATTCATTCCGACATAATCTTCCACATTTCATCCGGTCTTTTGAAGATACACTCCTTACTCTTTGTCAATCCTAAGATTAATTGACATTTAAAATTCAATGAGATGTTCAATTGGAAATACATTGAAGGTGGCTTGATGACGCTGAATAAGACTTACGAGTGACGTATTCCACAAGTGTATAAAATTTGTTTGTATTTTAATATATTTTTTTTCTGTGGTATGATAACTATGTGGAATTTTAACCCATAAATATCGTCTGCCATGACAATGCATACAAAATATGTATACTTACAAACGCGCATTAAAATAATTAAAAATGCAAATAACCAATTTTCAATTTCTGCCTCATCATGATACGTCCAAAGGTCTTTACGAAACGTGAACAAGATGTCAGTGCTGTACGACGACAGTCCAAGGACTTTGAGTTTTCACCCATTAATCAGTGCAGTAGAGTGTAACCTGATACCAGCCATCGGGCAACATGCTAACTTGTGATTAATTGTGTTTGCAGTAGGATGCCGTCCAGACGCCACATTCGCTGGGTGACGTGGCCGGACAAGCATTGTTCTGACTGTATGGATTAATTATATTATTTAACAGGAATCGCCCATAGACATGTTCATATGTCCTCTTATTTATATATAACTCTTAATATGACACACATAAAGGTGACAATGCAGCGTTACATATAAATCTAAACCGCAGTTTTTCCTGTAGGTATTGTACTGACGTCTGCGAAAGACGTTGAATAAAGAATAAAGGATGCGCTCGTCTTTGTCCTGTAATTCATAGAAATACCGTTTCCGTGATGCTATTAGGACTAGATGTATAAATATTTCTTTAATATTTAAAGTTGTGGGTTCGATTCCCACTCGAGGAAGTCAAATATTTCTTTACGTTTATATTTATTTCCATTTTTCTTAGCTCTGGTGTCACAAAAGCGCGGCGTTGGGTTCTGCCACTCAACATGCAATGCCTCCAGAATTCGGCAGAAACCGAGGTTCCCTCTACCTACCCTGCTTAGCGGGATACAGCGTGAAGCTGAAAAAAAAATATTTAAAACGTTATCCTGCCATAGAATTTAAAATGCGTACAATAATGAATTTTGCATGTGTAATACATTTGCATTGGCGCCCGCGCTTAATGAATACAACAATGACTACATAAAACTGCTTTCAAAAGAATTATATTTACAATAAATTATATTAAAGTGACAACGTGGCTATATTTTAGTGAAAGAGTTACATGCGGTTTTGACGTGAAAATAAAATATATTACATACACTAGTCATATAATGAAGAACTACACATCCCAAATACCTCGTAAATTGTATGAGTCGAATGAATAATCTGCAAGTTACCTACACTTAGTGAAATTCACAGTATAAATTTCTCACTGTTTCATATAAATTAGTATTTAAAATTAAAATTAAATCAGCTTCACGCTGTACACAGCAGGGTCGGCAGAGGGAACCTAGTGTTAAGACACTCCATTCCCCACTTTCTACCGAATTCTAGAGGCATTGCGTTGTTCAGTGTTAGAACTCAACGCCGCCCTTAGCCTCGACACCAGAGTATTTAGTGGCGTTATTAATAATTGAGTTTTTAAGATTTTGCGGATCAAAATTATAGAATCAATACAATCATCGCAGTATCTTCACATGTTTGAAGTCAAGAATTATAAAAAGACATTCTAAATTTCTCTATCAATATATCTATTATTTTATACTCTGAGAAAAATACCGTTTGCATCCTCTTTACGTATGGAAAATCTCAGTGCTTATAAATTTATTAAGTTGCCATGAAATAATTGCATTTATTGTGCAACTGTAAACATTTCCTGAAACAGATTATTATATTATTAATTTTACATTAATAATTATATTATACAGAATGTTGTTTTGACAAATTAAGTCATATTAACACCATACTGGACCGCTTAGAATTAGTTTACTACGTGCTCTACGTTTTAATATTACGACTTCCCAGGTCCCGGGAACCTAGTGTTTAGACACTCCCCACTTTCCCCACTTTCCGTCGAATTTTGGAGTTGACTGAGATAAGACGCACGCACAGCTATAACCGTTGATGGTAAAAACCTGAAATTTTGACAGATGCTTATTTTAATGTGTGTCCACTCAGTACGATGGGATTTATATATATGTATTATTATTAAATATATAATAATTATATATAATTAATATTAAATACTAATGTTGTTTTAACAATAAAATTATCTCCGCTAATTGCTCTGGTCGTCTCGATGGCGCGGGCGTCTCTAACAGGAAATTTGAAATAAAATTAACATATTTTGCAATCCACATATAACTAAAACACTAGCAGGTATCTCAAAATGCACTTCTTGTATTATGATATTTTGGTGACTAAAAATTTAAAAAATATGAGGCCAGATGGAGCTAGTCGTCGTGCAAGGGTTCAAGCATGCGACATGCATGTCGTCCGATGCCCACTCGAGGAAATGGAATAGTTCATATTTTAGTTTCCTCGTTCTGGTAACGAAGTAAGCTTTTGAATCCACCACTCGACACGCAATACCTCCACTTCAGTGGAAAGTGGGGATCGGAAATGTCTTAATGAGAACAGAGTGTCTTAACACTAGGCTTCCAACTTCCTTCTGTCTACCCATCTATGTGTGAGATAAACGCTTATAGTTAAATAAACTAATCAAAATATTGTTTATAATATTTGCATTTGAATATAACTACATTAAATTGAGGTATATATAATTAATTTAAGGTACATCATACCTGTTAAAGTTTACCGTACTTTCTATTTAAAAAATACAAGTGAAACTAGTTTAAATTGAAAGCAATTCTAAGAATAGAGTGTGAAAATAGATTCACTTCCCCAGGGAGACGTGAGTCGGCAAAAAGTGAGAGCGCGAAAATGGTAGGCGCCGGGACGTCGCTCTGACTCATACGACCTCTTTAATCAGAGGACGCCTACAGCACTTCCTTGGGATTACTTCTGTTAGTGTAAAATACACCTTAACATCTAAATACTTAGTTCTGTTATAATAATATAATACTCATTTAATCATAAAAACTACGATGGCCACTGCAGATTCTAAACAAACAGCAATTCTCTAAATCTGGAATCTAATTTCCTTTGTGTTTGTGTAACGTCTTAAAACACTTGGAGCAATGAATTTTCTACACCGAATAGAATTGTTCAATCAACTTAATTGTTTAATTAACGGAATGCGCTTTCACAGGTTCCACCTACATTAGTCGCTTATTACATTTATGTAGGGGGTTCTATTCAACCAACCTAAATTGCTTCTAGACAAATAAAAAGGTTACACGGACCTTTTATGGGGGTAAAACTTGTTAAAAAAAAAACTATTTTACTTAATATATATTTCTTATTTGATAGATATTAATTTATTAATCTGGCGGAGTAGAGAATGAAACGTTCGTAATTTGATTATCAAATTTAAAACATCATTATAATTAATTATAATTAATTATATTTATAATAAAACTGGTGAAAATGTAAAAATAAATAATATTTTACATTTACTCTAAAATGTACAATAATAAATGTCAAATCGTAGTATAAATTTTTAGATGTTGGTCACTTACATGTTTTATTGATTCATCGCGACATTACAATACGCACCGCTGCATTTGCTGCATGGGCTGCATGGGGCATTCACGTATCAGTTTTCAAGTCAGTGAACTTTTCGTTAACCTGAATTGGCTTGTCCGTCTGTGTATATACATCCACAATAATTAATCACGCTCGCCAACACCCAAGGGACGCTAATGACGTCCAAGGACTTCAATTTATAACAATTCCCTCACAAAGTCCACAGATAAAATTAATAGTTGAGATAAATGTGGTTACGGGCTAGACGTATTCAGCCGAATGGAATGCTTATTTTCACATTGGCATCCAAAAAAGTGAGTTTAGATAAAAATATTATTATTATATTCTGTCTGGATCTGACAAAAGTGATTATTTATATCAAAAATCATCTAAACAATGCATTTGTGCAAGGTTCTGTTTTGATGCCGTCGTGGCGCAGTGGCACAAGGGTCTCGCCCGTAAACGCGATGGTCGTCGGTTCGAACCAACTCGAGGAAGTGAAATATTTCTTTACGTTTATATTTCCATTTTTCTTCGCTCTGGTGTCGAGGCAAAGCGCGGCGTTGAGTTCTGCCACTCAACACGCAATGCCTCCAGATTTCGGTAGAAAGTAGGGAACGAAGTGTCTTAACACCGAGGTTCCCTCTGCCTACCCTGCTGTGTGCGGGATGCAGCGTGAAGCTGAAAAAAATAAGTTCTGTTTTGTAATATACCTGTAGGCACACATGCATGTTAAATTATATTGTATATGAGAAACAGATGGTCTTTGCACTAGGTTCCCTCTGCTTATCATGCTGAGCTTATCCTAAGAGATACAGCTATGTATATAAGATCTTAAAAAAAGATACAGATTGGTGTACAAACATTGCACATTTTGTTATTAAACATTTAATACACGCATTAGATTATTTAGCATATTATTATTTTATTTCATTCAGATATTGTTGCTTACAGTAGAATGCAATTATATTGAATTCTCCAATCTTCCTGTTAGATATGACCTTGCTGACGTCGAATTGCGGCGGCCAAACGCGCCGGTCATTGACTCATTATGTTTGTGTATAATATCTATACGCTATGCTCGGTATGAACGGCACCGTGACCTAATTTTAAGAGACGATATATAGATATAAGATTATATCTAGTCATTATTTGTTAATAAATTTTTTAACGTCACAGTGGTCATAGGAAGTTTAGTGTTAAGACACTCCATTTCCCATATGATTCCTGAAAGTAATTTTAATTGTTAATATTACTATTTGTAATAAAATTTAATATTAATAGTTTGCATTTTCTTAGATTAAATTAAACCCTAGTATTTCACAGCCTTTGCGAGTACATGAAGAATTTGTTAAAGTCATAAAATTATAGATATTCATTACTTACGTTTTAGTGCCGTTATTATTTTCATGGTGAAGATTTTATAATAATTGTTTAGAGAAAGAAAACTAAAATAGACGCAACAAAAACAAATTTATTCTATCCGAGCTTAGCATAGAGAGCAATTTATCTCACAGTTCAATTAATCTTAATCGCCCTACTACATATTTTCTCTTGTAAATGCAGAAAACTTAGAGAAAAAGTAAAAGTTAATAATGATGCAAATAGATATTTTGTTTTTTATTTCTAAATTTATATGAAGTAGATCCCTGGAATTTGTGGGACATTAAATTGATCTATAAATAGACAAAGCAAAAGTGCGTTAGAAGTACGTTAAAATAAGCTATTTAAATCACTTTACACACTTTAGGCACACGTGGTGTCAAGTGCCGAGATACCGTCACCATATTACGTGAGCATCTGACTGCTGGCACATCATGTTGACACGTTCTTATAATATATATTTTGATAATTATTTAAAAATATTTCTTTTGTATTATATTGCTTTGTGTCTACATTACAAGAAAAGAAAAATATACCGAATAATTTAATTTGTACTTTCCGTTTTATGAATTTGTTGCTTTTTGGATAATTGATCTAACAGTGCTTTGACTACGAGATTTACGAAAATTTTTAACTATCTGTCTGTATAGTCTGTATTTGTTAGATTGAAACTTACACAGTTATTAATGTGACGACAGCCTTTGGTATGATGTACCCCTGATTGCGTATGGACCAGGTACAGTTTTGAGGGCAGCACAGAGTGTTGGAGACAGCACAAAGAGTTGGGGGTAGCATAAAGTTTAAACGTAATAAAAATTATCTCTATCGTCTTATTATGAAATGAATAAGCTATTTATGATACACATAAAATATAAAAACGAATAGATAGCTAGGTGGCATACAAATAAAAACATTTCATACAAATCATAACAGTGAATGTGTGTACATATGTGAAAAATTATGCATTGTGTTAACAGTAAGCGGCATTAGAATAATTTGACAGCATGTCGAGTCATGATGCAATTTAAATTAACGCCCCTTGGGAAATTAAACTGGATTCAAACTTGCGCTTACGTCCACCGCGTTGTGAATAACTACTGAAAATAATATTTTCTATAAATATACCTACAGCTAGTAACATAGGTTAATAATTTTAGAACTTTTATATTGTAAAGTTGAATTTAGACAAATACTGCTTAATTATATTTTTCACATTCAATTAATAAGTAATATTTCAATATGAAATCCTAATATTCACAAAAATACAGAAAACCTATTTTTTTCCCTTGGCAACTATTTATCTCGTATAAGTATTGTCATAATGGGAAGTACAGACGATCGTCAGACAGATTAGAAACAAAGACATCTAAACAATATAAATGATTGCGTGCGGCTAATGCTTAAGATGTGGTCCAGAGATTATTTCATTTAACTTTTAGCGTAATTCCATATTTACAGTAATAAATAAGAATAACGTAGTTTCAGTAAAAATAAGAGTGCAGTTTAATTCCTGTATAGATTCGCCACAGATAATAATTAAATATTTATCTTAATGTGGAATTTACCATTAACATATCAAACCACAATCAAAAAATTATGTTAAAAAAATATTTTATTGTATTCTTAGAACAAATAATAGTAGTATTTGCTCTAGGAATGGTACGTGCTTAATTCTTTTTTCATTACCAAGGTTGACATCGCGTTAGATTTGCTTTGTTTAATAATATGTTACAATATATAATAAAAAATGTATATTCTGTGGTTTTAGTCGTAGTAGTAGTAGTTTGCGTCACAACTTCCAGGCCAAGAATGGGCTAGACAAGTTTGCCATTAGCGTCACGACGAGGACCGCAGCTGGCTGGACTGAATCATATTTTACCGAGTTACGCACAAAATAAAGGGGAAAATAATGCAGATTTAACTTTACCATGTCTTAAATCTGTTTATATAGTTAAATTCTATATATATATTTTTCAACTTTAAATATATACTCGTATTTCATATTACACGAAATAATATACAAATCTATATACTTTTAATTTAGAAGCTACTTTTAAAAGAAAATAATTGTAATAAATACAATCTGTAAATATAAAAAATATAGCTTTTATAGTGAAATTTTTATTGTAAAAATAACTAACTTTTTTTTTCTAAGAGCGTATTTGAACGTAAAATTTCGATCAATGACATAAATAAAATTCTCATCTATAGTTAGGTGCAAGCTACAGCAATCAAATAAATTTACGATACCTGCGTTAAATTAGTAGAAGTAATGTTCATAAAACATCGCTATAAATTTACAGTCGATGAACGAAAGGGCTTTGTCACTTTATTGTTTCTGTAACAAAGGGATAAAATGAAAGTGGTTATTTAAATTTTTTTCTATCTTAATATACTAGCACTGAACAATAGAGTGCTTTAACACTAGGTTCTCTACTCTGCTGTGTAAGAAAAAATGTAGAGTTTTTTCAGTGTTCTGTACCTCAATAGGTAAATCCCTTTATATACCCTTATACCACATTGTTGTCTGTTCGTATGTCAAGAATCGAGATCACATAGACGCTGAGGCTGCAATTACTGTCAAATATTTAAGTTTATAGTCACTTGAAGCACAGAAAAAAAATCAAGCTTCTACGTCAACGCAATCAAAAGATCAATCGATTTTGCTGCATTTTATATAAAAATTGCCGATCAAACTTATACAGAATCTGAACCTACAAGGTGCTTCCCGTGAGCCAACCACAATTATGAAATCATATTCACTTCATGAAGAATGAAAACCCGCAAACTTAAGTTTTTCAACTTTTATAAGCTGTACTTCCTGGATTTAATAAGAAAATCTTGGAGCGAGTCCGACTCGCACTTCACCGGTTTCTTTTATTATATCAGTCAGCCCCCTTATTATAATAAAACTATTACAATACTTTAACTATATTTGAAAAGTTTTTCAATAAGTTGTATTAAAAGTAAGTTATTCTCACGGTCTGCACCCAGCATTGAGTATGCGCGACGACAAACGTATTCCAGAGCTGTTCTGTGCCTGGGTTTTGCAATGCAGTGCATTTTATTGTAAGACTTAAAAGGAATGTATGGGATTTAATTAACAGTAAATTCTTTAAGTGCAAAAAAATATTATTCTTGATGCCTAGCTGATATGAATGTATTATTTTCTTACAGATGTTTATGTGTTGCACATTTGGGATAATATAAGAATTTATTGTGTGCCTTTAAGTTTTACCAATAAGTGTTCAATGTATATAAAAAGATTAAAAAAAGATGTTATTTAATATATATTTATAAAGATAATGGTTATTTAATATGTCTATACATTGTATATGATAGGTAAAGTAATTAAGTGCACAAGCCAGCCGTCAAAATAGGTGTTTAAAGGCCGCCTCACGCCGTTTCACGGAACCCGATAGTAATCTGAGTGGCATTAGCCGGGCTGCCGGGCTGCGGACTCCCTGTCAGCGACTCCTGAATCTAATTAAACTTCATCAATTTGTTACAGATTGTGGGAACGGATTTAGCTATGGGGGTTTTTTTTTAATTTGTTTTGGCTGATTTCTAATTAGAAATGAGCTGTCTTTTTTTATGTCGTCACTTACATTCATATACTTATTTCAAATTGAAGTAATATAGAGAAACATATATTGTTTTTATAATATAATATTTTTTTGTATGTAGCTGTATAAACAAATTTTGTCAGTCAATTTTGTTTTTATTTTAAAATTAAATTAACCGACTACAAGTACTGTCAATTCTATAACACAAAAATTATGAATTCAAATACCACACTAGAAGCCGTCGGTGGCTGTGGATTCAATTCCCAATTGGAGGAATGAACTATTTCATATTTTCATTTCCTCGCCCTGGTAAGAAGAACAAGCGCGGCGGTGAGTTCCGCCACCTTACATAAAATGCTTTGAAAATTCAGCGAAAAGCGAGAAATGAAATATTAGTAGGCAAAAGAATGAAGCTAAAATAATCGCATTCAATAAAAGCGTGAAGCTAAAATAACCTCTTTTCTTTCCAGATGAAATAGGTTAAATAAATGTATTTTCAGTTATTGCAATTCGATATATTAAAACATGAATGTATCAGTCAAATAAGTAACGTATTTGTAGAATTTGGTGGCATTTCCTTTTGTTATTAAAGTAATAAAAATCCGTTTGGCAAGTATTTTCCATTTTTACTCGATCATGAAACTTTATTTCAAGTAAAAGCCAGTGAAGCTTGCACAGTTTACATTACGTCTAGACTCCCAGTTACTTTAAAATAATATAAAAGTAAGCAAGTAAAACATTATATTTTTTAGAAAAATAAGTGTATTAAAATACATTTGATTTATAATATTAAAATAAATAAATTAATATTAAAAACAAAGTTAATTTCATTCACATGGTAATTTTTTTATGCTTCACCAGCGTGAACAGCTATACCGCATACAGATAACACTTGAAATGATGCTTCAGGAACTGCAACGCCATTGGGACAGGTCATAAGCAAGTCCATATAGAAAAAGTGATGACGACAATGACACTACTGTACTTGAATCGAGGAAAATCCGTTGCGGTTATTTATACCTACCTACTTACATTTCCAAAGAACTGTTTCGAGTGCCATCTATCTACCTATACGCGTCACTCGCCGGAACCTACTTCCCTCTTGAAGTCCTTGTATTTAATTTTGTGTCATTGTTTGAACTATTTGAAATGCAAATACTTTATAGTTTGAATTCAAATAGCTATATTTCCTTGAGAACAATTATCCAAGATTTAACGGAGAAAATCTTGATGATTCACAATTTACATCTATATTATATTATAATAGAATATAAAGAATATGCTGGGCATTTGATATATTTTGCAGAAACGTTTAATATGAAGATGTAAAATGCAAATAGTATATATAGGTATACATGATTTTTTAAGTTATCTGTTTGTCTATTATACAACTTCAGAAATACTGTATTTCTTTTAGAGAAAATTTTAAGAGGTGATAAATGCAAAGGTTATCGTCCACATGTAGGAGGCTTAACAAAACTTACAAAATAAGTAAAAATGGTACAAGTTATTCTGGTATAATCCATTTGTTTATTATATGATTCTTGGCAATTATTTAATTTTTTTTAATTTATAACCATTGAATACATAAATAATTTATATATAATTATGTACAGATTTTTGGAAGAAAGACTAAATTTATTACAAAATGATATAAAAATACATTTTTATTGCATTTAAAATTAAGTAGAGTATCGCTATAAAACAACCAAACTGCAAAACACGATCGCATCTGTTCAAAGGATTTTACGATTGCGAATGTGGAGCGGACCACTCCATTGTTAGAATTTAGCTATAACCTATATAACATATGTATAGTAATATATAATAATAAATAAAATAAAAATAATTTATTTCAGATTAATATCCATATAGTGTTAGTGTGTTAGTATATAAAAAATGAAATGAAAATAATAATAATTTATAATATTAAATAATAATAAAATTAAAAAAAAATTATTAAAAATATATAATAATATATTATACTAATATATTTTATTTTATTTGGCCCGTCATGATTTCTATCCAATGTTTTTGGATACAACAATCTCGGATTTGGATACATAATATAATTCAGCTATATATAACGCACAAGAGCCCCCACATCTCTTTACTGTCATTAGCTGTCGAACAGATGTTCATATAAATGACGATTAACCTATTAACAATTAACTAGTCCACTAATAAGCTCGACCGCAAGACCTACGTACCTATGTATGTGACTCATATACTAGTATATACCCTGTTTTACTCGTGGTGATATTAACAGGTGTTTTATATGAAATGCTTCTTTGGTTAGACAGTTAGACATTTTGTAGTATTTTTTTTTTATTTTTAATGATTTTAGTCACTAAAATTTTAAAATTTTTGTAAGAATGTTTCTAACCCTAAGTTATCTTAAAGTTACGGGTAAGAAATTGAATGTCACATTTGTCTCATACCCTCATCTATCTGATGGCTTCGGTCGCGTGAACTATTCTTATTAGAGACCAGTGGGCATTAAGGTGTAGGAGTCTCTTTATCCACCAAGTCTTTGAAAAGATTCCTCGTCACAGTCCTCCTGATCGAAGAAAAAAGAACAGGATAATTTTTTCGTAGAGACGAGATAAAAGATATCGAATCACGAATATATTACCCGATTCACGTGAATACTATTAAGCTACAAATCATAAAATTTAATGAAATATCGGTAATTGAGTATTTATTTGTGTTTCAATTCTATTAGGATTCATTACAAAACCTTTTACGAGCGCTGAATTAAAATTTAAACCAATATGCATTAATATTACTTAAATAATGTGTCTTTTTTTCTTAAGTGGCCCAAAGTATCATTTTTGATACCATCTGAAAATCGTGAAATTTGAGATTTAATCGATAGATTTCTTTTAATCTAATCTAAATAAAAAATAAAAATAAAAAACCGCGTCTAAATTCCGTAAATTTAAGGTCCCACGAAATTATGTATGAAATGACATAGGTAAAAAATTTATAAATTTATAATTTTCTCACATGTCATAGAAATTGAACAAGTTGATGTAACTACATTGTGGGTTTGGGCCATTAATATCCACTCGATACGGTAATGACGTGCAAGAGTCGACAGATGGCGACACACTGACGGGTGCGAATAGGAGTAGACCAGCCCTCCAGCCCTCCGGCCCTCCGGCCCTCCGGCCCTCCAGCCCTCCAGCACTTGATTAGTTTGCGTTGGTTTGCGTTGATAGACACGAAGGCACGTTAATGAAATAATGACGCCGCGATTCGTGATGTTGCTACAAAGTGCCAAATTAAAAATAAATAATATATATATTTATAGTATATATTTTGTATCTAAGCAAGATAATTACGAAGTTTAATGATTATAAAGCTGATAGGGGCATGTCATTATTACAATACAATAAAGTGTAAAGGTAATAAAAAACCTAAAATTACTTTAGCTAAGCGAAATCTACTTTACTCGAGATAAAATAATGACAGTTTAAGATAAATATGTCTTTATTTTCTGTAATAAGTTTCTTTAATTGCTTCCATAATATAACATAATAATATATAATTTACATCTCTATGTACCTACAGTAGGTATCTTTGATTATGGGTTTTTTTTAAATGATTATATGTGCCACGTTAAATATTGCGGCTGTAGACTTAATGTTAACTGAGAAATGCCGACAGAGATCATCAACGTATCTATTGAGAATTGGGTAAATTATTAACGTTGTCAACTTACTTAGGTCGACGTATAAAATATTTCAGTTTCTCTTTATTTTACTTTTGGTTTTTGTAACAATTTCACAACTTAAACTTATATGGACTTAAAATGCATATGAGAGAATTTATTTATTTTAAAACTAAAATAAATATCTAGTACATTTCCACTTTTTATAATAGTTTAAAGAGTTTGTAAGGTCAGTGATAGAAAAATTAATGAAATTATAATCGTGATATACAAATAAAGTTAATATTAAAATTGGAATACTTTAAACGACATATTGTATTTCTCTTATGACATTATTCAAATTACTTCCTGCGATTCAAATTCAACACTCACATATTATTGTAATGTAAATTATTGATAGATAGATCTATTTAAATACAAATACTTATACTAGCAATCTTAAAAGGAGTCGTTTCCAAAAAGACGTTTTTTTCAAGTTTTAAACGCCCACACAATTAGTTTGTTACAACTCATTTATTTTGACTCGACTTTATTGCAGGCAATTGTAAAGATAGATCTATAAAGTATACTGATATAAAGACATTCGACTCCAAGAAATATTAAATATTTTTCATCTGCACATACAGATAAGTGGCATTTATAGTGAAAATGAATCAACAAAAACATAAATTTAAAATGTATCATTCAGAATATTTGAATTAATATATAACCTTAGGGAAGTTACCCCCAAGACTTGTTCCCTTGGTGAGCTGAAGCGAATGATTATCATCTACAAATGAAAGTTGGCAGCAACACTTAACTAAATAGGTTCCTGTTAGTATCTGTCGACCGCCTGGACATCGAATTACAGGAAAGTAGTCCAGTCTAATGAGATTCGCCAATTAATTTAAGAGAATTAAAGGACAAATTGGAAACGTCACGCGATCTGGTTCAGGTGCTTAGTGAAACTGATGGTAAATCATAAGTAATTATGGCAATTTGGGTTGCACGCTATGTTGATGTCGTTCTAAATCTTAAAATACAGCAAACATATAATATATTTTCTAGCTTCACTCTGTATCCCGAGGTCTAGTGTTGAGACACTCCGTTCCCCATTTTCCCCCGAATTCTGGAAGCATTGCGTGTTGAGTGGCAGAACTAAACGCCGCGCTTTACCTCGACACCAGAGCGTAGAGACCATTGGTCTTTAATATAGAATATCACCTTATTTCTGATAATCTCAAGCACTTGAGCATACCTACATCAATTTTATAAATTTTGACTGATTTGAATATTTGAAAAGTAAAATACAATAAAAATGTCCAGTTATGTCATGCCACTGTCTTTGTAATTCAACATAACTTTATTAAGACAACGGTATCGGTGGTGAATTTTTAATTAACATCGGTCAATTAAAGTGAATACACGCAGACGGTCCCGGTTCAGAATATGAAAGCGACATGCTAATTGCTTACGTCGCGTATGACAGCCAAATATGGGTTAGCGAGAACGGCAGACGAATCCGGAAAATAATTTTAGTTCAATTTAATTATTATTTTTTTTAGTTTCTCCCTGTATCTCGAACGTAGCGGAGTAGACAGAGAATTCCTGGGAACCTAGTTAAAGTCCGTTCCCATTCAGACACTTCACTGCGTATTAAGTGGCGGACATCAACCACCAGTTTTACCTCGTTACTATGTCGAGGAAATGTAAACATTAAATATTTAATATTTCCTCGAGTGCGACTCGAACCCATTACCTTTTGCGTTCACAGTCGCACGCGTATACACCACGACGACCTCAACATCTATTATTATAATTATTTTTTAAAATCTTATAATTAGATATAGTCCGACATTATATTCTTTAAAATAATCCTAATTTATTGATGCCAAAACGTTGATTATCGTACACCCTACGTTTTACAGTAGTAAAAATACAAATGAATATTCTATAATATACAGTCTAAGCTCTTTATACGAATGCTTTTACTATATAGCCTGGCAACTTAACGATTTTAACCTAATTATCGGTTCCTATTGTTTTATGAGTTCATTTCGCCAATTGGCATGAATTATTAGAGACCGCGATGGATCTATGGGACCGTTAACCTGACTTACTTTCGATGAGTTGTATGCTGGGTCACGTCCGCGGAAAGGACGCGCCTTCTTGCATAAAATAAAATATATATATTGAATATTCATATTTTATATAGTAATATTGTAGTCAAAAGCCTCAAGAGAGTATATTATCATTTATATATTTGAACATTTCTTATATTTATTTATCTAGTTTTAAAAGCGGCAAAGGATGTAGTATTAAATTTTGATATAAATAAAACATATACATATAATAATTCTACTATTCATTACCGATTTATCTAGCTTTATTTAGATGTGGTATAAACGTAGTGCTTTGGCGGCCACAGCTTAATCATATTATCTTATGAGACTCAGCTTTTTTAAAAATTGTTTTCTATTAACTAGCCACACTCGTACGTAAATCTTGAATAATAAATTAATACTTTAAATTTTTATAACAATATTATTTTTTTTTAATTTCAGAAAAGTTACCTAGAGGCGTTTGGATACTTAAGAAGAGGACACCCAGAAGTCGGTAATTTATTAATGGGAGACGTTTCGCAGTCCTATGAAGATGATTTTAGGATTGCCATCAAAACATTACAGGTGCTTATTTCACATTATTTGCCGTGATAACGTCTTACAACTCGATGACCGCTGGCTGCACTTAGTGTGCAAGTCCATTTAATGTTCATCTTTGTATTTAACAAATACATGATAATTTTTTTAATAATAATTTAATTCGATTCATAAAATCTCGCTAAATTTTATCCATATTTTTTATGACATTATCATGTAAAATCATCGCTCTTAAACCGACTTTTAATTTCGAATACATACGGTATATTAAAGAGAGATCAAATGAACGAAAAATTTAATTTATAAAAAAAATTAAAAACTAAATTAACTTTTAATAAATATTTGGAAATTACTACGAGCATTATTACAATTTGATAATTTTCTATATAATTTTAAGGAATTCGGTGGTATTCCGGTAACGGGTGTAGTAGATCACGCCACTAAAGAACTGATGAAGAAAAAAAGATGCGGGAGACCAGATCGTGAGCCTGAAGATGACGAGAATGGAAGGCGAAAAAAGCGGTTTGCTGTACAAGGCGAGAAATGGAAGCACACGAACTTAACTTGGAGGTAAGCGCACTATAAATATGACACTTCACGCTGTATCCCGCATACAGCAAGGTAGGCAGAGGGATCCTAGTGTTAAGACATTTCGTTTCCCATTTTGCACCGAACTCTGGAGTCATTGTGTATTGAGTGGCGGAACTCAACGCCGCGCTTTGCCTCAAAACCAGAGCGAAGAAATGGAATATATACATTTAGATAAATATAAATATCATTATAGAAATATATTCATATTCCCAGTACCTAATTATATATGAAATATGATATTAAAAAATAGGGCTACATTGAATATATTTTTAAATAAGCGCCATCTTCTGTACATGTACAGAACTATTATATAAAAATTCATCGCTAGATGGCGCTTGTTATTGACAGCAACGCTATCTATGAATAATCTTAAGCTTAGACTACATGACACTAGATGTCAGCACTAGTATTAATATCATACGTATCCTTGGAAGTTGGAGATATTGAAGCATAAATATTTTAATAATGTAAAAAATCACATTTTAATTGTTTTTTTTTTATCATTCGAGATTATATTCTTATATTAAAGATATATGAGATTATTTACTAGACGTATGTATTGTATGTAATTTATGCCCACATACTGTGACAATAAATTTAAGAAAAAACAAATATTAATATTAACGATGCAATTTAAACTTGATATACATTTACAACATGTTCATTAAATTTTACCAAGTATAATATATTATTTAATTATAATTTATAAGCCAAATGTTTTACTATGAAACGGTATACGTACATATTATCTGTAAGGCCGTAAGCTTTATATTTCCTACAAAACAGTAATACTTTAGGGGCACATAAAATTGATGACAAATAATAGTTAAATCACAGGGATCGTAAAAGTTACGACGCTTTCCGCGTGGCTTAATTAAAAGAATATGTCCACGACGCCGCTGAGTGTGGTGCCCACTTCGAGACACAAATAAACAAGAGCCGTTTCTTCAAAATGTTTTATTTCATGACACATTTTAAGACGAAATTAAATTTCTACAAACAATAATACTTAATAACAATTTTTCTAGTAGAAAACATATATAAGTATTAGTCATATAAAGAAAAATAATATTACTATATCTTATATTAAACTTATACTTTTAAGTAGTAGACTATCCTATCTACAAAATTGAAATTTTATTTTGTATTATATTTATATTATAGTATTATGTATATAGTATGCATGAGTAGTTTTCTCTTAAAATGTTTAAAATGCATTCTGAGGTTAAATTAATTGAATACAATTTATATAAGTTATAAACATAGTATAGTTCTTACTAAATGATAATAAAAAAGCAGTTAAATTTACTATATTAGTTATAAAGTGCATCAGTTACTAAAAGCAAATTTACTTATAAAAGCCAGGCGCATTCGCTACTAGCCTCTATTTATTTGAAGTCAAAACAACTGCACAACACGCGGCTAATTTGAAAAGTTCACAATCACCTGCACGGACCGCGACTTCAGCACAATTTCCTGTCGAATTAATGGTCTGTCAATATTGTAGTCCTCGTCCTCCATTACTGGCTGTTGTGCGAACCGGCTATAAAACGAGCAACGCCATCTAGCGGGCGGTTTATGAGAGAGCGGCGCCGGTCGGTGTTCAACTAACAAATACATTTTGTTTCAATCCCACTTTTGTTTTATTACTTGTACGGTGGAAATGTTTTTTTTTTCTTTTTCATTTTCTATGAATAAAATTACAATCTTTTTCTGTATATAAAAAACGAAAAAGTGTAAATTATATGTTATATTGTTGGCTAAATAAAAAAAAAACATCTTCACGCTGTATCCCGCACACGGAAGGGTAGGCATGGAGAATCTAGTGAGGGAAACAAAACGCTGAGTTCTGCACTTTACATCTAATTTTGGGGGTATCGCGTGATGAGCGGTGGAATTCAACGCCGCGCATTGATCATTGGCTAAAAAATCTTCAACATATTATATAATAATAAAATAAATATTTCGTCGAATAATAAAAACAAGGTTTACGAGCATGTCCGAGACGCCGTAGCAATGGTTATTACATCGTATCGGTATTGTTTCCACAATGGCCGTGACAGGTGGATGACGGCCGCGTCACTCCCCGTGGCGCTGTCATCGCCATTCGAAACACTAGAAAATAATCAGGGAATGATATGCATGAAAATATAAAAATGTAGTCCTTTATATATATTAGTACGTTTCTGTGACAATATTTTTTTAAGTAAACAAATTTATTTCTTCATATTTATATATAATATATAACAATATATAAATCGCTTAACAACAGTATTTAAGATTTATACACATTTGTGAAGACTGAGTAAAATGCAACAGAGGTATAGAACATTTAAACACCGATCTAATGAATAAATTTTAAGTATTATAATAATTATAAAAATACTAAAATAAAGTAAATAATTTTAAATAACATATCTCTAACACTCAAATATTAAGTTCACAAATAACATCATAATTATATTGTCCACCAAAAACATAATAATATTTTTTTATATATGTATATATATTATATGTAAAAGGAAAAGCTATCTGTTTTAATAATTTTCAGCTATCACCCCTATCTCAGCGCCGACACGAACACGAACTGGGTTGACATTTCAATACTGAAGGCATTTCACAATATCCATAGTTCTGTACTCTATAGTGCTGAATATACGATGCGATAAACAGCGTATTATACTTAAATTGAATGTATTAATAAAATAATAGCGTTCGATGTTTTTACAAGTTAATGACCTGTTTGCTTAACTTCACCTACGGAACCTGGCAACTGGAAATAAATAAATACATAACTTTAGTTTTTTTTTTTCATAAACAATTACAGATGAATATTACTTATTCCATATCTCATATAATTTAAATGTAGAAATACTTATTAGTAAACCAATATTATATTACAAAAATTTCCATTTTATATTCTCCGCCATCACCATTGTAATGTAACTAGAAAAGTTAACAAAGCATTATTGCAGAGTGCTTGCTCCTTATTATTTACTTTGCCACACGTCGCCAGTGCTCTATATAGCGACATAAACATTTTAAAATATTATATATTTATTTATTTCATTAATTTTCAATTAAAAAAATCACTTATAATGTATTCGTCATATCATTGTAGATAATAATAATATCAACGTCACTTATAAGTACTATAATAATATAAATAAAAGAAAATCTAAATCATATTATATCGACCCGGATAGCTCAGTCGCTAGATTCCGGGGTCCCTGTCAATTCAAGTCCCTGTTCGGACGTATTTTCTATGAAATATTCTTCTTTCTCACTCCTAAAATAAATTTCCTTTAATAAAATGATATTTATTTCTTAGAAACTTATTTTTTTACTAAATAAATATTCACATAACATTCAATGTGTTTATCAAAACTGTAAAACGTCGCGATTTGTCTGTATAAGAATAATAAACTAATACTGAAAGAGAAAGTCTTTTGGGATGATTTTTGTTTTTCTAGAGGTCAAGAATGAGACCACTACTACGTTTTATTTTTCTTACGTAAACCAAATACTATAAAATAAAAAATGGAGAGACTTTATAATTTTTCACCTTTTTTTGGTACATAACAAAAAACTACCAATTAGATTATTATTTTATACATTTTATATATAAAATACTAATCTATTACAAAAAATATAAAGTTAATGTAGTACGGCTTTCCGTATTGATTGGGTGATTAGTGAAACCTTATGAAGTCCGTCTCGATGGGAATGTGCCGTCACGCCGTCACGCCGTCACGCCGTCACTCGTCGTCGCTTCAAATGTAGCATACATGTGGTATCTTATTACTCACCACTTGCTCGGACAAAGCTTTTATATAACTTCTCAATATTGTATCAAATAAATATAGTATATTGTCGTAGCTGTTCGTCCAACGGCGATTGTGATATGTGACCAGTTTCAGATGTGTAAATAACGTCTCACTTTGTTATTATCTTTGTATATTATATATATATAATATACAAATAAATAAATATATATATATATATATATGATTGTAAAGCCGTTTTAGGTTCTATTACCGCTCGGACAATGAAATATTTTTATTTTCCCGTTAAATAAAGGGATAAAGGGAGACGTTTATTTTCATCACTCAAAAACCAAAGTTTCGCTAATTGTACGAGAAATCTAGAAAAGAGACACTTAGTGCTTGTGTTTCCTACCCTGCTGTTTGCGGGATGTAGAGTAAAACTTTAAAAATATAAATACATATATGTGGTATATATGTAAATAACATAAGTCTCTATTTACATTCTATCTCCCGCTACTTACTTTATATCACAAATTATTTCGTGGCCGGACTTAAACTATTAGGATTTAACATAAGATAAAAGTGGATCATAAATAATAAGTAATGATATTCGAAGCGTGCGAGCAAAGCCATGTCATGAAGTCAATTATATCAAATATAAGCCAAACCAAGACGTTACGTCATGATATATAGTCAATTTAAATACCTCTCTTTCTCACAGTAAATTCTTCTGTTATTACGATTACTATCAATTAAGAATAAAATCTAACTAAAAATATGACTTATTTTGTACATATAATATTTATTTCATTTTTGTAAATAGCTTTTTTTTGTGAAATAGAGTAAAATCACTAAGAACACGTATTTTTCATAATATATTATGCTCTGGGGCAACCTAGTGGTAAATCAGTTATTTGTTAAGTTATTACATGTTTTCGAAATAAAATTCCATATTATTTCAGTAGAAAAAAAATATATATAAATGTGTTAATCTCATGGCAGAATATATTTTATCCGTTACACCATATATTTTTCTAAAACGGCTTACAAAGTTATGAGGGATGATAAGCCTCGCCTAAAATAAAAGTTAAACAGACGACCGAATGACCAGCCATTGCAACAGCCAACATGCTAGGCAAAAGTTATTCTAAACTTGTTAATATATATATATTTGTATATAAATTAACATTTTATTATCTTAAATTCATTAATTTGAGGAAAAATTTATAGAGATTGGACATTTTTTTTATTGCTATATGTAAATTATTTGAAATATTATCATTTTATCTATAATATTAAAATTTTTTTTTTTGGTTTAAAGAAATTTGATACCGTCAAGTTGTGAAAGAACAAACTACCCAATAACATAAGCTTTCCCTTAAACTATAATATATTGACATTCATATATATTATATAGATTTATAGATATTGTCAGCTTCACGCTGTATCCCGCATACAGCAGAGTAGCCCGAGGGAACCTAGTGTTAAGTCACTCCGTTTCCCACATAGACATTGTCATTTTACATATATTTTGAATATATTGCTGTCAAAAACATGAGAAAACAGTACGAATTCACTAAAACCTGAGGTGATATATCCAGTCCCACACTACACAGTACTTCACACGTACCCCCACAGCCTGTAAACATTGTTTATTTGTCATCGATGCGGAGACGAGCTTAATTGGGGTTAATTGCATCATCCCTCCAATAATCTTTGTTTTGTGAATGCTATCATTTTGAATGATTAAATTGTTGACCACTAAACAACCACTAAACTACGTGTCATATAATCAAATAGAAGGTAAGAAGTGCTGGAGCACGGAATGTCTCCAGAATTCGGTGAAAAACGGAAAGCAGAGTGTCTTAACACTCGGTTCCTTCTGCCCACCCTTCTATATGCGATATACAATATGAAAATAATGTATGTTCTTAGTAGTCTTGGATTCTGTCTCTTATTCTACGATATTTTTGAAATGGATATGAATGAAACATTGAGAATTGAATATTTGCCTCTCACTGACTAATTAAGGCAAAATGGTCATTCTCCTGAGAAAAGAATTTATGACAATTATGTTTTTACTTGTTACATTTTTATATTTCCCTTGTATTTTCTATAGAATATAAGATTTTGATAATAATAAGTCGTAGCCGTGGCCTCTATAGAGTTTTAAACTCCCAAAGTTACTACTCCCAAACTACCCAAGTAAATTCTAAAATTTTAATATTTTCAAACACATTAATCGATTAAAGTATTTTAGTTTATTTCTAGAACTCACATCGGATATTATTTTAATATTAACTTCCTACTGATAAATAATAAATATTCATCACATATCTTTCAACTATCCGGATTAAGGACTTGTGCCTTGCATTATACTAGCATTCCCCCTGTTTAGATCTTGTAATATTTTAAATTGACATTAATTATATTTTCAAAGTATTTTTTATGTTAAACTACTTGTTCTTTTTATATAATTGTTACCAGAAGATTTGAGAAGTTTTTCTTATTGTCATGTCTTAATAATATTTATGGAAAAACAGTATGTAGTATACTATAGAATACAATAAAATTATAATTTTAATAACGAAATTATTAGCTACATATTTTATTTTCATACAGCCTTAAATAGTATATTTATATAGTTTGAAATATTTGTCGTCCCTTACTGGTGAAGAATGGGGTGCTAACCGCCGCAATCTTCTCATTCCTTGTCTGTATTAATATGAGCTAGGACGTTTATATTCACAATTTAGGTGCACTGAACTGGTTTTCTATGTGTAATATGTTATAATAAAACACAAATTCTTAATGCGTATAGTAAAAAAAAAAAAAATAATCTAAACTATATTAAAACTATTTAACCGAGAATATCGTATAAATTACGTTATTATCGGTTAAATAGAAAATAAAATTATATTTAAGTATTTCTTTACTTTCTATTCCAAAATACGCCATACATTTTATTACGATATCAGGAAAATAGAAATAATTTAAATATAGAATTCGTATACTTCCACGTTGTGAACATAGTAAATTATTTAAAATATAATAATATATGTATTACCAATGTGTGTTTATAAAGAAATACGAAAAACCTAATCGTTCTGCAAGGGTACACAGCTAGACCGGCGCCCAGTATATGATATCGTGTCTTCATATCCTATGTCAAATATTTTCTGCCACATTCATCAACCCTAGGCTCTACAATGTATAACTAATAACGCGCCTTTACTTCGCCTGTAAATAAATACAATTTTCCATATTATGAAATTAGGTCTAATATGTTATCTTTCTGTTACCTAATATGGATTGATATTAGTTACTTACAAGTCATCTGTAAAAAAATTGGAGAAAATAGTTTTATATAATACATACATTCTCTAACAACTTTTTAAAAATATTTATAAGAAATATTAATGTTTGTAATGTTACATACCTTATGGCTTATGTAGAGTAACTTAGCGCCCCATTTATAAAATATTTAATTACAAAAGGAATTTTTTTTACGTGTTAAGATATATATACTTTTCATTATGTTTGTCTTTAAGAATACAAAAAAGTGAGAAAATATATAACTTAGCTTCACACTGTACTTCCGTTCTCACCTCGCTAGAGGTAATCAGAGAGAACCGAGATTCAAACGCTACGATCACGGCTTGAAATAAAAAAAAATAAAAGAAGTGTAGATCTAATGGACTTATTAAAGTGGGCCTTGAATTCTACCACTCATCACACATTTTCTGGAACTTAGACAGAAAGCAGAGAACGGAGTGTCTTCGCATTGGGGTATTCTTGTCCGCCCATTACCCTGGTCTATGCTTGGTATATATATATATATATATATATCTAACTAAATAATGTGCTATATAATTTTAGAGTACAGAATATGATTTTGATTAAGGCCAAGTCGATATTATACTAGGAAAGGAACTGAACCCCCGCCGAGTATATTTCTAATTAAGGGGAAGCTAAAGCTTGTACGAAGCGATCACTCACTTGCACTTTTAATTAATTTATTTATCGAGACGCGAATCGACGGCGCAACTCGCGCTGCCGCCCCGCCCCTCTTCCACCTTTATAAGCCGTGGCTGTGCGGCGACGTCCGTCAGTTTTCTCAGGGACGCCACGGGCGGCGCCCTACGGGAAAATGTGTACTTACCGAGGGTTAGTTTTTTGATAGTAATGTTAAATGTATAGAATGCAGAAAGGGTTAGAGGGACTGTGTTTAGGGTTCGGTTCCATGGGCGGCTGTGGTCGGCGACCTTGAGGTGAGTCAGTGCACGCGCGGTGAGTCGATAGGCTTGGGGCCGCCCGCCCACGCGCCTGCACTACAGCTGTTTTATTTGATAACGTGTCATTCCATTACATTTCCTCTATTTAAGTACGAAAACTTTTTTGCATTATTTTATTGTTCAAATTAGTTCCGGCTATTTTTTAAATGTGTATTCTTGCTTATAGGTTTTTTTGCGTTTATGCAAATAAACGCAAAAAAACCTATAAAAAACCTCTTACCATTTAACTCTAACTTAGATTCTATATTTCTTTCTCATTTTTAGTCTTTTCATTTTTAAACTAGAAATATATTTTTATGAATATTATTTTACATATCTATAAAAAGAAATTATCAGTTTTCCTATACAAAACACGTGAAACTCTTAATAAATTATAAACGCTTTTCCGGTTATCGCCATCGATATCTAGATATGATCGAACGTCCCATGACATGTGAAAATTTTAAATAAAAATACATTCAAAAATGCATTGGACTACTGTACAAACAAAAATTTTCACGCCCGCTGACGCGGCACACAGCGATAACATTCATAACCCACCCCCAGGGGCTTGTACCAATTGGAGACCGAAAATCTGGATCCTCATAAATTCTGCAACCCTGGATAAGCAGCTAGGTAGACTTGGTACTTGGTAGTCGGCCAAGTATAGACGCTTTGTAATTACTCACGAATCCGCTCTTAATTTGCCTAATTTACCCCAACTCGCTTCTGTGAACTAAATCGCGCTATTTAATGGGATGTTTTAACCGATTTTAGAAAAAGGAGAAGGTTCTAACTTCTCAATTTTTTTTTCCGGTACTTTTCCTTGCTTTCCCACTTAGTTGTCACTTATCACTAAATCTTAGTACTTATTCTGATAATTGCATCAAAATAATAATTCCTAAAGTAGATAGATAAAAAATACATTTTGTAAATTAATCTAAAGAAAGAAAAAACCTAAAATACATATAAAAGATATTCAAGAATTATCTCTCGCGGTTTACAATAATACTCAACGAATGTGTACTCGGCCGCAGAGCTCTATGTAGAGCATGAATTTTAGATACAAGAAACCGACACTTTAGAAACAACAACATAATCTTTAACACACACGACTGAAGTAGAATTTTGCATTTAATTAATAAAAAAATTTAAGATACACTTTAACACCATAAAATAAACCATTATTATAGAGAATATTTGCATAAATAAAGATTAGACACTCAATATGCAAGTGTAAAAATTGAAAACGGAGTGTTACACCACAGCAGAACAACAGTTTTGTTAAAATCCCTCACGATATAATACTACTACGTATAAAATCAATATGTCCTCCGTTACACACATCTATTTCTAGAAACTTTGCAGTCGCTCTTCTATCTATTTATAAGTTATTATAAATTTAATATTATACGAATTTCTACATAAAATATTCAAAGCTACGTACGTTAAAAATAAAACTTATACAAAATTTAAACACATTTTTTTTTGTAAAACGTTACAAATAAAAATTACCGTGACATCCTGCAAAATATCACGTTTCCGTTTTTGGCGCGACGAAAAGTAAATCGGCAAAATAAATAAATAATTTTCTTTCACGAGGCGCTCTCGAGATATTTAACAAGTAATTTAATAGGCGAGCGCTTGCATATTGTCATCACAATAAAGTGGAGATAAGAAAGAAAACAGCCTTCATAATTAAAGGGAGAGTTTTATTTAATTACAACATTGATACTTTCTAGCACGGCAGCCTCCGACGTAAATTATATTTAACTTTTATTACGTAGCGTTGATTCGCTGTTACGTTTATATTACGAGTATATAGCTATCAAAATCATTTTGAAATACGTTGTCTCTGAAGAACAATCGTGTGAGGATGTTTTTGCAAACCAATTAACGTTTCAAATTCGATTTTTTATAGAACGTAAGCTTTACATCGTAGCAATTTATCAACAGAAAAATACAATTTACTTATTATATCTCTAGATCTACGATGTATTTAACGTGACAATGTATAGAATATCTGGGGCGTCGATTATTATTAATTAAAGGTTAGATTAGGTTAGAAATTCATAAACATATAAACTTTAAATTAACTAACTTAACCTGCCCTTAAAATCTGATAAAACTGTAGTCTGTAATCTGTGTGTGCACGGAAAGTGATTTTGTCGTATCTCAAAAAAAAGCTCTTTTGAGATACGACAAGTACGCTTTCCGGCGCCGATGTATACTATTAGTATGAAGAAAAAGTTGCAAATTAGTATTAAGAAAAAGTAGCAATTCGTTTATTGCCAGCTTGCTATTTCATTTATTATCTACACGTTTTTGGTTTTATATACATTGTCCACATATTGTATAGAATACCGAATTGTACAGATTGTAAGTAACATGTATATATCATATATAGTACTTAACGTGAGATAGGCAGTCGGTGAATATTTTCGTCAGGCGGCCTAAAGTTCATACATGGGCGTGTCTGCTTACGCACTACTAACATACTAGTGATGCACAGTAGCCAAAGGTTAAAAGACCTTAAATAGTCTACTTACATCTCGAAAGGAATTTAAATCGCACATCAACTGAAAAAAGCACGATATTTTTGGACTATTTACAAGAAATAGTCCAAATATATAAAAATATTAAAATGTATAAAATAAAACGTTATTAACATTTCCATGAAAGCATGATGTACTATCACTATACAGCCAAGAAATTCTAACACGTAATTGAAGTTATACCGGTCAAACCCGGATTTCGTGAAATTAAATCTCGATGTTTGTTTGACCAAATCAGTATCTCCTAGGTTTGACGAAACTTTTTTAAATCAAAGGCAAACACAAAATATATATTTGTTTTGACTAAGGATATTTATTTACTAGAGGATTGACTATTTAAAACTTGTTTTTTTTTCGTATATATAAAAAATAGGCAAATTTAAAGTTTACTTCTTCATCTAATTAATTGCTTTGTTTTCATTCTTAGAATTGATTGTATAATAATAATATACATTTTCTACATTATAGAATCCAAATCAAAACTAAAAAAAATTAAAAAAAATCGTTATAATATACAACAAAGTAATAAAGTAAAACCATGGGACAATATAATCTCAGCGATAAACTGTAAGCAAATGAACTTCCAAAGATAATCTTCATTTACATTTAAAATGCTAGCGGCGGCACTGATTGGAACAAATTTAACCATTAATTAAGTTTACTTTATTTCAATAAACCCAGTCTGATTCCTTGTTAATTGCCAAGCACAATGAAGTGAAAAATCAGATGCAAGTGAACTGAGCTACGGAATGCAAATCTACAGCCAACAAAAACAAGATATAGCAACGGAATCAATTTCTTAAATAACAATATGCGAGTAAATTATACGTAGATACTACCTTACTTTAACATAAGTTGTTTGTAAGCAAAAATTTTAAATAATTCAATTTATATCATACGTACGTCAAATATATTCCACCTATCTCTCACTCGTTTAAAGTGTTAAAATTGTTTACCAATGAAGCGCTTGACCGCTTTTAATTGTTCTATTTAAATACTCAGATGAATCATTAAGCCTGTGGCTCTTGATTCAAATTTCCCTCGCATTCCCCACTCGTGGTAATTAAAAACGCATTTGTGTTCGGTTATTGGATCTGTGCGCCACTTCACTATGTATTATTACGATTATCTTTGCTTAAATAAATATGTATATCAATAATTAATGAACATATCTCTAATTACCTTTATTTAGATTAGTTTTTTTTATCTTCTCCAGCTAAGAGGAGAACTCCTCTTTCACCATGCCCTGCAAACGGGCGATATAATAAAAAATATTTTTTGATTATTTACAATATCTATAATTTCCCAATCACAATATATACTAAAACCGGCAATGTTCTACGATATGTGAATTGCAAACACGCAAACGATGCATGTACGCAACGATAAGACGTCTCGTTTTATTTCAAGTGAGTTCAAACGGAGCATTACGACTTGCCAGCGCCGCGGCCCCGCGAGTCGTACTGGCGCCGCATTATTATGCAAGGTCATTGTAATCAACTCTAGGCACTCCATAATTTCAAAAATCTGAATAACGTTGTGTGTTTCAAAGGGGGTATTTGTGAAACTTTACATTTACTAACAATTAAATATTGATATTAATCTATAATAATATTACTGTTTATTATTGACATTCAAAATTTAAACGCACTGTGATAATAGAATTTCTGGTGACTTAATTTTTTTTTTTTGAAACAACACTCAATACCTTAAAATGGAATTCATCGACGATTTCCGGCGGCGCGGCAACATTTCCTGCAGACCAGATTTCTCGGCTCCCAACTGAGGGGTCCTCGGCTTTTTAGGATATTTCGCACGCCATTTTTATTTCGACGTAATTCCATTTTCAATTTCTAGCGAACGTCGTCGGTGAGATTGGCGCGTAAAACTCGCGTAAACATTCCAGCGGTTGGAGAACGGTTACTCCCACAGTAACTGGTTTATGCCATTGCGGAGTGCAGAGAGATAAGGCACTTTATGAGTGTAATCATTTTGTGTTACGACGGACTCTGTCGCTCGTGAGTGTTATTAAGGCGTTCCCGTCCGCCGAGCTTTTACGGTGTGATTTTTAAAGTATACAATGTAACTGCGATGCTCGATGTTGATATACCAATATGTGAAAGTTAAGAGATTTAAATCACTTTTTTTTTTGTTTATTTTTTATCTATACATTTATTTAATTTATTATTACTCTTGTTGTAGACAAAAGTTTCATGTGACTGACTACATGGCAACACTTCAAACATTTTTCCACACACACTTAAATAGAGCAGTTCGGCACATACTGCGTGATTACGAATTTAAGCAAACGCGGCTAATATGAATGACAACGGGTCGACCTACTCGACATTCATTTCCCCTGGCGCACCTCTCTTATAATAACTTACACGGCAGCATCGCCTTAAGATACAAATATATATGTAGTATGGAACGGCAGGGATACGGAACCCGCGTAAGCCGCTAAAGGTACTCTATAATATATAATTGAATTTTGCAAAGATACCAAACGAAATAAATTATTCGATGAATCCTCATGATATCGAAACAGCTTTTTTACAACGGCCGACCCTATAGTCTACCTTTGAATAGAATAAAATTAGAGGCCGACAACAATTTTCGGCATTTGAATTGCTGAGCTCCAAATTCTTTTATACATATCTGATGAAGGTGCAGGCTTTGGCGCTCTATAATCCAGATTCGACCCTTGAATACGAGCGAACGAGCGGGTGGCCGAGGTTCTAGAGTGGCCCTTCAATCAGCCCTTCCTTGCGGGCATGCGCGGGGGAGGAGGACCGCGGGAGGGCGCGCGGGGGGCGCGGGGCGGCGGGGCGCCACGAGGACCTTTGAGTTCAGACTCTTTGACACGAGCCACTGGCGCACTCTTCAAGTAATGATTCATTCTGCTGATGACTGACGCGGCTAATGCGACCGTTTCCCCCTCTATAATATTTGGTTAAGGATTAAAGATGCGGTCTCTTTAATTTTAGACTCTTTCTTTCTTTTTGTGGTACGCCTTTTTATTTATGCGTATTTGTTTGATGTCTTGTATTTATATTTTAAAATTTACATACGTGTAAGTTTTCTGATATAAATTTATTATATTATAAGAACATTTTAATATATTGAGGCACGTCATAGAGCCCGCAGAATTGTGGGTAGCGTGCAATACGTCGTCATAGCGTTTGGCGACAAAGCCAGCCATTGTATTCACTATCCGTCAATTATGGAAGACAATGATGGAAGCATCCTCTTGTGATTGTCCGATACACAGATTAAGTCTATAACCAATTGCAAAAAATAACTTATACTTATATATTTGCATATCATTATATTTCAACAATCAATCTGAGATAAAGAAAATATATAAAATTATTTATTTTGTGAAAGTAAATTTCAAATTTCATATATCTCATGTATTTCCAATATTTCCATTTTCTTACATAGCAAAGTCATCGTCAATAGAATATAATATATTCAGTTGCTGGGAACATGAAGCAAGGGCGGGTCGTTATCATGTCAAAGAAACTATCGCATTACTGGAGTCAAAGATAGTGGTTTGTTGGATGTTTGCAATGAACGATATATTATGACTAAAATATTAATGTAAATATATAATAGTTATGACAAAGAAAATGTGCATGTTACATACATGCAAGCCCACATGCTTGCACTACATTACTATGTTGGATCCTAAAAAAAAACGTTATATGTCTTTAAATGAAAACTTAATCTTTTGAAGTTTTTTATATACAAAGTTCACAATAAAACCAAAACCTTTCCAAATATATAGGAAAAAAATATATATATGAAATTAGTAAGTCCCTTAATGAACTTTAAAAGCGAAAAGTATTAATTTCACAATTAATAATCGTAATTAAATGCGCTCGAATTTAGTCGGACATTAACACTTTAAATTATATTTATGTTTATTTTTTGAGTACGGCTTCCGCCTCAGTTCTAATTGTTATTAACGGTGTATAATGATGTATGAATATTTAAATTAATAGGGTACCCAGATTCATTTAATCTTGATATATTACTTCATTCTGTATAATTTCAGCTATTTGCTTATTTCATTAAATTCAAATGAACCATATAATACTATGGTTATAAGTAACTTCTCTAATTTATGTTTTATACTGTAGGCTTTCTTTCTGGGATTAGAAAATGACCGTGTTTGCTTAAAAAGCATAATAGTTATTTACACGATACTAAAACACAAATATATATTTATTTTTTTCTGCCTCTCTGTTTTTATGTTTGTGTGGTTTAATCTAATAATTTAATAAAGTTATAATTCTCTTTATCTCTCTCTTTAATAAAGTTATAATTGATTATATATTATATTATTGAAACATTGATTTTAATGAAATATTTATTTTTGTTACAGGTATGTTTATATTACACTGCATATTATTGTGAAAATATCCTACATGAAGGTAAGCGAGTCCCTTAAAAGATTATTAAATATGTACAAAGTTTTTAATCTTCATCAAATTCTGACATAATTAGGGTTAAACGGGTTATTAAATTAAAAATAAAATGCATATCAAATTAAACAATTTTTGTTATTTAAACAAAAACTACTACATGTAATCGAGTCGTAGCGACGGGCTGAAGCGGTCGCAGCACGCAAACTCCTTTAGTCGATTAGCTTTTACCAGCCTTGTAAGCTATAGTGCATTATAAATTGAGGCCAAATGGAGTCCCCTGGCCCCAGTACATTAAAGAATTAACCTCACAACCGCAGGTCAAATGCTTTTGCATATCGATAAACGTACTTTCTTCGGCAATATCGATGAATATTTCATCCGCTGACGTTAAACGATTATGATAATCGCAAAGTGAAAAGCTACCGTTTTTAATCGACATTCTAGTAATATTACAAAGTCTTCTGTGGTTTTCAACATTTTTTTTTACAGAAATATAAACATAGAATACTCGAACGCGTCAGGCAATCAGTTAATATCAAATGTTTTTTTTTTTTTTTTAAACATTTTTTTGTTACATATAATATCAGTCTCAGGTAAAACTTTTATATTATTTATATAAAATATATGTACATTCGGAATTTTCTAATAATATTCTGCAATTTAACCAAACTTACAACCATATAAGATAAAAATATGACATATGTTACTCTTAGGAATAACCGAGTATGTCATTAGCTTCGTGATTTCTTATAAAGATAAGATACTTATGAAATAGTTACGGGGGCACCTACGCTAAAAGGTGATCTAATCCGACTTTGGAGTCTTGTGGAGGGAACATTTATAAAAGAGAGCAGAGAGCATAATATAAATAAGAATCACGTTTGTAATAAAGCAGAAAACCATTCTTACCACGTTTATAGGCTTACAATATGGCTTAGACTAACACCACTCTATTATTCAAGAATGATTGCATTTCCATTATTATTATTATATTTTCCTTTTAATCTAACTTTTAATAGCTAAAATGAAATTTTAATTTATATTATTAATATTTTATCAATGCAAATGAAATTTTACATGGTCTCCTCTGTATCACGCATATTCCCGCAGATTGGACAGACGGAACCTTTTGTAAAGATACTCCGTTTCCCACTTTACGCCGAATTTTTTGAGGCATGCACCCCCCACTTAGGGCGAATTCAACGCATAGTTTTTGTCATGTTAACATGGTTAACATGAATACATTTAATTGTTTGTTAAATAAGAATTTCAATCGAACAAATTGGAGACCGAATCCAAAACCAATGTTTACACGCTTTCCAATAGCGCCACGTCAAAGTTATATTACATTTATACGCTTCCATAATCCAAGAGACTATTAATTATGCAATAATATGTGCATATTGTGGTGCATCAAGCAATATTATGATGTGTTCGTGATGATTGATATGCGTTTTCCCACATACTCACTTGTTTGGAGAGCTCTATTACGACGATATATATATATATATATATATATATATATATATATATATATATATAGACACTATATATACCATAACAATACGTCTCGGACAATTAAGACATTTCCGTAATCTGCAAATCATGTGGATTAATATCAAACATAACTACTATATGTACTTATATATAAATAATAGCGCTATGATATTAAAGGGATATTTAAGAGATATTCAAAGTCTGCGTGAAGATAGGGTGGTTTTAAGCTATTTATATTATGTAATTAGAGATTCAAATTACTTCTGTCGTTTAAACTTATTTTTATATGATAGCCAGAGGATTTTTTTTTAATAAAAATTTCTTGTCTTTTCTTATATCTATAAGAATATTTTTACAAAGTTTCATTATAATCAGTTCAATAGTTTTGGCGTGAAAGCGAAAAAACAAGCTTACATTCACATTTATAATGTTAGTATTATTATACATTTACATAATTAAAAATATACTTAGTACTGCATTTACAAAACTGTAAAGAAAAATAAATAAATATTATTTACACACTTTAAAAAGATTCGTTTAAATGTTCCGTGTGCTTCTTGTGCATTTTGCTACGACTGGACGTAGCACTGTGCTACTCGTAGCAGCGCTGTAGTCAAACAGATGTTTTGTATTTTATATATATTTTTTAAATTTCTCTACTTATTGCAATTATACGTCATACGTGTCTAAGTCATAATTTATAGAAGAAGTAGGATATTTCTTGTAAAGCTATATAAATGTTTGGTAGATCATGTTTCTTCGGTACATGCGGGCGGAGTTCTGGTGTAATAATTTGGAGTTTATTTGCGATGTGGCCATTAGCGCGTTAATTATTCAGTTCTCTGGTCGGGCTGTGCTCGCTGATACTGTTCCTTGCTTCGTTTTGTTGATGTTGTTACGCGACCAATCTTTGTAATTCCACTATTTGCCAAGATTTTATATTAACAATGAAAATATACTTCATAAATCTCAGCAAAATTAGTTTATGATGATATTAAAGTTTTATTTGTAAGAATTTTTTATTTTAATACGTTTTATGTGTATATATAACGTTAACGTTCCCAAGCATTAGTGCCATATTCATCGAAATTTGTATCGACTTGTATTCGAGGTCTCCCAACTCCGACGCTGATAATTTATTCACATGTAAACTCGTCCCACAACTTAGATTGGACTTAAACGAGAATGTTGTGAGCGAGTATTATGCTTAATGAAGTTAAACACGTACTAAACAGGAAACTTGACAGACTTCCCGCAGTACAATGCGACCCAGAAATTTTGGTGTATGTACTCCTGAGGTGGTAGATTCTAGTAGAGTAAAATATAAAACAATTAGAGATGAAATATTTATTTAAATTTCCATTTAAACTTCCATTTCTTCGCGCTGGTGCTGAGGCAAAGCGCAGTGTTGAGTTCTGCCAATCAACACGCAACGCCTTCAAAATTCGGTAGAAAATAATATAATATAGAAAATATTCTATTTAATATTACTACTGTGTATTAATATATTAACATGTCATGAATAACATTTACTTTATTACACCAAACAATACAGAAAAATAATTCAACTTAGTATTTTAAATTACTATTTGTACATCAAATAAATTATATTCTGACATTTCATGCCGGCTACATTTACCCAGACTTAATATTAGCTGTAGAAACAAGTCATAAACCGCGTAATAATATATGAGTGGTGGCCGCTACGTTATAAATGCAAAACTACTGTCGTACTACGTCGTGGCAAAGTGGCACAAGCGAGCCGTGTGCGTGGCGTAAGCGCGACGGTTGTGGCTTCGACTCCCATTCGGGGGAACTCATTATTATTTATTAATATTTTAAGTTCCTCGCTCTGGCGGTAAAGCGTGACATTGAGTTCTGTTCATTCAAATAAAAAAAATAGTTCCTCCGACGGAAAGTGAAAAATGGAGAGTCTTAACACTAAATTCTCTCTGCTTATCCTGCTAAAGGTGGGATACAGTGTGAAGTTAAAATAATATAAAATAAAAATACTCTACTGTAAATTGACATTTGTACATTTACTTCAAACCTATAGTTTGTAAGCACACGAGGCTAACATTTGAAGGTAAAACGGACAACTGAAAGGCCATTACTGGCTAAGGGTGTATGAATTATTTGTAGATGGAGGACATGCGACGTAGTGGGGCGATGTGCCAGATACCGTCCATACTTCGTTAATAGTTAAACATGTTAAAGTTTACTTGCATAACTATTCGTCATCTAACTACTGACTCGTCATTACTTTTTTGAAAAATAATTATAATATTGATACAAATTTAAAAAAAACGTCACATGAGATACAAGTAATTCAAAAATAGATCCCATTAGATTTATAAAGATATATATTATTTATAAGTAAACAACAGTTTTGTTTCTACATGTACCCTGTTAAACTGATGTGACTTCATTTAAAATCTATAATACCAATAAATCTACTACGATATGAAAATCTATTGGAAACGCCCAGGTCAGTAATTGGGTTATAGGCCGACTAATCATGACGGTAATACAGTTAGTTTGTAATATCCAAATATGTTTACGATATATATCTATTTCTGAATTGAATATAAATTAAACCGTTCTACTTTGTGTATTTGAATGCAACATCTAAAACTTAAAGCATGTTAAATAGCTTAAAAAAGGCTTTAAAATTATTTGTAAATAAAAACCTGTTGATTTTTTAATAGGTGAAACATATGGCAAGTCTCATCATCAACGTGTACTATGATTCGTATGTATTCTTATCACAATAGCTTATCGAACTGTAGCTTAAAGAACACTTAGCTCTAAATATAAAGTAGATTTCTGGTCCACTAACGTGGGAGCTTTGATATTTCTTTATTGGATACCAACCTGGAAGTGATTTCAGCTACATTTGAATTGGCTTTATTTTACATTTGTCCCTATGTTTTTTATATTTTGATTATATAACGTAACGAACGTGAGAAATTTTGGCCGTGTAATTAAAAAAATCCTGAAATAAATTCTAATAATAAATAATTATCGTTAAAAATAATGTTTTAATAGCAATACTGTATATTATTTTATGGGAGTTGACATTATAGAAACTACTGTTCAGCATAATATAAATATGAGGTTTGATTGGACGGAAAGTGGACGTGTATGTAAAAGATATATATGTAAAAAACGTAGAGTAAAAATGTTGTTATTATTAGTTACAAATTATACTAACTTTACATTCTATAGAATCAATAGAATCGAGACATAGGATTCTACAATTATCTTACAATAATTAGTCCTGTACGGAAAAGCTATCGGCAAACCCCAATGAAAATTAATATTACAAATACAGTATAAAACAAAATAAAGTCTCAAGTAATAATTGTTCATTAAATAAGCGTATACAAATAACAGTATAGTGAATATAAGATAATCTCCTTGTGGTCAAGTGGACATCTCGTAGCAATGAATATGTATGAACGTATAAAGGAACTGGGCACGCTAAGAATTTAATGTGAATTTCCATATGTGAAACAAAACCTTGTAATATGGATATAATTATATTTTTTCGCCAATTTTCATATATTTTTTTGTTAATTAAAAAAAGCTTTAGCGGCCTACGTAAAGTATGTCAAACGTAATCCGTTTATATTTCACTTAAAACGGCATACAAAATTTTTTTGAATTGTAAGCTATATAATTTTCAACGTTAAACTTTATCTTATATAAAAATATATTCTATAAATTTAATTTTGTATATTTTCAATTAGGTAAACGAATTTTCTTTAACTAATTATAATTTTAAAAGTTATTATTTAATTTAATAATATTATTTAATATAATAAAATTAATATACTATTTTACCGTATAAAGTAACCATTACTATCACGTTGAACGGAGTGAATATTTACAGAATGAGCACTAGAACAGCCTCCACAGTCTTAGTTTCCTCGTTAGACACTCTTTGGCCACTAAAAACTTTGAAATGCATATTTAAGTTGAACCTCCACCGCTGCTTGTTAATATAGCGAGCGCATTAACAAATAAAAGTCTGAAACACAAATGGAAGTGTCGTTACGAGTGTGTCTCTACAGAACGTCACACGGTTAGATACACTCGGTTGCCTCGATTCGACTAAGGCGCGCTTACATTAACAAATATTTCATATATTTGCAAGCAAAAACAGATCTTCAGCGAAGTTACGTTATTATTTATATTCTCCTTATTCTCCTTAAATCGAACGTCTACTTCACTTAATATAATAAACAGTTGAAGTATTGAAAAATATATCGTTCTACGAGTGGGTAGTTTGATTTTTATTAATATATTTCAAAAATCCAATAGTATACATTGAGTAATTTAGAGTAAGAGATCAGACACTGTACGTAAGTGAGCACATTTATGTACTATGGACGCCGGGAACAAAACCAATAATAGTAGAACTGGAAAACCGGAGATATTGACTCCGACGTAGCACATCCGGCGCACCAGCTTTGCGGATGTCGACACGACGACCAATACGAAATCTTGAGATCTCTGACAGTCAGCTGAAAATATGAGAAAATATACGCTATGTTTTTATAGCCCTTGTTTACCTTCACTTATTTTATGAAATCAAATCAACTTACCTTCAGGCTTTAGCATCAGGGTGGGCAGAGAGAACCTAGTGTTAAAACACTACATTGCCCACTTTCAGCCAAATCCTCATTTCCTCAAACGGAGATCGAACCCACAACCCTGCGCCACGACTGGCCTCTAACTCCACTTATTTATAATATAAGTTATTATACGAAATGTGCTTTTTACTTTTGAATACTCTGTAGTACAGTTAATTCACTCGAATGTCACGTAACAAACAAACTGTACGTAACAAAATATAACACTAGTGATTTCTCTTTATCGAAAACAAAATAACGAGTACACCGTACACCGATAATCCGCATCGACTACGGTAACGTGAAGCGGCGACCTTTCAGATGGCACCATTAAAACAGAATATTGGATATTGAAATACGTACTCAATGTTCTAAGCCAGTTAGTTGGTCATTTTTGCAGCGGCGCGGGGGCCGGCTGAGCTGAACTAAGCCGGTTACACCCGCTACCAAATCTAATTAAAGGACACTGTGTTCGTCCAAAATGCTGACATTGCCATTTACCACGTGTTTTTTTTTTTTCCTCCACGTGACCATTTCAAAGGATGCTTTAATTGGTTTGTTTGTCGAAAAGGGTTCACTCAAATACCTATACTACACGTGCAGTGAAAAAAAACCAGTGAGAGAGTACAAGTATAAGTAAGTCGATCAAGCAACGCAGAATCCGTGGCCGCTTAAAATTAATACGATTGTTTTGTTTTGCCCTTGGTCAATTTATTCTTTGTTTAGAATAATGTAACGGGAGTACACGCTCAGGGAAAATTCATTCTATAACAATTTAAGACAGATATATGTGTCGTATACTTTATTTATTTATTTATCTAATAATTTATATTTACAATAAATATTAATTATACTGTTAAGTAATATCTTCTTTTCGGTACAGAAATATGTTAATCGAACTCATTGTTTGCGTCCTTACAGTGACTGTTACACATAATATATGTATAATAATAGTTTCAACATATTTTTTTTTAAGAAAAAATCAAGATAAATCTAATGCAGAGTCTCACCGTGCCGGTACCGTGGCCATAACAAACCAAATATTCGCAGCGAGCACGCTCCACTCAGCCACGTTAAGTAAAAGAGTTTCGTTCGCTGTAATTTAGTAGAAAGCATTGAAATATTCGTGTATAATCTGAATAACATGCCGATATGAACAACGGAGGGAGAGCGCGCAACGCTACGGTGTATTTTATCCGATATTAAACGTTTAAGGGAGATGTCCGTAGAATATTTTACGAATTGCTCGACAGCGTTCACGTTATTCAATAACATAATAACAGTTTGATTTTAAATGATGATATATATTTTTTTTAAGAAATATATATAGTAATTTAGTAAGTACAATAAATGTATGAAATTAGTTGTTAAATCATGTAATTTTGAAAGCATATTGTAGTTTTCTTATTCTGTCTTGTAAATTATATTTTATAAAAGTATTTTTCTATTAGAATTTTTTTTTACATACGTCGTCGTAACTTGCCTTCTAAAATAAGTAATACATATTCGGCGCTGAGGAAGACCTCTACGACTCTGCTACCTTTGTAATGTAATTTTTAGCCTCTCCATTTTCTTTTACCAAAGCTGAAGGTTTATTGAAATATCGGATGTCAAGTGCGGTACAGTTTGTTTTTCATATAATTTATCCGAAATAAATTTATCTTGGAAATGATATAAAATAAAACTTGTAGTTGGCTGTATATATACTAATTTAATACACTCGTTATACGGAATATAAAAAATATTACGGTAATTTAATTTTTCAAGATTTATTGATATTTAACTTTATTTATACATTAAATATTTTACTTATCTGCGTATATAATGCTAGCAAACCCAGGCGGCTTCGTCCGCTTGAATCATACGAATATTTATTAATTATATTTATTAAATTATTTTCAGTTTAGATGGTAAATTCTAATAAACCGTGAAACACGTGTACTATGAAATATTTTTAAGAGTCTGAATTTCAAATTTTATAAAAATCGGTGCCAATTTAAAGATTTTTCCATACAAACTTTCAACCCCTATTTCACCAGTTCAGACTTAATATTTTTCAAAATCCCTTCTCAGTGGGTGTTCACGTTATGAAAATAAACATCTGTTTAAATTCCACGTTTCTATGCACAGCGGTTACGTCTGCGCGTGCGTCTGACCTCAGTCACACGTCCTTTTATATATATAGATAGTCTGCTATGATAAAACTGATTGCTTCCCAAGTGAGTTGATTTGTAACTGGAATCATCTTGCGGCGTCCGACCGCGTAACTTGACGCTAGCGTCTAGACCGGTGTCAGTGTCGTTCCCAATCATATATATTATATTTTACCTATATTGAGATTAATTTTTAATATATTATCTATGTTACACCTGCAACCTTATACTGAGTGTTACATTCCACATATTTGTTTCGTAAGGAATACTGTCAAGTAGAGAGAAGTGACCTTTTGAGATCAAGTGATGTAATTAGTAAATAATTGTGCGTCTCGTTCACACTTCGGAGGAAGTCTATTAGTGAATAGCCATGTTTTTAAACTGAATGCTACTTTTGTTTCTTTATAAACATTAAAAACGTATCTAAAGATTTGCCAATAAATGAGATTTAAGGCCGTCGTGGCGCAGGTTCAAAGCGTGCGACTGTCAACTGTCACGCTATGCCATAAGAATTCGGCGGAGAAAGTGGAGAAAGTCTCTTAATGGTAACGGAGTATCTTGAAACTATGTCCCCACCTACCCTGCTATGTGCGGGGTTGTAATCTTTAATCTTATTTTTTATCTTTACTTAAGCCTAGAGTCTATTGTATTACAATAACGTCATGATAACGAGACTACTATATACAAAATTAAAATTGAAAAATCTTCAAACTATACTGTATATTAAATTATACTATAATTATACTATATATTACTTTGGTTATTTCTTAAGCATGCTTCACACATCCGCATATTCTTTACTACACTTATGAAATAAAAGAAGCAAATGATTTTACAAAAATAAAAAATCCGTAGTGTAAGAGACAAATTCGATCGCATACCTCAGAGCAAACCACTCAACTAGTGAAAAATCCCTTTGCTTTTATTTCTAGACGAGCTGACACTCGATCGCTTACGCCGGTGTCACTTCGCCGACTTGATTTATGCGACCAATATGGCGGCGCCTGTCACTCGCCGGAGATATCGAACCGTTCATATTATTATGGCTCGTGTTTGACCACTTCATTTCTATGTAAAATTTCCTTTTATATCGTATGGTACGTTATATGAATATTGATTTACATTTAGTTTCAATACATATACGTATTAAAGTACTGAATTAAACTTATTTCCTTCCTTTTTTTAAACATACCTAATTAATTTTATTTCTTCAAAAAATATATGCAATAAAAAACAATGTTTTATTCATTCATATAGTCATAGTTTAAGTTTTTAAACTATTATCGTATTAGATTAGATTATATTGACATAAATTGTTTTGTATAATACCAATGTAATACTCCCGTCTATCAGAGGAACGGTTAATTTAGCTGCAGTTGCGAGTGACATAATCTGGAGTACGCCCCACTGCTGATAGCTTTTAAACTGAACAAACTATTAAATAGTCTGCGTATAACTCGTATGACACGATGTCAAAAAGATTGTGGTGAAAATAATTTAACCAATGCTATGAAACTTAAAAAATCTGGAAAAATTAAAAACCATAAAGTTAAAAAAATTGAAAGGATATAAAGAAATATAAAAAAGTGAATGACAATATAGCTACGTGGTTTCCAATAAGGATACAAAGACATGAAGTAGATGGTTCGGAGGACACCTCGCCCTAAGTAGGTCGAATAATGTGACGGACTGTCGAGTACACTCGTGGCCCTCGCCTCGAGTGCCCTTCGATCCTCCTCGCTAAAATCGCTCGATTTGACATGATTTTAAAATAGCGATAATAAAATATATCTTTTGTTCTTTAAAGAAAAATATTTAATGAATGCTTATAATTTTATCATAACGGATGTAGTAATTATATTCGTGTACTACTACTAAATTTCGTTATAAATGTCATTTCGTATTAATGTACATATTCGCTTATCTATTTATATGATGAATACATCAACCGATGTTTGAAGTTAAATATTTGAATTATCTTTCCAGTTTAGCTAGTTAAATTCACCAGAAAACACAATAATTTTAGTGTTTATTCTAGATTAATATGGAGGTAGATCTAATAAAATTGCCGCTGCCTACAAAATGTCCTGTTATATATTATGACAGTGTACAGTCTACTCTGTAGGGTCGGTCCTGTCACAGAGATTCGACACGCGCATCGGTCACTCGCACGGACGGACCGACTGAATTGAGAAATTGAAACGTCTAATAACAAAAAATCGTGTCCTTCGTTCAGGAAAATTACTCCGAAGCCTTGCAGCTCTCCCTGAATATATTTTGATAAATCAAAATTATTTACACCATATTGTTTAATGTGCCTAAGACTTACACTAATACTTTCACACCGAGAATTGTAACTGAAAAAAAAAATATTTAAAGCGTATCATAAATTAAATCGTGAATATAATAACAAATCGTTTTAAAAGGGAAAAAGAAAAATTTCATAAAGAATAGTTCAATCTCATAATAGGTATTCATCGATCAACATAATGAATTTTGAATGTGATAGAAAGCGATATCATTTTATTGGGATCGTGACATATTTTCCGTCTAAATACTTTTTTTACGCCAAGTTTAATACTGAAATACATTGGAGGCTTTCGTCTTTTTCATTGTTCAGCAAATAAGCCTAGTGGGTGGACAAAGGCGGCATGTCGTCACGACGAGCACGTAAGGGCTCGCTTCCGCCGCGCCAGCACTCTCAGGCCGCGGGTTCGCTCGAGCCTTAAGCTCGAGTCGAGTCGAGTGCCTGTCGAGCCGAGCGCTGACGAAGCCCAACGAATAGCTGACATCATTACGCTATGCATTTAAAATGGGATACTGGCTCTACGTAGAGCTGATAGCCTAATAGAACTCTATTTTCCGGTAAATATTTGACATGTGCGTGCGGTGCGCAAGTGTAACATATTTTATTGTAAAAATAAACATATAATTTTTAATATTAATAAATAATGAGAGTTTTATTATTAATTTGGAAAGAGTAACGCTGGCAGAGAGATAATCTAGCTGAACAAAAAGTTCTATTCAACGTTTGTAATTAGACACCACAAAATAGTGGCGGGCACAGCCAACGGTAGCGCAAAAATATAGAGGATGTGCAGATCGTCTAATTGAACAGAAAAAAAAATCTGTACAGTCAGTATCTAATAATTAGATTAGATCCTATTGCATGAAATTTAAATTTTAACTCATATGATTATTTTTATTAACCACCATATTTAAGAGTTAAACTAAATATTTATGAAAACTTTTTTCTAATGAACAATAAACTATAGTAAATTTTGCAATTAATAGTTAATTATATTGATCTTTAATAAACTAATTCTTACATCTTTATCTGCTTTATATAATACACTATTTATGTAGTGATTTAACTCGCTATCTCACTGCGCCTAGACCAGTTCAGTTATATTTTTTTTTATTACATAATATCTAATATGTATATTATTAATTCAACGTTACCTGAAAACAGCAATCATATTAACATGTTCAACGTATACGGTGAGTTCCCTGTATTCTGCCTCCATTCTGTCGCTTATAAAACAATTAGATTACGTTTTACGTACAGCAGTTCTCCGGACATGAAACCTAGTTACCACAATTAGGTATGCCGTGCCCAAAACTAACGAGCCACTTTAGTGACGTTTATTTTACTCTCCACATACTATTACATTCGTTCATTATATTATTAGTGTAATTATATCATGTCTATATTTAATATTTTTATATTAAATTAATGCATTCTTGCACCGATATGTTTAGAAAAAAAAATATTTCACGCTGTGTCCCGCATAAAACACGGGCACTGGCAATTTTTTGCTTAGACACTCCGCTCTCCATTTTCAGCCTTATTTTGTGGCATTGTGTTGTGGCGTAATTCAATGTCGGGCTTTTGCCTTGTTGCCAGGGCGAAAAAACGAAAATATTAATAAATAATAATTTATCGCACAACCGTCAACGACCTCAACGACATGTGTCGATTGTACTTAAACTTTATACTCCTGAGTAAACGTGAAACAAAGAAATATATAGTAAATAAGTTTTAGTGCACTTAAAAGGTTAGACGGTCTTAAAAAGTGGTTAATAATGTTATTTTTAAAAGAAACTTGGTGAAAGCATATCGGGGTATGACGGCCCGCTGCGCGTTGTGGGGGGTTGCGGCGGAGCCACTGCTCACCAGGGTGCTTATACCCACTGCTCTTATCGTAACCAAGATAGCCTTAATAATATTATATTAAACTAACCCATAACTGCTATTAAACAAAGTTCAAACGAAACTTTACGGTAAATTGACCTTGTATTTGTCTTGAAAGACATTATCGAGAACAAGTATAAAATTTTATAAATTATTTTTAAACACAAAATGGCATTTTTGTTCTTTTTAGAAATTTTATTAAAATATCGAACTGTAAAGAACGGCCGTGGCGCAGCGGCACAAGGGCGTGACTGTAACGCGACGGTGGTAAATTCGATCCCTACTCGAGGAAGTGAAATATTTATTTACGTTTATATTTCCATTTCTTCGCTCTAGTGTCGAGGCAAAGCGCGGCGTTGAGTTCTGCCTCTCAACACGCAATGCCTCTAGAATTCGGTAGAAAGTGGGAAACGGAGTATCTTTAAACTAGCACTTAGCAGAGGGAACCTCTTCAATCTCTCCAATTTTCCCTCTCGAGGGAACCTCTCAAATATTCCTCCAATCTTTCCTGGTGACACCAATTCTGTACACACTGATTTTATTTCTAGATATCCTTCAACATGAAGGACCGTACAATTATAAGGTCGAACGATCAACGGGCTAGTGAAATGTCACTCTATTTCATATATCTTCAACGTAATGTATAAAATAAAACCGCCTCTGACAATATCTCCGGTTAATTATTTCACAATGATGTTCCACAGCCACTTAAAACTTTTCATTGAATAACAAATCTCCACCAAAAAGTCTATTTCACAAAGTTGAAAGCTGTTAAATTGTTTGTCGTGGACAGAGTAGGTCTTTTAAAAAGTTGATGGCACGCAAAGCGCATAAACGGATGAGGTAGTTAGTGGCTTTTGTAACTTAATCCTATAAAAACATGACGCACGATATGAAAATTGGATTATTTGCCTCCGGTTACTTAGCTGCGAACGCGCTGTACACAAGCGCGATACAGAGTCTTTAACTACAAGAATTATATATTGAATATGCAATTGCAAATAAAATTATTAATGTGTTTATTCATTTTTAATATGCCCGTGTTACGATGCGATATTTTATTAGATTACACACGATAATTATTATCTTTATGTTAACCTTAATTTCATCCACACTCTACACCATGATAAGTCCAAGACCTGTTATTTCTTAATTGATTAATTTCCTGAGTAAAAACATAAAAGGAACTGAACTCTCCATATCTTGCCTGACAGAAGCCAGTGTATATTTATTTAATTACTTGCACAGGAGGTGACAAATCCATTTAGCTGTGGAGTCTGAATTATCTTTAAATGTCTACTGGCCGGAGACCAATCAATTATTAGACCCTGGAGAGTTGGTTACTGTTATGGCGTACGTTTGAGCTTCAAGTTGTAATTATTGCCTTTTAATATTTTATTTTATTGATATTAAAGCTATTATGGCTCAGTGGCGCAGTCTGATTGTATATAAAATGTTTGTGGATTCGATTCTATGTATTATTTTTTCAATGAATGTCGTTAAATGTGTAGAGTCAGCTAACTCAACTAGATATGAGAAATGAAATTAAAAAGCCTTGAACAGTTGAAACAGTTTTATTGATGTAAATGAAAAAAAAATTAACTTTTATAACTTTATCATAAACTTTAATTCTATATTTTATAAATTTATACCTAGCTTAAAGTACAGATTGTAAAGTAGTGTAGAGGTACATAAATAACATCGACATCGACATTAAAACACTTTATAATAACTCACTCACCCCTAACCGTTCAGTGTTTGTTCAATTAATAAAACATAAAAGTGACATTGACTGGATCAATTTAAAATAACGACAGACAAACGGAAAGCCGAGCCTCACTTAGTGAATGTTTTCGTGTATTCAATAAAACTTGTTGTCGCAGTTAACAAATAAACTTTAATTAAAATGGCGGCAAAGATCCCTTATCTCGGCTACAGCTGTTTTGAATAACGATCCAAAGTGTAACCCCATCGCCAAGATTCTTTGATGTCCTTTAATTACAAAAGTTTTTCTCTGAAGTACAGCCTTTTAATACCCTTGCGAGTGGAGCCCCAGAGCACCGCCGACCACAAACAACACGACTTGTTGACTAACACACCTGTTTGTTCATAAAAAAAAATAATTCACCGTGAAATGTAGCCAACGCACTTTCTGCAGGGGAAAGAAAACCAAGAAAAACTTTTACTTTACTCAGAAAATTTTAACCTTATTACGTAATTACTTTTTTACATACTGTTCATAAGTATAAAAAAAAAACTAAAAATGCATATATTTTATATCTTTAATCCCCTAAGTAGTTTAAAGCTGTCTTCATTAATTTACTTCTCGCTACTTCTTCTTAACAAATCAATGCGGTCGCATTACTATTCTTACGGTCGTTAATTACGATAGTATATTAAAAATAATTTTTAATGTAAAATAAATATGTTCTTTTATTTTTAAAATCATCAACAATTACCTATATTTCTTTGAATATAGGAAATTTTCTTTAAACAAATAGAGTTATATTAAGGCTGAAAGTGGGAAACGGAGTGTCTTAACACTAAGTTCCCTCTGCCGTGTAAGGAACTTTTTTTTTAATTATTTATATACGGTAGAGATAGAAAATCAATAATGTAAGTTTGATATAACATCGTTACAATTACATTCATACTAATTTATTCAGAATTCGTCGCACGTCCACAATATGGACTATCTGAAGTTATAGAGACTATGAGATGAAAATATATGTTGTTGGCTAACTGTACAAATATGCCGTTAAGTTCATTTATCAAGTCACTATATCCTTGACTTTTTTCCGATATAAAAAAACTCGCTTATTAAATATTTTGGATATTTTATTATTTAATTTAATATTTCAAATATCATAATATAATAATTAATTTAATGTTCAATCGGGTTTAAAGCATAAATATAAATTTTGAAATTCAATAATTCTTCGTATGTAGTGGTTATTCATCGTCATATTCAAATAAAGGGCAGAAGAAAATAGAATGGTGTGGCCACCAGCTAAGTAGGGCGCAGTGGGCGCAGTGGGCCGGGCGTATCGATCAGTCGCTATAACAAGCACGCCGACGTCTGTCTGCCTACCACTCCCTATGTACAGGCTATTGATGTGGCTCTCCACCTGGCTTTTCCCTGATACATTGACCTAGTGAATCAAACCAGGACGAAATTAGAATTTACAAATGATAGCTATAATAATATTTATGTAGAAATTAAAAGTTTTCTATTCTAAATATTTTGTGAACCTTTTATTATTATTTTTTCCCTCCAATACTTTTCCGAACAAATAATGGAAATACTTTTCCAGAATCCCGTAACGTCTCGAATTACTAATTGATGTGAAATTTGTTTAGTAAAAGGAATTCCTTCATTATTGGCGATGCGATGAATCATCCAAGACAAACGTTTTAACGTAAAGTAAACCAAACCTATGAACTTTAGAATACTTTTGTTCAATTATTTTACTTTTGTTTTTTTTTTTTGGAAAATTTCACCAATATATTATCTGGTGTCATATTTGCTGTTTAAAGATGGAAACCATTCGCAATATATCTCCAGTCTTATTATTCAATGTATATGCTTTATTTTTACGATATATCCTTTTAAGTGATTGTTGATATTTAATGCTCGGGCATAATGATTTCTCACCAGTGCCATGAATGTTCCTATGCACTTAGGTCATCCATTAAGACCGTTGCAACGCTCGCTGACGGAAAGCGACCGTAAAACCTTTATAACATCCTTCCAGTACTTGTAAAGCGTTTTGAGAGTCCTCCCCTTTTTATACGACCAGCGCTATAACGCACTACGACATTTCGTGTCTCATAAAGATTAGAGCATCAGACTGAATCGTTAAAATTCTTCTTCTATTCACTGTTATGTGAAAACATTACATCAAATGATATCACCAGAAACGGACCAGTTGTGGTGAACTGGGTCAACACCATCACATACATATGCCATACCGCATATGCGACTTAGAAGCATCAAAAGTAAATATCGTATTAGGGGAACAGTCTTGTATTAGAGAGCTCGGCGTCGTGCCAGAAAGACACTTCACACACGAAAAAGAAATCTGGAAAAGAAAAAAAGGCTTATTAGCCGAGGCCGTGTTTTGAAATTGGGAGATAACTTAAATCATAGCGGCGTTAAATTTAACTGCAGAGCTGCATACGTTTTATGGGAGTTCGGACGACATTGTCAACAGATCTCGCTCTTTACGGCCGCTGAAACGTTACTTTAACGGTTTTATAGTTTTCGTCGTTCGTCGCGCTGGCGGTCACGACTCCCTAATAGCTAGCGCTAAGTGCCCGCTCGAGGCATCGTTGCCCTCAAATATCCTTGTGTTTTTCTCTTTTTCACCAGATTTCCATCTTTACTATATAGTATTACTTTTTTCTTTTATGTGTCTCCTCTATCACCATATAACTGTTAGAATAACTAAACTGACTTTATTTACAAACTACTATTTACTATGAGTCTATATTCAAAATTCTTAAGGTTTGATATGAAAAATATTTTTGAAAATTAATTCAAACACGTACAACACACAGTACAACGTAGACATAGACATAGTAATGTGATAAGTCGAGCACTCATTAAAGCCCAAATATTAAAAAGTACCATATGGCCTAAAAGGCTTCTTTAATTAATTCTGCAACAAGAGACGGCATATGCGACGTCGTCCGTCGCGCGCGTCGTGTCAGCAGTCAACTGCATTCAAGTATTAATTGCAGCAGTAATTAATTAATAATATTTGAACATTGTATCATTCATCATCGCCGCCATAGCCGGTGTTGCAGCGACAAATCTAAACCACATTTCTTAATAGAATAAACCCAATTAAGGATTTACTATCCTCGCTCTAACAGTGTACACAATATACTTATACTATGTACCCTCTTAGATATAAAAAAAAACTTAAACGAAATATTACGAAATTTAGCTAAGTTTCTTTTTTATCATTTATAGTAAATAGTAATTTATCTTTATCATTTTACAAATACCTATTCTACTCGATCGGAAACATTATCATATAGCTTTTCTCGTGAAGAATTACAGAATCATTCCATGGCGTCGATAAAAATCTAATAATTTTATCGTCTATCGAATCGACGCACCAATACAAACTGAATTATTCATGTCTATAACATAGCAATATATCTCGGAACCTCGTCGCCACAATGAGCTGAGAAACACGTTTTCGGTTGAAATATCACAATATAATTTAAAGTATATATAAGATAATATTCCTCTACGTTTCGCTCAATCAAAATATTTCAATTGAGAAAATTACTTTATGTGATTCTAAAATCATTCGCATATAAAAATAACACTTTGATTGTAACAATATTTATATAATTGCGACTTCAATTTTCATTACTGTATATTTGGGTGATAAACAATGTTTGTCAATATGGAGAATATAATATATATAATATTATCTATATGGAGAAACATTATTTTATTTAAACAATTTCAAATTATATTCATACAACACATATGAAATATTATATATATATATACTAATTAAGTTCCACAGATACATAAATAATCCTTAGTAAAATACTATGAGGCAACAAGGCAAAAGCTTGGCGTTGAATTCCCCCGCCAAAATTCAACTTAAATTAAGGAACGGAGTGTCTTAACACTTGGTTCCCTCTGCCAACACTGCTGTATGCGGGATACAGCGTGAAGCTGATTTTGTCTAATAAAGTTATAAAACAATCAAACATCGCTTATGCTGCTAATAAAAAGCAATATAATAAGATAATCGACAATAAGATAACCTAGTAGATTATTATTATCCGATCGCAGAACTTTAATATAGTAATATAGATAAATGAAGTAGTGTCAAATAATATGAAACGTTAAGTGTAGTTATGACGTTTCGAGCAACAAGTGCGGCGCCCGCCAGCCGGCCGGGGCGCCGGGGGGTTTTCAATCTGGCCATGATGAGAAAAGGCGTAAATTACACGTCCTTCCCTCTTACACCATATTCGATATGGTCTCCGGACGCCAGACTTTGGATTTCTGGATAGCACTGTTAACACCACATTATGGATATGAATGTCCTTATGGTACATTTGCATTGTTTATTTTACATATAGTACGATATGTGTATTAAGGACTATATAACACACAATTGTTAATATTATTTTATATATTACAATCATTATTATTATTTAAAAAAATAAGAAAATTTGTATTAATTTAGCACTACGTGTTGAAGTATTTTTTTTGCAATAATGCAAGTATTTGTATTAAAAAATAATATTTATCTCGAAATAAAGACAATAATTCAATGAACTAGAGATAAATAAGGAACTCTGAATTTGATATTTAGTCTGTATCTGTATACATGTATATATATAATAAAATTAATATCGTCGCGCAACAAGTAGGGCGACGCGTCGGCGCCCGTACAACCTGCTGGGCTTATATATATAATATCATTATTTTAATATAAAATATTCATTGAAAAACATGTGTATTACTCTGCTTAAACTAAACATTTATGTATAGATATTTAAATATTATTTAGAATGGTATTATAAGTTTTTGAACATTTATTCCTAGTTCGCCAAATATGATAACGATATAAATAAAGATATGAAAATTGCCATTTTAAATTAGTTCTTTTCTCTTGATAAAAAATAATAATATACTTTACTACAAAACTAAGTATATAATTAAAACTTATAAACAAGACGAAACTGAAAATATTTCTTTATAGTTTTAAAGAGAGAAATGTACATTTACTTCTACGACGCATGTAATCGTTAAGTTCTTAAACTACTTGTGGATGAGCTACGCGTGTGCTACGAAATTATATACAAACGTGTGGTCTACAATACTTATATTTACCTAAGTTAAAAAATATATATATTTTCATATTTTTAACATTTCTAAAGTGTTATTTATTCCTCCCGTACTAGAGAAAATAAATTAAATAAAATTAGAACGTAACGGGATTTGAACACGCGCCTCTTGGAAACCGTTTCCTAAAATATATATATATATATATTTTTAATACTTTTTCAAATATTTTATAATATAAATTAAATAATGTTAAGTTTTTATTATAATATCTAATTACTTATATTTTGTTATACATTAATTTTGTATCTTATTATTCTATTTAAAGAATGTATAACATATACTTATACATATACTGTAACGTGCCGACAAAAGAATTGTCTATATGAACTAGGGAGGTACAATTCAAGGGCCTCCTACGACTATGTAAAGGCTGCATGGGTGCCGTAATGGCCGTCCACTTCCGCTTTATTAAATTTCTTCGCAAATACAGTTTTATAGACTCCCTGATGTTTGTTGGGTCCATTGTCTTCCTGTCAGTATCGTAGGTAAATAGCCAGTGGAACGAGTTGATCTATTATTTCTTATATCTAAAGTATTTTATGGAATAAAATATTAACTGTATGCTTACATGTATTTTTTCACCTTCACGCCGTTTCCTGGATATAGCAGAGTACGTAGAGGGAACCTAGTGCTAAGACACTCCGTTTCGCAGTTCCCGCCTATTATTTTCGACAGGCATTACTTGGAGTTGTGTGTTAAGTGGAGGAGCTTACATATACGTCCAAAATATTATTCTATTATGTCATTTTTATATACCAAATAAATATGTTTTTATGGTAATACGAAAAATCAATAAAATACACTAAAGAAAAAATTGAATCCATCTCATATAGGTTATAATTTTATGGATATTCAATATTTCTTCGAAGACAACGATATTAATTGTTTAATATACGACAGCTTTAGAGTCAAATTATATTGTATTTAAGTAAAATATTCTACAAAAATGATGTATAATGGAGTAAGGTTTATAAATAACAAACACAGTGCAGGTCACTGAGCCTCTTAATGAAGTTTACGTGGGCGTGGCGTAACTCATACCTGTGACGCGAATCTACATGTACATACGAGTACATGTTACAAGAAATTAATCATTTTCATAGGAAAAATTAGTACAATGTTAAATATTTTATTAAACTTATATACTATACTATATATATGGAATAATAATTTTTCGATAATGATATTACAATGCTGTTTTCAGGGATCAATGCTCTTTATAAATTACCTAGGTCACAACATTTGCGTTTAGTAAATTATATTAATTAAGTACATATATCTTTATACTTTACATTAAATGACATTTTCATGTAGATATCGAGTTAGGAGACTCATTTGACTAAAGACTGTGCAATCTATATGGGTTCTTAATGAAATTTACGCAGAGTGTGAGCAACGTAATGACGTACGCGAGCTGAGTCGCACAGTCGCGTAGGTTAGGTAGGGTAGGTAGGGTAGGTAGGGTAGGTATATACAGGTTTAAGTCTTAGCGATCTATAATGACTTTTCGCGTGATTTCATTCGATAGCGTAAATTTAAGGTAGGGTTGTAAAGACAGTAAATAATGAGACATTTTATTTTACATATACATATATTTCTACTGAGCGGCTTACCAGATACAACATTTTAAAAAATCTATATATAAAATAGACATTTTGAATATAATGAAAAAAAAATAATAACTAACATACGTTATCTATGATATAAAAAAAACGGTATGACTGAAAACTGTACTCTATGATGTAAAAAAACTGTTGAGACGCAACCCTGTTTGCCAGCACTCAGGCAGCTGGATGTTCGTCTCGAACAAATTGCCGTGATGCTTCGCCATATTAAGTTAACGTCCACCCCCCACCCCTTCCCCCCTTTTCCTCTATTTTCGCTCCAACTCGCTAAGTTCACTATTCTATTGTCATTTATAATATTGCTTGTTTAATGACAAGAACATCATTTATTTAAATTTTAAATTAAAATATGCTCATTCTCACTTACTAATTTACAAGCCTATTATACGCTACGGTACGCTAGTGAAAACTATAATCAATAAAAAGAACCGTACATTTTTCATTACTCGACGTAAGGGCGTGGGGTATAAATGCCAACGCGTCGTGGAGCTCCGGGGGGGCGAGGGGAGCCGGGGGAGGCTGAACAATGGCCACCATGACATTTAGCATGGAAGCGATTGTCACGGTCCGTTAAAGTCGCCAGCCACTGAGCGTACAGCCGCCCTCCACTCAGCTCCTCGGATCCAAATCGTCAGGGATTCTTTTCTTTTATTCCTTTTTTTATCTTTGCCGCAGACGTTTCATATCAAAGTTTTCTAATTACTTATCTCCCCTAAGTTATATCTTAGCATTGAATAAAAACGTGATTGTTGTATGCTGCAGGTTGTAAGTTGTAAGCACGTTTTCAGTACGTTTCCTAAGGCCGTAGATTTTTGGTTATAACTGATAGTAATTTACTTTAATGTTTCTTAGATATTGGACGTTGGTTTTATGTTTATTAGATAGTAGAGCGTAAATTTATCTTTAATATATAAATATATATTTTTTTTGCTCGTTAGGTAATAAGTAGGCATGTACATTGTATATTTATTCTGCAAATACATTATAATTTTACCATTTCTTTCTTTGTCATGTCATACTAGACATTTATTTGCTGTATAAGCGTTTTTATTATTAAAAAATAAAAATGGCAGAACCTTAGCTGACTCATGGCTTAGGCTTTGTTCATTTCCCAAAGCTAGGCCGGCTCACACACACCTGCGTTGTTCCAATAACAGCAACCTATTGAATATTTTATAATATCAAAATAGTAATTCTAAAAACATATTATGTTATGCACATATATATATATATATATATATATATGTATATATTTAATATGATTCACAATTATCAGTCTTTATTTTCCTATATATATAATATATAATGTGTTTATACATTTGATAAGATCTGTGTAAAAACCTACCGGATATGAATGCTATGGCGTGCGAGGTTAATCAAAATAATTATCATATTTTTGATACAGAAAGCAAAACCGTTTCCATTATATTCTATATTCTATATGTTTAATAAACATGTCTAACAAATGTATGACATCCCCAAAATAAATTAGCAATTACACCGACAAACATTCAAGTTACAGAACGTTTGAAATCGACAAGAACATTTAAATCTGAGATAATTTCGGTGGGCGGGCTCGTTTACATATTACAATAACTCTAGACCTGATGTCGCTGACAAGCATTCACTGAGATAATCGCTTGTATTGTTCACTAAGGCGTAATCCTTTTAGAGGAGCATTATCCAAAGTAATCACGATGTAAGCGAACATTTATTAAATTGGTTTATTAATTCTGCATGCTAGTCAAGGTAAATTTCTGAAATTACATTTATTAATTTCTAATGTTTACCTTGTCTACAAAAAATAACACATATTTTATTCTAAGAGGCCGGGCGTGGCGCAAACTTGTGACTGTAAATGTGACGTAAATGCGTTGTGGGTAAATTTAGTCTAGTCGACATTTCAATTACGAATAACGCCCACATAGATGACATTTTGTAGAGACCTTAAGTGAACAAATAAAATATTAAAAATCCCACCAATTTCATGTGTGCCATAATCCAATATATTACATGTAAGTACCTAATACATATGTATACGCATATTCATATACGTTTATAAAATAACGGTCAATACAATAAAATTGAACAATACCGTCGATACTAAATAAATGTTTAATAAGCTACTGTAAGTAAGCTTTTGTAAATATTGCCTTCAACGCCTTATAATATTACTAATGCAGTAAATAGAGCTATTAACGAATTTTTATGCGCTCCTCCACAGCACCAGCGGAGTGCCAGCGAAGGGGAAGGGAGGGGGGTCTGTAGACGTTTTTATTTTATGCGGTGACACTCTGAACGCCAATAGGGAAATTGGATTGATACTACTTTTAAAGGCTTTTTAAGACATGAGCCACGTTTTTACGCTCGACTCAATATTGCGTCTTTACACTTTTTATGGTTTACGACAATTATTATTTTTTATATAGGGCGAAATTTTATGTTGACATGTGAATCGATCGATTATTTTATATGAAATGTTTTATATATATGTAAAATAAAGTGATAAGCACATATCATTAGCAACGCAGAGTCTTGACATTATCTAATGTCAAGACTCTGCGTTCCTCTGCCTATCCTGATGTGTACGGGATACAACGTGAAAGGGAGAGCTGAAAAAAAAACTTATAGTTGAAAAAATAAAATAAAACGAGGTAGTGGAGATTACAAGCCCCGATTGAAGTGTTTACAGAGAGGTCGAAATCCTGCCCGAAGCCCGATTACGTAGCCACAAGCCCCGTTTCATTTATTACGAAATAGCTGTACTTTTAGATACGTTATAAAAGATTGTTAATAACAATCAGTCAAATATATACATAATAATTAAAAAATATTTCATATTTAACGTATTCTATTATTTAACTTAACTTTTATATAAAAAATTACGTTATTAATAATTAAATTTCACATTAGTTCCATACGCTGTGGAAGAATTTTGATGCGTTTAATATGTATAAATATACATTTGTTTTATTTTTAAGCAAATTTAAAAGAAGTAAAACCAAAGCACGAAAATCCAATAACTAGATGTAATCCCAAAGGAAATAAAGCGAAACGGACGTTATCCGATTTAGATAATGTTTGGGGATAAATTGAGTGTAAAATAAAACTGAGTAGAACTTGCAACTAAAGAGTTGAATAGCGAAAAGCGCTATCTAATCCGCGGCTTTCTTTGGGAACTTATGCTCAAGGTTGGAAGCTCGAGGAAAAGTCCTTAAACTTAACCTATACCTAAAAATATAAACAGACTGCATGACTGACTGACAATTATAAATAATATTTAAATAATGATGTCGATTTAAATATTTTAATTTTCATTTACCTCATAAATACGTATTACATTACTATAACGATATGTATTTTCGACAGCTGGCATTCTACCCAAAGCAATTTTTCTAATAGGCAACGCAAAACTTTCACAGTGCTAGTTGTAAAGGCGCAATACGAAATAAAACAAAACAACTGTCGTCAACGTCAACTGCTGTCGTAATACTATCGATTTCACTCATATTGACAGGTCAAACGAAGAAAGGAAGTGGTCGAGTCTAAAAACAACATTAATTGTATATTATGTTGCACTTTTATACGCAAAAAATGAATATTTCGACACTATAGAGGGTAACTACAAAATTAAGATGGTACTTCCGGTAGACCTAGAATCATGCAATTTGGCAGCAAGCATCTACAGTTAAGACTTGTTCAGAAAAATAATTGAAAACTATACATTTGTGGATAAATCCTAAAAAAAATAATAGCTTTAATAGAGGGCAATATTTGATATTGAGGCCGCTAGTTCAAGTGAGGTATCAGATGAAAGGATTCTAGCTAAGCTTAACTTGAGTTTCAGATAAAGCTTCCTTCTATTTTGCGTACGGGACCCTCAGTGAGAGAACCTGACTCGTTTATATCCTTATCAAATTAACGTTTATTAAAAAACATATATTTAAACGTAACATGTGACGGTAAATTAAAAATGAAAAGTTAAGTCCCTCTGAAGTTTTAACCGGCTGTAATTTTAAATGTCCAACAATTCTATAAAATTGCCAGTACAAAACTCGACAAGAGGTTAAGGTGATAAATTATTAGAGGACCAGCGCGGTCCAATATATCTCCATCAGCACTTCGTGGTACAATTTAAAAATAACTGTAATTCCCCGTCTTTATGATCTTTTTTTCCTATTACAGTGGCTTAGAAGTAAGATGTCGTTGTAGTTTCTGATTTATTATATTATTAGCGTGTTTTGTATATTTCTCATTTTACGTTCATAAAATCTATTTTCAATACAAGCATATACCAACATGAAGTTTAGTAGATTATGTAAAATAATTATTAGTTTTTTTTCTGCTCACCTTAGAAATGAAAAGTTAAAAGAATAGAATCAGGTCAAATATTACACTTTTTATACAATAGTACATACAAAGAAGAACTTATGATATAATTTTAATAAATATTCAATGAAATTCAAAATGTTGATACCAATATTCACAAAACAAGCTTTAGTTATGCAAATGCGACATTAATATACTTGTATAATGTAAAATTTATAGAGATACATTAGCTTAAGTCATAATTTACATTTCGATTTTTCCTTCCTTTCGCTGGCATATATGCTGGAAAAAGCTCCATACATATAACTAACAACGTCATTGTACCCGAACTTTGAACCCTGCAATGATATATGCGCGACTACAGGCAGACTACGGATACAAGCTACTTATCACGAACCCAGTTTGTGCATAGAAAATTTATTCAGAAGTTAAAATCCATCGAAAATTCAAAAGAGTTTTATGACTGAATGTTATCTATTTCCTTTCGAGCTAGTAGAGAAATATGTCTTAGTCGCCGAAATAACGGTAAATAATAAAGAATAGAGTTACCCGTAACATGCAGGCATATCGCTAGTACATTGGCTAACGGGAAATTCCATTTTTAGACAAAGTTCGAAAGTACCTTTCTAATATTTAATCTACAAATATAAATAAAGAAAATAATAAGAATTGGTAATTAGTTATTTCTTTATATTTAATACCCATAATATGCGGCGTTGAGTTCTGCCAATTAACAAGCAATACCTCCAGAACTCGGCAGTAGGGAACGGAGTGACTTAACACTAAGTTCTCTCTGCCTACCCTGCTGTGTGCGGGATAGAGCGTGAAGCTGATTTTAAACCAATAAAATTTGTCTGAGATAATAGCGCGTAGTTATATTTAATTAATTTAAATAATTATTTAAATTAATTAACTTTTATGTTGTATGTTTTTTTTTTCCGCACTTAACGTGGCAACACTCTTCATTACATTACTGAGTGTTCGTTCGGTGATCTATAATCCAAAAAATTTCCGAAACCCTCGGCGGGCAAGTCCGACTTGCACTCGACAAGTTTTTTAATATAAAAAATTTTGAAAAACATCTGTAACAATATTAAGATGACAAATCTCTTAGTTCGTTTTGCCACAGAGTATAAAACGTTTTCATTAAATTTGCAATAAAGATGGCTAAAGTTGTTACATTCCTCCGAAACGTGTTGATCTTCACAATAAAGGTTGGATTGCAGCGCATTGAGTCCATATTGAGTCCACAACACGATGTCTCCGGCTCATTTCATCAGTGCTAAACCGCAATTGTCGTTTCTTATGGACTCAATTGTCTTGTGTAAAAGGCCAACCCTCACTCGGTACCCAGCTTTTGGTATCTAATGTAGCAGACAGCGCGACAAAGAAAATATGACCAGATATATAAAACTCAATCGTTACACCACGTTTTAATTAAAAGAAGTTGTCTTATACTAGTTTATAACGTAGGTTTCACTGTTAATTGTGGTGATATAAGAGTGTTTTATGTGAAAACGTTGAATGGAAATCAATAGAGGGATATTTGTAAATGCTATAACAACAGTAGAAACGCACAACTGGCACTGGTAATCCTTATCAAGTCGGAAAGGGCACGCACCCTGAGATTTCCCATGATCGTAATATAGATAAGAACAATTTACAATTTACATTAATATTAGAAATCCTATACAAGACGTAAGTATTTACTTGAAAATAATTAACTTGGCTAGTGTTACACTCATTCTCTCTTTCTCATACCCAGTCGGTTATAACTAAGAGTGAACTCAATGTTGTTCATCAATAATAATGTCGACCAAATGCAACGAACGGATCAGACGATTCAAATGTAAATATGGGCGAACTGCGTTATGGAATTAATATTTTGATTGGATTATTCTATTAACACAATATACCATTGCACAAAACACGTGATGCCGAGTGGGAATCGTGTCGGCTGCACGCGAGTGTACAAGTATCTTTATGGAAACACGAGTTAAATTAATATGAATTAACGTTTTTTATAACATATTTATATATGATGCTACATTTGTAAGTCAATATTACACACACACATAAGGGACAATTTTATTTTCCTATATGGATATGTTTTCAAAGCGCTTTTTATATTCAAAAGTGTGCGTGATCCGGTGTCGATTCCACGTTAATACCAATGCTTGGATTAGTAGACATAAGGACATCCACCGGACCGAGTTAATTTCGTTTTTATAACACCACAAACCCGAATGATCTGTTTACTAGCGGGTCAGTAATAAAAAGGGGCCGAGGTGGCCATTATAAGGCGAGTAGTCGCGCCGCCCGACGTCGCCCCCTATCAGGTTACTAGTGAAATGGAGCGCAGGGGGCGGTTACAGATAACGACCCATATAGCCGATGGTAAACGTCAACCCAATTATTTTTCCATCTGCTACAGTTTAATTCACAAATATTTCAATTTCTTAACAAATGCAAATTTATTGATTTTATTTTTCAAAAATGTAATCTCTACAATCGACAACTATAGAGTATCCGTTGAAGATACATATTTTATCATATCAAAGCTTTCATCATCTATCATGTTTCGACATGTTTACGGGCCCCGTTTTATTTATTGACTATCGCGTTGAGCGATCGCATTCATTATTCTGATTATAGCGACTCCATTGTAAGTCTCTTGCTTGCAACGTGCTTTCATTGAAATTGCTACCTATTTTGGAATCCATTGCAATTTAGTTAGAATTAAAAATGATTTACGAATCAAGCCCTTTTTAAGCCGTTTTGAAACCATCTAACATCGGCCTAATCCCTTGCATGCCAATAGACCTCGCTTTGTCGCGATGTCGTTGACACATCCATTATGGTGACATTTTCCCGCCCTTTTTCCTGTCACATTTGACAAGTTTGAAAGCGACTCCTCCTCGCCAATGTTTTTGTCTTTGTTTTAATATTAACATCATTTTCGAAACCATCGCTATTAGCGTTGTTATAAAAAAAACATTTTTATTGTAAAAAATATATAAAAATGTAATATATTTTTTATTATTTTATTAACTGTCACTATTTACGCCACCTATTGGGACTTTCTCATATAGGTGGCAATCACTCTCAGACGATCACACAGTGTAGACGTCTTGTCGCATAAATACTTGCTTAGTTATTTATAGACGCAATCTTAACACGGCTAACGCGGGACACATCGCCACCTGTATCGACATTTGACGATTTATTACTCGTTTATTGGATGGTTAGAAAAAAATCATCGGTAGAGCGTTTATTTTTTACATAAACTGTCAAAAATAAAGTCTTAGTTGAGCTTTCGAAACACCTCTCTTATTCAATATCAGAATAGATTAGATTAAATTTGAACAATATATATATTAATTTCAATAAATAATAAATATAAATAAAAGTATTAATTGTAATTTATTTGTTTCAGGTAATATTCACAGGAACATCTAGTCTAGAGAAAACTTACAAATATGTTTATGTGTAAGAAATATTTTGGAAAAATATATATTTTTGGGAATGTTAGCAGTACTTGTAAACATATATATAAATATTTACAATCACTGCTGACATTCGTTAAGTAAATTAACTTCCACTCCCACTTATATCCCCACATGTATTTGATAAAGACATCAAAAAATAAATTATATTTGATTATATATAATAGACAAGAAATTGGTGGTTGAGAGGCAAGCCAGACTACGCAAAAGAATATTATACATTTTGGTACATATTATAGTGAACCATAATGAATTGTTTTTTAGACTAAGATGAATATTCAAAGGAAAGTATTTAAGGACTCTTTAAATTAACTTACTGGCCATTAATAAAATATTAAAATTAGAACACCTAATCTTATAACTATTTACTCTAAAATTTACAAAACACCAAATGCTTATTATATATCGGATCAACGGTATTATGAAGCCACAATTCGGCAAAACTTACAAGTGCTAGACCATATTATATTCCGATACTGAGTCACACGCTATCGCACGCAAGGCAAATAGGATTACGAAACATGCACGTACTATCGATTTCATTATTTTACATTCCAAATATAACATTTTATGACTGTTACTATAATAGTTATTATTATACTTTTTTTATAATATTTTAATATTATAATATTAAGAAAACATTGATAATGTAACATAGATATTGTAAGTCGTGATGTATCCGCTCAGATAAGCGAAAAAAACCAGGCTCCATAACAGATGTTTGTGTTTTAACTCATAAAGGAAACGCAAAGTGCAGTATTTAATACGTGTGTAATGATATATTATCATGTTTTTTTATCGGCACCGCCCCGTCCGGCCCTGTTATAACCGCCCGCCCGCCGCCGGCCGGCGTACACTGTGCTCGAGAGGCCGTCACTCCTCGGTCTCGGCCGCGTAGAGTCCGCAACGCATTCGTTCACAATACGCTCGCACCTCTCAGTGCACGGTCGCTCTGTTCTAAGAACATTTTAAATCAAACCTACTATTTAATTGTACATATCGCGGTGATAACGCGGTTTTATTACTCTTTGCCGTTTATTTTTATTTCGTTTCCTAATGCAATTGCAGTCGAGCAACGCGAACGCTAATATATCTTGAATTGTTCATATTTTTCATTACATTGGTTCTGTACTCGGGAAAATGGAGGAAATCTGTCATATGGTGAGATTATTATTTGATTATTTATTTATTATAAATATTCTATTCCAGAATTTGCTATATAATATATTATATTTTCATTATTTTTTCGTTTGTTTCAATACATCGTGTTTGATATAAATTGAAAGAGAGCATCGAGCTACGGTTGAGAGACCGATAACACTCATGCGCATTGTGAAGCAATCAACATCCATTAGGCCATTTATAGAGTCACAACAGGCATCCAATAAAATACACCATAAATATGAACGGTGTCTACTACCATTTAACCTTATCAAGTGTACATAGACACATTTTTATGATAGTAATGAAACCAAAATATATGTAACAAGTATTATAACAGATATAACAAAAAGAAATATTGCCTCCAGAATTCACCGTAAACTGGGGAACAGAGTGTCTTAATACTAGGTTCCCTCTGCCTGCCTGCCTGCCCCCCCCCCCCCTCCTCCTGCTGTGTGCGGAAATTGATGTTTTAAATATTTTATTTTTCAATAACGAATATATCACTATAATATAAAAATATTGATTGAGCTTTCTTTCGGATAAACTGGAGATAAGATAGTTTATCTCGTTCGGGTCCGCCCCCGCTGCTGCTGTCAGCCTGATACTAGAAAAAAAACTTAACAAGCCGACTACTTAATGAAGACGTCCCTACCACTCCCTGATATCATATTTTTTACTCACCCTCTAAGTATTAAATGTCTTTAACAAAATATTCTATCCGTGTCGTAATCTTATAATAAAACTACAAATGTGTTGCTTGAAGGTAGGCTGGTTAATTAAATATTTTAGATTAATAGCAGTAGCTTGTTTTCAAATTCGCTTTAAAATCATTTGAGTATTAATCTGAAATACTGAAAAACTACGTGGCATATTTTACTTAAGAATCTATAACTCTATGTATAACTGGTTACATGCTATGTAACCTTAACTAGATTATAAATGTAAAATGGATTTATTTGTTTGTTAAGCTTCACTTAATTATTAATTCATTTATATTCTATTCTATTCTATTAATTCATAATTATGAAATATTGTGCCTTTATCAATAAGAATCAAGGACAAGTGAATGTAAAAAAATTTTTTTATTAATGTCGGTAATGACCTCATTATCGTTTCAATTTATTTTTAGTTTTCAATAATATTAAGTATATCAACGCCAACGAGCCCTTAGATAAAAGCGAGTAATGCAAGTTAAGACAAAAGATAGTTACAAAAGTGTCAAAGGAAGTTCATGAGAAAGTGTATCACCAAATAAAAACAGTCCCCGAAAGACAAGTCCCTAATGATCTATAGTGGTTAGTCAAAACTGGTTCTCACGTTGGGAAAGTTGGATAAGTCTTCCCTTCCCTATACTCTGGCCACGTTACCGAGTCACCCGATATTAGTCATCTTAGCGGAAAATCTCAACAAAGAAATGGCGTAACATACTCTTGGCTTACTCACATTAACCTTTTAGAGAAACATGAAAAATATGCCTTAATGGTCCATTGTTAGCGGTAAACGCTTTTGTTTCGACCAACACCTATTATAGTTTAATAATCGATATTAACTCAAATAAATATTGTGTATATTAAATAAATATATTTATGTCGACAATACTTACACGAGTATATTACTTTGTTAATTATAAATAAACAATTATAAATTAATATTCAAAAATATTATATTTTACGATTAAATAATTAAATTTATTCCATTTCAATGACTATTCCAAATTTAAAACACTTAAATATGTACTTTATAACATATAATGATGTACACACAATGAACGTATACTATCTAAATAAGTTCCGCACGTTCACGCAATGCCTCCAGAATTCGACGAAATTTTGAGAACGGAAGTTTCTTAATAGGAAAAAAATAAAAAAATAAAAAAATCTTGACCAGGTACATTAGAAAACAAATACCACACTAATATTATCCTTGTAACGTAAACTCCATTCTTGCGTGAAAGATTTAGAAGAAGGTAACCGCTCAGCCCGCCGCCCAGCAGTTCGGAATATGATCCCAGCACAAATTGATAGAGAGCGACATTTGATATAAAATCCTGTTGTGATTGATGGCAGCCGTACGCGCTCCGCTAAGTGCTCCATCGCCGTGTCGCTACCTCCGATACATATTACATGTCGACGCGAGTTTTATAAGAGACACTGCTCTACAAATATAACTTGTATGTATGTTTTATATGTAATCATCAATAAATATATATTTATATTATTTATTGAAAACTAACCGGTTACTAGAATAAATCGTATTTAGTAAATTAACTACAAGAATTTCAGTTATTCAAAACAAATATATGTTTGCATAATATATTATTACTCTATTACATATACATCTTGCATAATCTGTATCCAAGAAAATTTACAAGTACAGTTCTATTTATAAACTGTTTTCAAAGCTTACGCTTTGATATGTACAATAACATTCGAGCCTATGGCTTCTCGGAAAACTCAGTTATACCTTTTGTTTTCAATTAGCAAACTTTAATGGTAAACGAATTTATCGACTTGTTAAATTATTTATTTTAGATATATAATTGTTAATTAAAATATATATATAATTCTATATGCATCACCATATATATACCAAACGTTTATATCGCGAACTGTAATATTTTGTTATTTAAACCAACTATATATATAAAATATAGTATATTTTATGAAAGTGAACTTACATCACTTGAAGTGTGTTTTACTGAAATAGACAATATGTGACAGAAGTTAACTTAATTTTGAAAACTACAGTTTTTCAGGTCACCCGGTCTCGCAAAGGGTGAGAAGTTGCGGACAAATTGCTTCTCTGCTCCACTTAATTTACTTTATAAATGTCTTTAAGTTTTCTGCGGAAAATTTTAAGTGCTTACAATTTTCGTATTCGCACGACGCTGCCAAACATTTATCTATCAGAACAAATTAAACAAGTTACCTGTTTAATTAGTCCTCTCTTTAAAATATTAGTTATATTATATAATGCTTTCTACTTTAGATATAGGACTTTAATAAATTATCTATAATAAATTGGTGTAAGTGGAGATTATCATCTATCTTACTTCCACAATCTATCATATATTTACATGGATAGTTGGTGAGACGTACAGACGTACTGAAATCTGTAATAAATATATATGTATGTATGTATGACAGTGGCTTCGCTGCAGATCCATCCATCACACTCTAGATTCATAACAGTCATCTCTTTGCAAATGTCCCGTGGACGTTTATAACAGATGCGTTTTGCTATATTACTCTCGACTGTACATATGTATCTTTATAGTATGTAAAATGAAATTTTGCGTGCACACGAAATTCTACATACATATATGTATATATATGTATATATGTGGCCAATCGTGGTGCAATGACACAAGTAGTTACAAAACTGTTAAAGCGACAGGTTGAGGGTTCCATTTCCACTCGAAAAACGAGAAAATGAAATATATATTATAATATTTTCATTTCTTCGTTCTTCTGTCGAGGCAAAAGCGAGGTGTTGTGTTCCACCACTCAAACAATGTCTTCAGAATGCAGCAGAAAGTGCAGTTTCCTAACACTAGGCTCCCTCTGCCTACCCTGTGAAGCTGAAAAAATAATGTATAAATATATTATAACATAAATCTATACTATATAGCCATCACATCTCGTAAAATGGTTTACTAATTTAACATTAATGACTCCAAAAAGATTTAAAATGTCTCAATAGCTGATAAAAAAAAGCAATAGCCCATATCTTTCACGAGCGCCGTATAGGTACCTAGACGACACGTCCTATAGAAGACGCGCCCCAAACCGGGTGAACGGTGACATGATTTGAACGCGATATATAATCATGCAGGGTAATATTGGTGTCGTGGACGAACTGATAACTCGAACAACTTTTTTAACAAAAAAATAAGGTCACGCGTTTACACGAGAGTGAAGGCTTTAAGTGACAGATAGTAGATAAATGTTTTTGCACATTAGATAGGGGTGAAAAGATACATAAAATTGACACGTGTAAGGACTGGCTGGTTTTAAATTATGGATGGATAAGATGAACGTAATTATAGAGTACCTATCAGTATCAGCAAGTTGCGTTGTGAATTTCTAGGACAATCCCTATTTCATTATTCAAGAGTAGCGGACGTCGGACAAACTTAGATTGAAGGCGGCGACACGGGCGCGTGCTTAAACTCTGTCTCGGCTCTTCCAGACGAAGATTTATAGCAATTTTATGCTGCATGTATTATATTTCTATATTACTTTATTGTATATAGCGTAAAAATCTGATGAAGAAAAAGCGAATTAAGTTTTACTCAATGGATTAAATATTTAATTAAATATATATTATTATAAATATTATTATAATAATATTTTATACATTGTAAAATATTTTTTTCTATAAGCTCCGGATGGACGTACAATAGCACTATCTATAAAAATTATATTTGTGTCATACAAAGCCTTATCACATCGGAAGTTCGTAGGCGGCTTCCGTCGTTCCGTCGTCCGGCGCGTGCGCATGTCTCTTGATATTTAACACTCGCCACAGAATATTATGTTACACGTCATCTGATATTACGCTGCAAGTTTATACTAACAAGCAATTCACCACAGAACCTGCCTTTGGTAATCTATACAAAATAGCTCTTGAGTGTATCGATCGATTGCTATATATTTATATTGACACTGTATTTTTAACTTTGAATTGAATTTAATTATACATAACAATAATACTCGAGAAAATGAAACATTTATTTAAAATCATATTTACTTTCTTTCTTCGCCCTGATGTCGAGTTGAGTTCCGCGATTCAACACGCAATTTTTCCAGAATTTTTGGGAAATTATATGGTAGAGTGTCTTAACTAGGTTCTCTGCCTCTCCTGTTATGTCCAAGATATAGCGTGACGCAGATTTATACTTATTTTGTACAATAATATTACACGTACCTACACTTATTTAAAGGAGTAATGACAGTGTGGCAATAAAGAGTTAAAATCATATGAAACCCTACAAATGCCCCCTGCAAATACCCTGTAAATATCCAGATCACTTTACTAAATCATGAAAATTCACACCCACAACCCTCCATGTCTCAATAAGGAAACAAAAGAAACCTATGAAAAGGCAAATTAATTTACTTCGTAAACGCAGGGACGCGTAGTTTATATAGCAACGTAGTGAAGACATTATATTTAACAAACCTTTCTTACTAATTGAATTGACTATAAATTGCATAAAAAGTGTCCTATTACTGTTTTAACTTTATAAGATAGTATGCCATAAAAAAATGTACCAACTTATTAAAAACATAATAATTAGGGTTTTTCTATTCTATTCGGTGGGTGTTTTTAATTGTATAAAAATTGTATAAATTATAATAATAAAATTACTTCTTTATAAAATACCTAACCCTGCCGAAGATAATATTTTCTATTCTAAATCCAAAACTTCACAAATTCAAACAATAATTAAAAGGAGAAATCATAAAAACTTATGGTGTAAACACGGTGAGCCGCCCAAGAAATCTTAGTAAGCTGTCGATTTACATGTTTATTATGAGTCTATTTTTACGGCAACACCGGCCGGCCGATAACGCTCTCACTACAAATTTTCATCTGAATCGAATAGCGCAACGTTTGAAGAGTACATGATATACCTTACTTTACAATATAACTCAACACCATATTGTATTTCATTTTGAATGTAGGTAAAATAATTATTATATTTAAATTACATAATACACTCGTGGTAGAGGAGGTCAAGCATGAGACTCCCAGACGCGGTAGGTTGTGATATAAATATCGTTGTAGTATTATATAAATTAAATATTTAATATTTTCGTTTCTTCGTCTTGGTGTCGAGGCACGGGGCGGCGTTGAGTTCCACCATTCAAAACGCAGTGCTTCTAGAATTCGACGGAAAGTGGGGAGCGGAGAGTCTTAAAACTGGGCTCTCTCTGCCTACCCTGTTAAGTGCAGGATATATGGTGAAGCGTTAAACAATATTTGTGTTGTACCTAAGAATATAATATACGACATACAGATGAATATTTTTTTTTGTATATAGAATAGAACTATAGAAGATGACAAAGAATGAAGAACGAAGAACAGAAGAAATGTGAAATTCTCGTTTCCGGTGACTCACTCAACCTGGGTGTGATGTGTGCACTCGTTGCTCGGCCCATCACAACCTCCTTGAGTGAGCGACCGTGGATGGGGAATCAACATTAAAAATAAACCATGAAGATATTTATTAGTATTTTATTATAAGTGTTAAATACATGTGGAACTAATAGATCATTTCTTTTAAATGCAATTAAGCTGTTAGTAGTAGCTATATTGATTGCATTGGATATATTGAATTGCATACCTTCTAACTATATTATTTTACACTGGATGAAATTTTAAATAAGACTCTAAATTAATTCGTTACCGAAAAACAAAATCTTAAGATATCGTTCTATTTAATATGTAATTTTTTTTTCATATATTTATAATTATTATATATATACACTTTTTTTATCAAAAAAAAAACAGTGTATTATATATATATAACAGTGTATTTATGTATATATGTACCTATAAAACTGTTAATATTAAAATATGTATGTAAAATCTCTATAATGTTTATTTTACATAGAAATATTGATAGGAAACTATCGAGTAAGCAGTAAAAATAGCCAGACTGACATACAGAAAACAGGCGTGAACCTAAATCGTGATTTATCGGTTATTGGCTATAGAAATATATCAACATACAAAGTCCAGAGTATTCATATTATTATAAATAAATTATACCTTTGATTTTTTTTATTTTTAACATAGCTCAAATATAGATAATATATTGTGTAGACAAAAAAAATACAGTTACTGGATTTTCTCATCCATATTTACGTACGTATTATATTTAATTTTAGTAGTTTTATTATTATGTTACGTCTTTTTAGCTGATATTTTTTGAGATAAGCTTCCTTTATATGCCTATGTTTGTGAACATGTAATTATAATTTTTTCGTATATATTTGAATAAATAAAATATAACATTTAATCTTTAAACAATTCTTTGTATTATATAATTATAATAAAATAAATATTATTTTCAAAACTAATATCTATACTTTTATTATGATGCCGGAAATTTGTTTCTTTAAACGCGCTCATATCACAAAGTTAAAATTGAAATATGGATTTGAACTTAACATAGAAACAAAAAGAAATTTCTCTCCGAAACTTGAATTGTTCATCATATCTTAAATGTAAAATAAAATAACTATATCTAAAGAATAATTATATTTTACGATACATACCGTCTTGTAAGCGTAGTGAGTCGGCATTATCTGCGTGTTTACACCTGGGCGCATTGAATTACAATGCATTTGCAATACATCTGATAACGGTTCAGTGTTTCGCACTCCGACGTTGATTGTCTTCATTCCATTTGTGTAGGTCTGTTTGATTGCGTCACTAGGTTTATTATATCATACAATGTGATAACAAGATGTTGTGTTGTAATCCTTAATATATTTAAGCACTATTACTATACATAATATATATAAAACAACAGGACAAGCGTGACAGACAAACAGACAGATGGACAACAGAGTGATCTTATAAGGGTTCCTTTTTTCCTTAATCCTAAAATCAGCTTTATGCTGCTATTTACCGAAAATATCTATTGTTATAATAATACTTACTTATGGGTACACTGAGATTATACAAATATATATTTTTTTAGCTTCACGCTGTATCCCACACACAGCTGGAAACCTAGTGTTAAGACACTCCGTTACCATATATAAAAAAAACATTATTTAAAAACTTTGTACGTCCTAAAATTTATATATTAATAAAAACAAAAAAAAAGTTGCTCTTATTAGCATTTTAAAAACTTTTACAAAATAAATATATTAATTAAAACCACTTAATAAATGTATTGATCAGATAGAAAGTGTTATAAATATAACATTAAATATAAAACTAAATATCTTAGACGGAGATATTGGCTCTTAGCTAGTTAGCCGTTGGCAACTCGTATATTCGTAGCATGTGCCAAAGGCCTACGCAGCTTAACAGATAGTAGTAGCACCTATCACATGCTACACCGTAACTGCTATGTCCTAGCCTAAGTGTCAATTAATGCTACGAAAGCCCTAAATAATAACGAAAAAATGGCAATTAATAAGATGGAAAAGAAAATAAAGTAGTAAGAAATATATATATTAACTAAGATAAACTTCATAGGAAATTATAGAATTAGAAAATTTTTGTACAACTTCTAACGTGTAACGTATACATTGGATATAATCCCTTTTGTTTCTTGTTTTAAAGTCAAAATTTGCTCTATAAGCTCATTTGCTTCTTTTTATGTATTTAGTATTTATAGATACCATTTTAAATATCAAGCTACAAGAGATGCCTTAATCAATTACTATATTTAACACAAACACTTTTCACAAGATATCTTACACAATAATTTTTCCAGTAATCCAAATGTACTCAGTTGATTAAATGGAAAAGGTTCAAAAACGGAGATCGCATTCAACTTAATGAAATGAAAAGGATTGATACGGTCCACTATTTGAGATACTCCGGAAGTATTCCTATAAACATCTGCATAGGGTTGAATTGTTTACTGCACAGCGGTCTCAAGACAATTTACTTGAAAGAGTGTCGTGCAATCTACTCCCGTGACCACTACCGATACAAAACTGTCGGTAAAAGCTTAAAGCTTAAAACATCTGGAACCTTCCATTTACTTTGATTGACAAATTTTTTGAATAAAATAGTGTTTTATTTTTTAGAAGTAACGCTCCAAAAAAGTAGAAAGTTACATGGAATACTAAATATAAAAACTTTATATTTTATATAATAATATTAATATGTTTTTAAAATATTTTAATCTTTTAAACTTATTAAAAGAAACCAAAGATTAGATATCTAAATAAGTTGTAAATACATATTAATTTTTAATTAAAAAAAATAAATAATAATAATTTTTTGAATGTTTTTTTTTTACATTTGACACGAGCGTTAGATGAGATATCTAATTCCGCAATAAACGGAACTAAATGAAGTGTCCTGTTATTAGAACTCAAACGGTGCAATCCCAATCTCGTTAGCGACAGCCGCGGGGACGGGGGGGGAGACGGGGGGGACGGGGAGCGTCGCACGTTGAAATAGAAAACGCCGGTGATTAATTGCCAATTACTTGGACAGTTGAGTAATTCCTACGCCCACTGATTGCTATCAAGAACATTTTATTTTGTGAATAATATACATATGTGTGTGTCCTCAAAAAAGCCTTTTAAATTATATTATTATAATAACTTATGGTCCGTTCGCGGCTTCGCCCGCGACTGCACCATTATTTGTAAACTAATCTGAATCTAGCAGTTTGGTACAAAATATTTTATATTTATATTTACTTTTTCTTTTAGAGACTGACGTATCCCGGGATTAGTATTCACAAACGAACAGACAAATCAACAAACAGACAAAATTTAAAAATCATTATCTTGGATTCAATTACATTATATATCTCCAATGTGCAACACAAATACATGGATGTGTTATATAATTATATAAAAAAAATCTAATTTCCTTGTATGTTGTCTGAATATAACAACATGTAGAAGAAGCATAAACGTATTAACGTAGATTCGGTAATATTTGTATTTCCTTTACAAGTATAAGCTCAATCTACGCTTACGGTCCAATAAGGTTTAGTTAATGGTTTCTTCAACACAACAGACGCGGCGGACACGAAGCGAATGAATTGAAGACGCTCGGCCACCACAATGGTCACTCGGGGAATAACGAGGCTAATAAATGTATATTGCACTAGCGCGCACACGTATTGTGTAACATTTGACACTCGACATTTCATCAACTGCGAGTAATGAACGGGAACTTGTAATAACTATATAATTCTAGTCGTTTTTTTTTCTTTTTCAACGTCACGCTGTATCCCACACACAGCAGGGTAGGCAGGGTACGTAGTGTCAAAACACTTTGTATAACATTTTCTACGGAACTCTGTAGTCATTATATATTAAGTGGCGGACTTAAAGGCTATAATGAAATGAAAATATGAAATATTTCATTTCTCCAAGTGGGACTCGAACCCACAGCCTGTCGCGTTCACAACCACACCACGACTGGTTTGTAGTTGAAATGAGTTTACTTATAAATAGTGTGTCATCTCCGATGCAAAATTGTAATTTGCCTTGATATAATCCAATATTTAGCGTGGTGTAATTGAATATTTTTCCAATTTGTCGCGCGTAATGGGGCAAGATTGAGTTGACGGCCCCCAGCGAGGGTCCCCGCGCGGCGCAGGACACGCGCGACATTTCATCTTCACGCATAATTTTAGGCTTTCAATTAAATTTCCCTTTGCAAATAATATTTTAGCGCTGAATACTATTGGAAAAATATGTATTACATTTATGAATATATTAATTGCACAGAAAACTATTCTTGACGTATTTTAAATACCTTAATATAATATTAGATCATAAAAATAAACTTTTATCATTTGGAACCACTTTTAAAAATGTCTAAGACGTTTATAATTTAACAGTCTAGTTAAGCTTCCTATTTAATTTTGATGTATCAAGATGCTGCCCCAATTTCTTTAGTGTTACAAAGTTTCTTTATTAGTACCCACGGCGTTGCGTCGTCATATATCACGGAGGCGTGGATGCATGTCATGTTTGTACTCCAATATGCCTGGATTACACTGAATTCACTCCCACATACGGTATGCTCGTCACGCGCTGTTTTCAGTCGCCGACAAAAAGACCCCCATCTTTCATCACCCGATTTCTTTCCAAATGGTTTCTTAATACGTCTTCCTAATAATAATACCCACTCAATCATAGTAGAGATCCTCTTGTAAGTATTTATCATTTGTTTCTTTAGTCAATTTGAAACGCATATCCTGATATTTAGATTGTGCGTTTCACATTGTTAACATAAATTGTTAACTTTTAAATTGTTTATATAAAATTTTCTATTGAAATATTAATATTTATAACACAAATTTATGAGAAAAGCGTCTCCATAACGCCTCGTCATTCCAGTGGCGTTCGTCAACAGCATACTAATATTGCTTGCGAGCGATTCCATGTAATTCCAGCTATTCCACCGTCGATCGAGCGTCAACCAGCATCTTGAATATGTTACAATAATACTAACTCCGAAATACCACTACGTTGCTGAATTCATCAGCCTGTAATTTCACCGAGTCCTATCGGTGTTCCTATCGAAACAATATTGGCGGCCGATAAACGCTACAGCTACTACAGCCGGCTCACTAGCTACTACGATTTCGATATTCGTATAAATACTTCAGATAAAATTTAACCAATATGTATATTGAACGCTTATATGAATTCAGCTATGTCAGTATACTTTTAAAATTATATTCAATTAATCAAAATTACATTCGTTTTAATATATATATATATATATATATATATATACCGAATTACAAATAAACATATTTAGAATAAACTACTCTGTTAGGAAGTACGAAAAATAAAGAAGTGCAGCAGAAAGTCTGATTCAGCAACCGTAACTCACCTCCGCTCGAGGCTAAGCAAACTCTACTTATCGCGCAGCATAAATTGGCAGCGCGTCGTAAGGCGAGCCGCACTCTGCGTGCCGCTACAGCTTTATCAGCGTACTCTCGTAAAACAGCGGTCTCTGTTATTGCGACCCGGCCACGACATTTTTCTAGACTTTTTTCATATCGCAAATGCGCCCCGATCGTTGCCGTTGCGCATTATTAACGCTTTGCAGTCAAATTGTAAACAAAACTTGCCGATATTTTCCGTAACGCCTATTTGGCCACCCTTGCTCCTTCCCACTCCCACATGTGACCTGTAAAAAACTAGTCGTTGATCGCGAATGTAATTAGAGACCAATCGTAAAACGAGGAGGTCCCACTCGGGGCGCCTCGTCTGATAATGAGTAGAGCTGGCGCCGCTCCAGCCGCCGCTCATATTAGGCAGGTCTCTGTGCCGCTATCGTTATGACTTTTACTCTTTTACGAGTTGTATAGTTTACAGAGCCGGCTGTGTGCGAACGCGCACGTTGCCAAATACTAGTTCGCGGCTCACCGCTCGCTCGCTCGTCCACTCACTAAATATACCGCTGTTCTGCCACTACGTGCAAATGAGATGTACGTGGAACGTGGAACATCCCGCCACACGTTAACCAAATATTCGTTTTAAAATATGGATTAAAATTTCATTATTATTTATTTTTTCTTATTGCAAATAAATATATGATGTTATAATATACCAATTACCTTCAATAAAATATTAGTTAATATTTAATTTTTTGTTGTTTCACTCGAGGAAGTGAAATATTTATTTCCATTTTCTTCGCTCTGGTGTCGAGGCGAAGCGCGGCTTTCAGTTCTGCCACTTAACACGCAATCGCAATGCCTCTAGAATTAGGTAGAAAGTGAGGAACGGAGTGTCGTAACACCGAGGCTCCCTCTACCTACCATGTTGTGTGCGGATTACAGCGTAAAGCTGAAGCTGATATCCCTTTTCTTGTTTGTGAACCTTTATACATAGCATAAGACTTATCATTCAAATATAATATAATTTTAATAAAATAGTAAAAATCTTATAAATACTAGCCTTAAGGCCTTCAAGGCTCAGGGGCACAAGGGTGCAACTGTAACGCGACGATTGTGAGTTCGATCCCAACTAGTGGAAATAAATTATTATTCATCAATATTTTAATGTCTTCGCTCTAGCATAAAGGCAAAAGGCCGGCGTTGAGCTCCGCCACTAAACAAGCAAAAATAAAAAAGCGGCGAAAAGTACGGAGTGTCTCAACACTAGGTTTCCTCTGCTTACTCTGTTATCTACGAGACGCAGCGTTAAGCTGTTTCTTACTTAATTCTGGTGTCGAGAGAGAATTGAAATTCCAACTTAACTTAATAAATAATCCTTGGTAGTTTTTTGTTTCATGTTTAATATATAATATCTATTTTTTAAATACATACTTATAAGTATCCCAAATCAGTTTGTATGTACAAAGTGACTTAATCTCTCAAAATATAACAAAACCTTTCAAAAGAAAATCTATCATCCGACAGGTTCTCTCATAACTAACTACCGGCATCCGCTTACAATGAGGCCGACAGGGACTCCATTTCCGATGATATCAATTTTGTTCAGTGACTGTTAATTAACATTTTCTTTTCTTTTCTTTCCAGGTGAGTGAGAAAGTGAATACAAACCCAGCGGCTTTGTGAGTGGCGCGGAGACAAAAAAAAATATTACACTGCATTCAATACGACACACAGAAAAAAAAATATGATCCACACTTTTGTAAACGCAAATGAGGTTCGCTTTGAAACGTGGGACTCAATTTAAATAACGTTGCTGAGCAGGCGGCTGAAAACTGAAAGAACTACGAATATATGCTAAAATTGACGAGTGTCTCTAAAATTATGTTTTCGGAATTTTTATTACTTCGTTTTCCATCAAACACAGCAAAATAATTATTAATTTGAAATACTACACATAATATAATAAATTGCTAAGAATTTGAAATGGTAATCGGGTAACTTGACTGCGCTCGTAACTACATGCATGAAAACTATAAATTATTATGTAACAAAGGAACTATCTGCAGGACTTCGACCTTGGTAGCACCGACCTCTGCATGCTGTTGACCCTTCGTTACCAACCCGTACGTTCACCCCCGCCCAAAAATAAATTCTGTTATACATAACAGAACCTTACGCGATACGATAAAAATTACAGTGTTACATTTTCAATGCTTTAATATTTTCAGTCATTAATTTGAGTCATTTTATGGTGCTTTTTGCTATTTTGAATTTATTTTACGTTTCGAAATTCACGTAACTGGCATATGACGGAAAATTATAGTACTATATATAGTATACAATACTTATTAGTTACGTAAAGATTTATTGAAAAAGAAAACCAACGATATTCATTATAATTTATAATAATAATTATAAAACCGTAATTATACTGTTTATTAAAGCACTTATGTTTCTGGGAATGACTATAAATGTTATGACTTATGAAATATTTGTTCTATATTTGAGAATGTATAATAGAAACCTAGTACAGAACAAGAGGTGACGAACAAAGGGTACAGTGCGGCGCCCTCCAGGGCTTTGCACCCTGCACTCGACTTGAGATAATACTTTATGTAACGCCCTAGCTTAGAAAAGACTGGAAAATTGTAAAAACAGGATTACCGCTTCACTACAATGAGTATATGAAAGCTGAAGATTTTAGAGTTCTACAATTTTTTTTTAATTTATTTTTCTTCTTTTCTGCTTAATGTAGAAATAAATGTATATTTTTATGCATATTTTATGCAAAACAACAGCGTATTCTAACATAATAATGAAAAATAAGCACAATTTGAGCAATAATGCTTATTTTACTTTCACCGTTTAGTTATTTTACATTCAATATCGTTGTACTTACATTATTTCTTATTGCCGTTGCAATAAACTGTATTCGGGCCACTAGCTTTCAGGACGACGCCCCTAAGATCATCGTCCATGTCAAACTAACATTCAACTTTACAGCAAGAATATATTAAAACTCTCTGGTATTTTAATATTTGAAAAGTTTCTCGTCGCATTTGAGTTCAACTAGTACTTGTAACTTTCACGATTTGCACTCATATTTTTGGGTCATATCGCGCGTAACTTTATTTTATTCTACCAACTCACTACTTGTGTCGCACTCAGGAAGCTGTTCCAATGTCACGAGTACTGGAAGTACACAAGCTTTTGTATATATTATATTAGATCATGATAAATCTATGCGAATTAAAAATTGTATTACCTTAATTAATTAACTATAACATTTTCTTTATGGAAAATATAAAATTAATCTCGTCAATATCGTTTTCAATATACAATCTCTTTAAAGCATTCAAGATGTTAAACGCGTGACTGTAAATCCGGCAACTGTTGCCAATCTGCGGAAGTTATAAATTTGCGTAAAGTTGTTTGACTTGGGAATTTTCGATGTTTGTCCGGACGTGCGGGTCCATTTAGCCTCTAACCGCTAACTTCTCTGTGAGCACCGATAACTGAGATCTAACTTCCCTGTATACATAATGTCAAGTATATCGATCATATAAATATTATTACCCATAGGCATACAAACCACCGTAACATAAATATAACACGATGGGATGTAATCTCTACAGCTGTGTTACTATATTATAGATGAATATATTTACTCAGATAAACATTACACTTTTGAAATATATTCAAAGGTGATTTTTTGTTTGAATCAGCCGACAGGGACGAGGTGGTATATGACTCTCACCTGTTTATTACGTAGATATAGCGCCCGGATTACTTTTACCTTCTTTCATGGCGATGTAATAAAATTCAGCTTAAAAAGTACCTAAATAGTTACCACGATCGTCGCGTTCAGACACCGTCATAAAACTCGTCGTTTGAAAATATCAAAGGATCAATGGCGTTACATTCAATTTAATACTTTTAAGGCATTTTAAGTAAAAAATATTCGTAATTCTGGACGGCCGTCCGTGATTCTGTATAGGGCAGCGGCGAAAGGAAATTTTAAATTTTCGTGAAAATAATCTCGTGAAGGTTTAATGCAGCTAGGATGGGCAACTCATTTTAAATGTATCAAAAGTTCGCTCGGCACTGCAACTGCTTCAACTGGCGACGGTGAGAGTCTGAAAACAATCCCAACTGCGTTAATCACTTATTTACGAGTCTCGAGTCCACTCCGCCATAGTGATCTAATGAAGCCGGAGAATTCCGGGGAATCCTAATGAACCGTGGGAATTTAGAATTTAATGAAGCGATTCGACTGTGCACCGATTCTTTGACGGTTTGTTGAATCTTATTGAGCAGTTGAATCGGTACATTGTTGGCGTGTAACGCAACGAGAGCAACGCGGGAAGTCATTTCACCACAGTTCCGCCGGATAGCACCTACGACTAATCGGTTTGTCATTTCCGAAATCGACCGCCGCGACGCCGTTTCGAATACTTAATATTTAGCTTTTGTTTACGCTGCAGAACTCTACTATATATTATATTATAAGTGCAGGATTTCCGGTAAACTTTTATATATAATAAAAAACATACAGAAAAGGTAATTGGATACATGCAATTAGTTTAACGTAACATAAAATTCTATTTCTAAAAATCTAACTTCGTTATCGCTTCCGCCGTCTTTTGTTCTTAAACTTCAATTGGTACTTTAAAAATTCAAGACAAACGCTTTTAGCGCGGTACGGCTAGAGAACAGTAAAAATAACTTGGGACTCTTGAAGCTCTCAAGGTGCATCGACTTCGAGTGAAACATCAAACAGAGCCGTTGGTTTAGCCAATGGGGTTATTTATTAGATAAACTTTAAACTTAGTCTAGTGGTCGCTTTTGCAACTCTTTAAGATATCAACCCGTCGGAAAAGCACACCAGGAATTTCAAAAAATAACACTATCACACTTAAACTGTGATAACAGATTAAAGTTCAAGATTCCATGCCCTCTTAATGGCTACCAATGTAGTTTGCAATTTCTTCAAATCCTCGACTTCAGTTCTTGAGCAGCATAGTAATATAAAGCGATTGATTGCTATGTTTACATCAAACTTTGACTGTGAAAGATATCGTCTTAAATTTCTCAAGTGTATTAACAAATTTTCATATTGATCGGACTGTAAACTATAATATTGTAGCTCCCCACACACATTTACCACAAGTATGGTTAACAAAATTTTTTTTGTTCAGTTTCACGCTGTATCCCGCGCACAGCAGGGTAGACAGAGAGAACCTCGGTGTTAAGACACTCCGTTCCCCACTTTCTGCCGAATTCTAGAGGCATTGCGTGTTGAGTGGCAGAACTCAAGCCGCGCTTTGCCTCGGCACCAGAGCAAAGAAAATGGAAATATAAACGTAAATAAATATTTCACTTCCTCCAGTGGGAATCGAACCCACAACCGTCGCGTTACAATCACACCATTGTACCACTGCGCCACGACGGCCTCGAAATGTTTTATTTTATCTATAAGTTATAGAAAAACGTAAATTCAATAGTTTTATGAATATACGAAATGCCTTTATAATATTACTTGCAAATTTTATATTTTAAAAAATCTAAATATCGCGACATTTAATTAGTAATGTAGACAACATTAATGCAGTGCGACTAGACCGATAGAACAAAAATACAACGAAGTTTTTTTTTTTATCACAAGACTATAAAGTAGTATTATGAAGATATAAAATGTAATAACCTCGTCTCAGTGTACGGAGCCACCGGCTTCTCGTCCACACCAATTCACCAGCAATAAGGCGCTTAGTGTTTTTAATTATATCCAATTTAGCAAACTCAAATAAAAGTTAATTCATATTTAACTGTTACAACTTTGAATCCCGTCTTGTACAATTTTAGAAAATTTCTTTCATCCAAAAATACAATAATTTCTCTAAAACGAATAATTTATAAAATAACGATACAAATCTAATTTGATATATGCTAATTTTATAAATTTTAATTATTTTACCAAAAATTTACAACATCTGAATTTGTAACCAAATTTCAAAAGAATTTTAAATGTTTTAACTGTAATATATTCATGAATCCGAAACATTATGATCAACATTAGCAACACCATAGTTAACATCACAACATATCATAACATTTTATTTTAAATTTTAACCCAACGTTTATAACGTGTCAGCCGACTCGAGCCGGAACCCCTTCGCAATACACCCATGAATATCAAAAGTGCCGACGGTGTTCGTCGATGCAATCCTGTCACTGAAAAATCGTTTCAATTTAGTACCAGAACTCGGGCGTAAAATGGCAGCACGGCACGGGCGCCGGCAGAAGCAGCGAACGGTAATATGCTATTACCGTAGTAACAGTGTTACTCCCGACTTAATTCTGCCCCGGGCACTGCGCCGGCCAGATTCGCTAATATCTCCTATACGCGATGAACATCAATACCCAATTTGAATATATCCTCTAAATCGAGGTGGTGACAGCCGTGTCGCTTTTATATTGTCATAATAAATAAAAAACGATGTAGGGAATATATTTTTTTGTACAATTGATTGTTAATTAATAGTTTATCAGGTTGAGGGTTCGATTCCCAATCGAAGAAATCAAATATTTAATATTTTCATATCTACATATAATAAAATTGTAAATTATCGCTGTACATGGGAGATATATACGCTATATCCCGCATACAGTCCTATGTAATATGCATGCTTATAGATAACAAACCTTGTACCGAGTCCCGAAGGAGCATCGTTGGTCCACAATGGATACGGTTAGGCGCTGGCTGTCAGCCACATCACATTCAAAGGAGCTATTAGCACAGTGCACTGATAGAAGCCAATTGAGTTTGAAGGCCCCGACATGTAGGTAGTACGGCTAGTTGTGTTCAAATGTTGACTTCGTATTAACTATATATTAAACGTTTAAATTAATTCTAGTGTAATACATATATACAAAATATATTATAATATAGAGATTAGGAGATCTGAGATAGGTTAATACGATGAGAAAATATCTGTTTTATATATTGAATATATAGAAATATCACTTTAATACTAGACATCTGCAAAATTTTACAATTGTCTATCTATTTTATGCACAAATCGGCTTTTCTATTATAAAAACACAGCGATAAATTTGTCAGTTTAAAATGGAATTGCTGCTTTCAAAGTGAATATTCTTGAGTTTATTGAGAGAGTTACTTTAAATCCTCGCTCCGTCAAAGAATCAAGGAGATAGACTGCTATTGAAGTCCCCAGTGAACATCAATGCCTATTGGCACGTCGCTTATCTACAATATACGGAGTAAGAAAGGCATCGTGGGAGGGGTCGTTTTCAAGAGAACATTATGAATTTCTCTACAATTATACGTGAATACAAAGAAAATACCTATGTAGAAAAATTCTATAACGCTTTAACATAATAATACCTACTACTTGTGAGGGTGGATGTTTGTTCCATATTGACACCAAAATTGCTTAATGGATTCTGAGGAAACATTACCTCTAGAGTAATAAAGTTTATAAATCATAAAACGTATAGGCTACAATTTGTATAAAGATTTTGTTTAATTCGGATAAAATAGATCAATAAATTAAGTGGGCGAACTGATATATAAATGATATATATCTATATAAAAAAATATGTGATTTTATAATATATATTATAATATATTATACAAGTACATGTCCACAGAAACAATATGCATTTCATTAATCATTTTAATTTTATATTAAAAATATACCAAGTTAACAATCGTTTTAAATGTTATCCAGTGTTGCGTGGACTTGATACACCATGGGAGATCTCATTCCATGAAGAGTATATTATTTTTATGCTAATTTTCTTACATCAACCGTGAAATAAAATGTCATTTGTAAACTCGCCCTTATTTCGCTACGCGTCCATCTTGACTGTACAAATATTTTTTTTGAAGATTAAAAGTCATAATATTCAAGTGGATTAGGGAATAAAATTATGTAACGAGGTGTTGAGGCCGCCATTTTAACTTGCTACATGTTTCTAACGCCGCGCAAATGTAACTCGGGGCGGGCGGGCACAGATGAATAATTTTAATGACTCGCTGACAGATTATATATTATTATTCGGAAAATTAAATTTTAGCTCGTTGGACACAGACCATAAAGTTCATGCTTACAAATCTCTTTGTTATGACATCGTAACTAGATTATGTCCGTTTCGTCGTGAAGACGTCGCCATGGCGTCACGATAGCGCATGTTTTATTATTTCACGCTATAAACGCTTTGTCCGCCTTGCTAAATTATACGGAAATATTTTTAATGGGCGAATGTTTTTATTTTAATAATGTTAACAACAATTGGGTTTATTATTATATATTTTAGTCAATTGATTTGTAATTAATGAGTACATATTTAGGATTCCGAACCGTAAAAGGAAAATCGGAGCTCTTATAGGATCTGTCTTGTCTCTCTGTCAAGATCTCGAGGACGTGTGGAGATATTCAGATAAAATTGATACTAAATATTCAGATCTCTTAGACCTGGAGTACCCTTGGAGTACGAAAAAAAATTCTTTAGTCAACGCAAACAAAATCTTATTTTTTATGCATCGTTTTTACTGCATTGTGTATAAAATTTGCCGCATAATAAAAACCTACTTCCAGTTGGAACACTCCTGAAATGTATGATATGGAACCATCAGTGGGTCAGAATCCTTTAGAATGCTTTAGTGACATCACCTCCCGCAGCGCAACTTCGTGCTATATCCTGGCCAGACCGAGAAAAGAGAAATATAAAATATTTATCACATATAGATGTACGCTAATAAACGTTGTACATACAGCAGGTACAACGTTTATCCAATACGGCTAATGTCCAACTGAAGTATCGAATTTGATTTTCGCCGGAATCGGTCAAAAAGTATAGTTTGTGCTTAATAATAACAATAGAGTCTTGTAGAATGTACTTATACACTTTATTACTTAATGCATTTTATTTTTTAATTTAATGAATCATGGGATTAACAACTATATCTATATGTACTCTATTAATAAATTATGATACTATGGGTTTTGGTTGTTGCCGTGCCATTAAAATATCCGTCACCGGGCGCGTGTCACCGTTGCGCGTGTCACAGTCGCGCGGTCTGTCACGTGTTCACGTGGCCTGCTTGCTCACGTTTCTCAACCCTAAGACTGGCTTCGGTTTGTCCATAACTTTAAATAGCCCCAACGTGCTCCGAAGTCCTTCAATGCCTCTACAAACTTATTTGTTGTATGACGCGTAAGACGAATAAATAATTACAATCTTGTAAAATATTTTAACTTCACTATAAACGTGTTAAAATTTCTTTTACCCCGGATAGTGGATAGTGTTATAATCCAGCATTTATTGTTGTTACGACATACATTTTAATGATTTGAACAATCTTAATATATTTTATTGTTACAAGAAAATATAACTTTATTTACGTTCATATTTTCTAACTGCAGTTACAAAATGACAGACTTTAGAATAAAAATAATTGCCACATATTTATAGAAATATTGCAGCTTCCATTGTGGCATTTTTGATGGCTTTGTTTTAAATTAAACGCGTAACTTATTCTGCACTCAACCACACTCATTATTTTAACGTGACATTACAACATTAACTTTGAAATGCGGTTGCAAATTCCATTCAAACTTTACAGTTAACTAGTTGCTTGATGAAGTGCGTGTACAACTAAAGCTTTGCCATACAAATAATTTGAAAGTGAATGTCTCTTAAAATACTCAGTTTTCATTTTCATACATCATGTCGTAATGCGGTTATGAATAACCAACGAAATTAAATTTTCAGTACACACATACGTGTATGTCTCTTTATATGTGTCCCAAGTGTCCCCTAATATTGTTATTGAAATAATTATTTACAACGGCGGCCAGGGCCGGCGCCGGTTAGTTTTAATTACCCGCGGAAGCGATATTTTATACAGTGAATGTGATATGACACAAATAGCTTATTATGACTGTGTCATAGTTAAATGTTAAAATTATATCTAGATTTTTTCTTAAAAACTGAAAATAAATATGGCATATTCAATATCAATCAGTCGCACACAGCGGGGTAGGTAGAGGGAACTTAATGTGAAAATTTCCACCTCCGTATTCTGGAGGCGTAGTGAGTGGCAGAAGCCAGAGCGAAGAAATGAAAATATAAATTTAAATAAATATTTAATTTCTTCGAATGGGAATCGAACCGACCACCACCCGCGTTTACAGTCACACATTCGCACCCCTGCACCGCGACTGGCCTCCCTGCATCGTCATCGTGGCTCTCTAATTAAAACTACGTGCAGTCTAATGAGATCACCCCGTGAATGTGACAACGCATAAATCCAACGTAATAAACGCAACATCCGTTAAATAGGACCGAGTCAGTCAAATTGTCCACAATGCGATTATTCGATTACTCAGGAACGCACGCACGCTCAAATATATACTAGCGATGTGCCCACGGCCCGCGTGCCTCGTCTAGTCGGCCTCTCGGTGGTTAATGTCCACGGCATTAAATATTCAGAAACATTAAAAGCATTCGTGCGGTAATCCACGTGAATAGTTCGCCCAAATATTTTCGTACTATTCCAAGAAGGCAACATGTTTCCAGTTATTTATGTAATGTTATTATTTTTCCATATATATTAGTATGTGGTTTAGTTTTAACGAACCGTATGTTATTTTTTGTCGTTATTATGATAATTTTTATTGAAATATAATATTTTATTTTTAATAATATAGGTATATGATAAATTAGCTTCACACTGTATCTCGCACACAGCATGATAGGTAACCTAATGTAAAGCCGGCATAGAAAAAAGATCTGCCGAATTGCATAGCAAAGAAATGAAAATATATAAAAATAATAGGTCACTCCCTCGAGTGATAATCGAACCCACAACTGTCGCGTTACAGTCACATCCTTGGGCCCCTGCGCCACACCAGCCTATATTCTGTTTCAAATAAATGTCTATCTTAAGATACAAATGTAACTAACCAAACATAATCTTTCCAGTTTGTCTCAAGTACGAAGACCGTCACAGTTAGACCCGCACGGCACCAGGGGCGTGCTCGCTCGCGCTCTCGACGTGTGGGAACAAGCTTCCAGGCTCACTTTCACGGAGATCAACTCGGATGAAGCTGACATTGTCGTGTCTTTCGCAAAGTAAGTTTACTTTCTAAATGCTCGTAAGAACTTCACAAATGTTTGTCAGTGACGTGACATCTTCACCTAACACCTTGACACGTTTATATCTTTTACTGAATATACATATATTTGTGTACAAAATACTCAATATAAATTTAAAACTAATTTTTAAATAAAAGTTCAAGAGAGATTCCTTGATTTATTGTCGTGATAATAAATAATAATCAAGTAAGGATTTGGGGGACACGTCCTATCCATTTAAAGGGATTTGCGACGTTCTCGTGCGACGCATTACAATAGAATATGAACAAAATACGTTTTTCTATTTAAAATGTAAAAATATTATCATGGTTTTATTTTGTAATGTACATGTGAATATAAGTATAAACAAGTATTTTTTGTGTAGAAAAACTTGTTAAGGTATGAAATTTCAAAATTAGATAAAATATTCATATATATATTATATTTAATACAATTATAATATAATTTTTGAAAATATTTTTTAAATAGTTTTTTTAAACGTTTTCTATAGCATATAACCAATAGACGAAATGTTTCTTGACTTTGTGACGTTCGATTCAGGACACACTATTCCCTTTCGATTTCTTTCTCACTGAAAGAACGTGACTTACTAAATCCACTTTGCTATTAATCTAATAGTTCCTTCTAACGGTAAATTGTATCGTTCTTGCCGTGCGAGTTTCATTAGCAGTCGCTAACACAGTTTCAGTTGAACGTACGTGAAGTACGTACATTATATAATATTATTGTACAAAAAAAATTATCAGCTTCACGTTGTATCCCGCACGCAGCAGGAGAACAGAGGGAACCTAGTGTACGACACTCCGTTCCCTCGGTTCGGGAGCTCGCCGTTGAGTGGCGGAACACAACGCCGCGCTTTGCCTCGACACCAGAGCAAAGAAACGCATGTATCGAACCCTCATTTCCTCCACGGAATGAGGGCTCGATCCCCACTTGAATGAAATCGAACCCACAACCAGTTGCGTTAACATTCACACTTTGTACCCCTGCGCCACGACTGACGACCCCAATATTATATATAATAATTATTCAGTGTAAATTACTATGACATTTTTAAGAAACATTACAATATTTATTTAACAAAAAATATAACAAAAATTAAACAGAATCGAAAGCAAGAGTTGCATATCGTATGAGAGAAGGATAAAGTTCAGCTTATTATTAGATCAACGTAGACGACGACGATATGAGAAAGCACCGACTACAAAAACCTTCGCCGAGGACATATTGCGACCGCCATATTGCTTCGTACGATGCAAACTTGCAGCATAAAGTTCAGCGTGGGCTACATAAGTTTTTTCTCCTTTTTTTTTCGAGTATCGAGACAGAGGCGAGCAAGTTGGTATCACGCGCGCTCTTTTATTAGTTGTGACGGGATACTTCCGAATGCTCGACACGAGCTCTGATATCTCGTGATAACGTTTCCGAAGTTTTAGTCTGTTTTACGTGTAATTGTTAGATAATTTCTTTCTTGCTTATCTACTGTGAATTTTGTCAATTATACTTTTCTTGTTTTACAAAGGAAAGTAGGTCATTTTAATATAAAGCAACTAACTAATAATTTGAGGTTGTCGTGGCTGTGCCGTGTAGCACAAGTTGTGGGTTCGATTCCGACTCGAAGAAGTGAAATATTTATTTACATTTATATTTCCATTTCTTCGCTCTGGTGTCGAGGCAAAGCGCGGCGTTGAGTTCTGCCACTCAACACGCAATGCCTCCAGAATTGGGCAGATAGTGGGAAACGGAGTGTCTTAACCCTCTGCCTCAGCAGGGTTGCTGTGTGCAGGATGCAGCGTGAAGATAATTTTTTGTATACGAATAATTGAACTTTATTTGAAAAGCCTTAGATTTTAAAACCAACATAAACTTATAATATGGTAAAACGTATATCAATAAGACACCATGGAAAGTTTATACGGCCGTTAACTTATATTACTCACTATAAAAAGCTTCCGTTTTCTTCGGTATTCACGCCAAGTTAGATAAATGAATATAAACACATAAATAGTCATATGCTAGCAAATAAATATTTAAGAATTGTGTGCAAATAATATAATATTATTTTAAATTGCTTAATTTAGCATAATTTGTTTAACTAATGTTAAAACATATAATTAATAGTTTTTTTTTATATCGTCAATAGCCATTTTACGTAATTGAAAATTAAATTAGAATGACACTTAAAATATATGAAATATATTTTTATATATATACAATGAAAATATATTTAAATACTCAAGTAATATTCTATCTAATAACTTTATTTTTTTTTAAAGTAGTTTAATTTAATTTAATTTAATTTAATTAGATTGGATAGTTGGCAAATTCAACGCTATTCTGCCGTGATTACGCTCACAGCTAGCTGAACGAGTTTCTGTATGCGTCTCCAGGATTTACAACGCCTATAAAATGATATATCTCTTGATAATAACGGATTTATACAAGTTGTATACTTATACGATTTTCAGTACGTATTGCATAAATTACACGTACATATAATTCAAGTAATTGAATTGTAAAAGAAATAATTAAAGTAAAAAATAGATAGGATACTGTGGCCTGTGGGTGTGTCAACATAACCGATAAGTTGTCCTGGAGCTCTTTTTCATTGGATTGGAGTTCATTAAATTGACGACATATTAATGTCATGAATATTATCATGTATTACATCAGCACTATGCTTGTCCATTCCACGTTGCCCAAAAAAAGGATACAAATAAATTAAACAAGAGAATTAACTTTAAAAAAGACCTTTAGGGATCGGTTGTAGCTGGATTTTTTTTGTCTTCACATTGATATGTATCAAAATATGTAAGCTATGCTATAATGCTATAAATAGACACACTTATTGCGTCATTGTAAAATGTACAACAAATAAAAGGTATTTAGTCTACTTTTATCGTTCTCAATCTCTTTCACATTTTATTATTCACATAAAAGCAATGAGTCGCGACTCGCAAGTGCGATCATCGCCACATACGTACACACGAGTATGCGAGCTTATATCGATACATCGAAAAGTACTTTTACTACTTCACCGCCAATATCGACTAATGGCAAAACTTTCCCGCAGAAGCTCTATAGCGTTCTGCTAATAAATACTGCGTGAAATATTCATGGACAAGCTCTTTCAGCTATTTTGTTTGCGTGAAAAATTATTAGATTGGCAGTGTCCGAGAACGTCCCGAGAGAGACAAGTTTGATTGCTGTGCAGACTCGATGTCGGCCGCAGTTCTGTTGAAATGAATATATTACTTACTCTATTTTCATATGTGAAGCTCATCATGTAATTTACATAAATATAAGTGAATAATATTATGTTATTACATACTTAAATAAAACCAAGATACAGAGAAAATAAGATATTGCCACGGAAAAACGCTTATTATAATATGACTCTATATAAAATATATTATACACAAATTTGGAGACAAATAGTACATAACATGTAAACATACGGATGACGGTACCCACTTGTACAATTACTAAAGAAGCTTCCTCCACTATCATTATGACAATCTTAGCCATTTTAATCTTCATAATTGTCCTCTTTCGAATAGAAGTTTATATCGCCAACTAGCGTTTAGTCTTAAGACGACGAAGCTGAGTTTTATAGTTTCGATGGACAATTTTGAAAAGCTCTCGTTGAGAATTCTGGTGGCGTTGCACAAGCTTTTTAACGAATATCTGTTTAGAGTCTTCTCAATATTGCTTACATTGTAGAATATTTCACGTTACCAGCTTCTTTTTAACAATATTTTTTTTTTATTCTTCTAGACGATATCATGACGACGCGTATCCCTTCGACGGTCGGGGTTCAGTCCTTGCGCACGCATTTTTCCCGGGAACAGGTCGTGGTGGTGATGCTCATTTCGATGATGATGAACTGTGGCTCTTGCAACCTAATAACGACGAAGAAGAAGGTAAGTCTTAACGTAATTACAACGTTAAAGTTAACAGTTATTCAATATTTTGAGAAATTCTACTAATTAGAGTGCTATTATGTATATCATGTTATCAGATAATCTATCCAGACATTTAGATGACATATAGAAGGTACATAATTATATTATATAGAGTCATACCTGTTACAAGACACTATATTCTGGACTAAATCCCGAAATGCCTAATATATCAACTAGGCAGTATTACACTACTAATGTAAGAGTAAATCTGTCGTGCCATACAGTAATAAGATAATAATAACTCAATAATTTGGTTTTTTATATTGTTTTTGATGAATGTAACTATAAATTTTAAAAAAATCTTTACTTTACTGTTTGAATATGAATTAATCATTGCTCATTTTGCTCAAAATGGAAAAAGAATACATATAAGATTGTAGTACATACATAGTTTAATATTTTTAATCTACGCATGACACAAACAACGACAACATATAATAGATAGCCATTATAAGGCTTAGAAATAGAACACTCGATAGAACGAATATATAGTAGTATAGTAGTATCGACAACGTAATCCCGCTCGATGCATGTATGTAGTACAAACACGGTCGGAGCCAAATACGGGGCGCGACCGCAGCGCCGACACACAGAACACAACAACCGTACTAAGGTCGGCCCATAACACCGCACGCGTGATAATTCACCAGAACAGCGGATATGTCGACGTCCTGTTCGTATGCAAACATCGACCAATATTAACGTAATGTTTTACAGGAACGTCATTGTTCGCTGTGGCCGTTCACGAGTTTGGACACTCGCTCGGCCTCAGTCACAGTTCAGTAAAGGGCGCGCTTATGTTTCCATGGTATCAAGGGATACAACCCAATTTTGTTTTACCAGAAGATGACAGGAATGGTATTCAACAAATGTATGGTAAGATATATATATCAATAGTCTTAAATATATTACGTTATATTATATTTTTAAAATTAATTAAGATCATTAACTATCACTTTTAATTTTTAGGGCCAAAAGTTAAAAGACCTTGGGCTAAAATACCTTACTATAGGCCGATAGAAACGCCGCCGCCCACAACTACAACTACAACGACTACTACAACCACAACAAGAAGACCTCATATCCATAGATATCCTACACATCGACCTTATAGTCCTCGTGTACCAACCAAATACCCAGCATACTATCCTGAGAGGCCAAATTATCCTGATAGAACTTATCCTGAAAAACCAAGTTATCCGGAAAGACCGAATTACCCTGAAAGACCAAATTATCCCGAGAGGCCAAATTATCCTGAACGGAATCCCTACTATCCAGATCGTCGTCATTACAATACTACAGAGGAACATCCACGGCGGCCCACTTATCATTATCCCCGTACCACAGAAACCACGACTCATGCCACAACATACCGCCCTCATTATCCTCACGTTCGTCCCGAATATCCAAGCCACCCAAGGCCCAATTATCCCACGGACTCTGGTCAAAATTATCCAAAGAAAAAACCTTATTATCCCGTTAAAACTACAACTGTCAAACCAACGCCACCTTCAGACAAGCCAGACACTTGTGATACTAGTTATGACGCTGTTTCTGTCATACGGGGTGAACTCTTTATTTTCAAAAATCGGGTAATTATTTTTTATACAAATTTATATAACTGTATATTTAATAAATGTAAACTTTTTAGTATTTAAAATTATTGCAATAACATATATATAATAATAATAACAAATGCAACATATTTCAGTATCATTGGAGGATAGGTGCAAACGGTCGTTACACGGGGTATCCAATTGAAATATCCAGGATGTGGTCGGAACTTCCGAAAAATCTGACTCACGTTGACGCTGTTTATGAGCGACCAGATCGTAAAATAGCTATTTTTGTTGGTAAGTTAAATATAATAAATATTTGAATTATAAACATTTGAATATTTATGTCTATAAAATAATGTATCAGTTTTTATTTTGCTATCATTTATTAAATAGTATTTGTTCTATTTTAGGCAAGGAACTGTACTTGTTCGATTCTCAATACTTATTACCAGGATATCCTAAAAACTTAGTGCAGCTGGGATTACCTGAAAGCATTGATAAATTGGACGCAGCCATGGTTTGGGGTCATAATGGCAAAACTTACTTTTACAGCGGCACCATGTATTGGAAGTGAGTGACATTCCTAAAAATTATCATATATACACTTCTTTTCAGTTTCCAAAGTTAAGAATTGAAAATAATAAATATTTCATTTCGTTGGGTGGGAATCGAATCCTACAGCTGCACCCTTGTGGCCCTGCGCCTCGTTTAGGCTGAATATATGTATTTTATACAAACTTTTATTAATCTGATGATTTACATATGTGTAAAATAAATAAAATAAATCAGCTTCACGCCGTATCCCGTACACAGCAGAACAGCAGCAGTAGGTAGAGGGAAATTTTTATATATTATTTTTTTCCCAATAACATAACCGTCCATATTTATGTTATTATATTTAACTATACATATTATATTAATACTTTTTATTTATTTCAACTTTATAGGTTTGATGAAGATATAGGGCGCGTTGAGCTTGATTATCCTCGCGATATGGCGATGTGGAAAGGTGTTGGATATAATATCGACAGCGTGTTCCAATGGAAGGATGGTAAGTTTTTTTGTCTATTAATTAATTTTAGTTTCACTCAAGAAATTTGGCATGATTTTCGTATAATCCAATCTTCACCGATGAGAATTTTGGTGCTGCGATTTTAATTTATCCGTTGGTATGTAAATACCTAAGTAATGTAATATAATAAAAACCTTACTAAGTATTAATTAAACGTAAAGAATATTTCATCAGGTTCATAGATATTACCTTATAAGCAAGAAGCGGGTAATATACGTAAAAAAAAACTATTTAAATCAGACAAAAATACCTAATTAAACTTAAAAAAACTCTAAAAATATAATTTTCCTTGCAGGCAAAACTTATTTCTTCAAAGGAAAAGGTTTTTGGAAATTTAACGACCTACAAATGCGTGTTGAACATGAACGACAACATCCATCAGCACCATTTTGGATGTCGTGCCCCAACGAGCGCGCCGGACGGCGTGCCCCGTTCCGCGCCCTACCCGCTCCAGGCTCAACCCTACGCTCCCCTAGTGCTGCACCTATACACAAAAACTACTTACTTCAATATTGTACTTCTATTATAATATTAATATTTACGGTTTTTCAATATAAATTGTAAATAATTTGTAATATTAATCAGTGTGCCACTATTTTTATTGTTTTGTATAATGTGAATCGACAAGTACATATCGATAATGTCTGACGCCCTACCTATGAATAAGTAATTGCGCAAATCATGCACTGCCTGTCTTAGTAAGTAAATTATTGATTTTGTATATAAAGTAAAATACATTTACATACTATTAGTGTAATATTAATATTAGGAATGAGGCATTTCGTTTTAATTTTATATTAATGTATGTACATTTTGATCTCAACATGATCGAGTTTTCATTTTATAAATGTAAGGTATATAACACCATTTATTTAGCTTCTGTACAGGTAATCTTCTCTTGTCTGAATGTCAGTATTTAAGTTACTTAAAATAAAGTAACATATTGTTCATTGATAGTTATTGTGAAACAAACTGATTTCTTTTAAACATGAAATAATAATTAAATGTATAAAATATTTGTTAATATTTAATAATTGTATACAAGTATTATGGAATCCACACGTATGCCTTAATAGAGATATATTGTAACCTTCGACGGCGAAGTGTAAATTATAAAATGTATAACTTATAAAACATAAAACTATTTTGTACGATAACAACTACTCATATGCTGGTTAGAGGTTCACATATTCTGTAATTTGTAATATATGTAGCAGTAGATTTTTATACATTATGAATAACTTTTTATCAAAACTTAGTAATTTTTATATATTAATAGCATTAAGTTATATTGCATTACTTTATTGTGACATTTACTGTTAAAATTAAATTGTATCGTCTTTGTATGTGCTATTAATAAGAAACAAATAAACTGTCCTAATCTATACTTTATAAATAGTCAAGTATTTTATTAAAAGTTATTCATCTACAATTGTCAAAACAAAAAATAATGTCATATTATTAATTAGAGCCCTCTTTAGAAATATTTAACATAAGAAACAGTCATGTATGAGTGTGTCCATAGCTTTCCAGAATAAATATGGTGCTTTCAATAGTTAGTTATTGTACAGAATTAATTAAAATTATTTTTATATGGTGTCCATAAATATTGTACGACTATCGAAATTATAGTGTACTAGATTTGCATTAATATACTAATATTCTTCCATTATGTTACTTTGTGAAACAATTTAATCATAAATTTGTGCAATCAGCAGAATATGTCCCATATTTTATAATAAAAAAAAAAGCTTAAGCATTAACAAAATAATGGCCAACTTGCTTCGCATCCCATATGTTATCTTAAATTCATTCTTATAGACTCATATGTTTTGGTCACAAATAATATAATAATAACTGTGATATTTACTTTTATTGAAATGCCATTGGCAATAAAAATAATTCAAAATTTGTAAGCTCTTAAGATGAATGCTACTCAGTAAATTTTAATTGCAGTTTAAAGTAACTCTTAGAATAAGTAATTAAGAACAAATAAAGATTTTTTTATGATTTCATCTTCTCTTTTATTTACATAATAGCCATTATTTTAAATATATTGAACTCTATTTATATCAGGAGCCTTTTTGACTATCCCTACTATACAACTACATAGAATGAATTATTTCTATTTCTAGTCTGATAAAACAATCCTTAACACAATGATCCATCGGAGTATGGAGGTGTTATGACATCAATTTATCCGTCCCTACTATGCTATATGGGGAATATAGCATGAAAATAAAACATAATATAATGAATATGTACATATAACATAATATTAAGAAAATAAGGAAGGCCGTCGTGGTCCAGCGGCACAAGGGGGAAACTGAATCGCGACGATTGTCAGTTCGATTCCCACTCGAGGAAGTAAAATATTTATTTTCATTTATATTTCTATTTTTTGGCTCTGGTGTCGAGGCAAAGCGCGGCACTGAGGTCTGCCACTCAACACGCAATGCCTCCAGAATTCGGCAGAAAGTGGGAAACAAAGTGTCTTAACACTAGGTTTCTTCTGCCTACCCTTCTGTGTGCGGGATACAGCATGAAGCTGAAATTAAAAAACAAGTACTTTATGCTAAGAATAAATAATGAATACCTATATTAATTACTTATTTTTAGTATAAGATACTTGCTAGGCTTGCTAGGGTACTAGGTAACTATTAAAATACTTAATACCTATATTAAAAATAAATAACTTATCATTGTTATTTTGAAATATTTTTTTTAATCATAGGCATCTTTAGCCTCAAGGGGTTCCAGAATAGACTTTTGCTACACAATATGTTTTAATTTGTGTAGTTACTTTCCAACTTACTTTTTCTATAAAAATAAAATTATCATTGATCTATAGGCAAGTAGAAGTGTGAAACATATAATCACTAAATATAATAATTTATGAAAAAATCATATATACATTATTTTACTTTCATTTTGATGTCACCCACATGACATATAATATATGGTTCATTCTATACACTTATATTGTTTATAATCTTATCTCAACTTTAATTAAACACCAAAATATAAACTTTTACAATTTTTACAAGGTTACATTTACTATTAAGCCACCAATTACAATTCACTTTATAATTTGAATATGAGTATACCTTATATATTTTTTAAATTAATCCTCAATGATTCGATAAAGAAAAGACAAATATTTCATATAAAATTTTATATAATACTTTTATAAATACTATTACTATATCTTTCTTTTGTGTTTATTTGTTATTATTATTTAATTGTCGTCGAAACCCAATTTAGTCCAATCTTCTTTTGCCATAAGGTGGTGTTCCATGCGACAAGCTAAATAATCTTTGGCTTCATCTCGACATAGAGAATTATTACTATTGTTACTATACAAACAATTCATGTATTTTACCATAACTTTCTTGCAAAGTCCATCGTGATCAAGAGGAAAACTGCCTTTGTCAGGAGGTGTAGGGATGAATTGTTTTTGTCCAAAAGTCATAGCTGTTGACATTTTGGATCGAGGTTATTTCTTATTAAACGTAGAAATAAGATATATCAATGTATTTTAGGAACGTATTTTAGGTCAATAAACACAATATGTTCAATGAAAAAAACTAAATAGGCAACAAAATATAACGTTTATCTTGAATTTGCTATTACCTAATGTCACTAAAGAATGACTTCAGAATAGGCAGAAAAACGGTGGAGCCAACATAAAAATAGAAAAATAGGTTTCCATACCCTTAAATAGGGTCAATAGAAACAATTTAAGACTTTTACAATGTTTGAGTTAGATTTTTACAAATGTTTATTATTTTACATATGAAACAATTTGTATCGAGATATGAATTAATACCGGTCTTACATAGTTTGTTCTGCTCAAGAAAAAATTATATTCTATATTACAATTGTTTTATTCTGTAATGTATCAGAAACAAATTTTCCAACATAATTTTACTTCGGAAGGTACAATATTGTTTAAATTTGTGAATATCGACCTAAATGTATATTACATTTACAATGTTATAATATCTAAAATATATAGACACCAAAGAAGTATGTAAATGACATACCATTTGGGGACAGGGGCAATGGAAACGGGATTGCAGAAACGTGATACGAGTGTATAGAAAATCTATGGTTAGGGCTGCCGCAAGCTTTTACAGTATCTTATATTTTTTTAGTGTATTCGCAACTTTTACGTTTTTATATAAATTTTAACGATATGATTCATAAAATATATAGTGTAATATGCGTGTACTTGTATTTGTAATTATATATAGAGATATATGATGGATTATTAGGGCAGTGGGGCATTGATTGATTGCGCACGGATTATAAACCAAACAACAATTTTAATTAAAACATTACATGTTGCTAAAAAAACAAAATTGTAGTAAAAAAACAAAATGCAGAGCACAAAAACAAAAGCGGTCAGTCAGGGTTGCCAACTTAAAAAGACATTTAAATTGACATAATTCTAACAATATATACATAAGAATATTATGTAAACCCTATTTAGCAACCTATTTTATAAGGTGTATTATTTAGCCAATATCATATACTGTTCACAATTCAATACATGGTGTTTCCATTGACTCCACATACAGCATGAAATTAAATATATTTGATAATTGTATTTCATAATATATTTATTGCTAAACCAGTAAAACTAACTCATATTCTAATTTAAATAGTTTTTTTATATTTAAAGACCGAAGCTAGGAAATTATTGATCTCGAGTTAGACATCACTATGTTTTCACAATGTGAAGTTTATATTAATGGGAGCTTAGGATGTCAACTTTGACATATGTTTCACGTGTTGTTGTTTTGATTTTGAAAAGTATATTAAGCTGAGGCGGAGAATCTATTAAATATTGTACTTTTTAATCAAATAGAATATGGTTACTTTCCTGAGGTTTTAGATTTATCAATTTCAATTTACCAACTTAATAATAATGTCACGTTTAATTATCAAGAACTTACCTAACAAGGTAAAATAATGTAATATTGACTTCAATCTTAACCTATAGACTTGTTTTAATAATTTTAATATATATCAAATTTTAGGTTACTACGGATAAGTTGAAAGAGATTTTTGGAGAGAAGGGAGAAGTCACTGATGTACAACTTAAATATACAAAAAATGGAAAGTTCAGAAATTTTGGTTTTATTGGATATAGAACCGCCGAACAAGCGTCACTGGCGAGAGAACATTTTGATGAAACTTTTATAAACAGCATGAAAATAAATGTACAAATCTGTGCTAACCTAGGAGATGAAACAAAACCCAGAGCCTGGAGCAAATATGCAACTGATAGTACTGCTTATAAAAAAATACATAAAGATGAGATTCCAGAGAAAGTTAAGCCTAATAATAAGTTGAGCAAAGAAGAAAAAAACAGAAATAAAATAAAAGAACTATTGAAAAAAGTAAACTATAAGCACTTATTGTTTATTGTAGTATTTAAACAAATCTTTACATTTACATATAAACTTTATATTTTAATTTCAGCACAAAAATGATCCTTTATTTACGGAGTTTATTGAAGCACATGTGAATGAAAAGTCTTCTTGGATTAAAAATGCTTTAGAAGAGTGTAATAAAAGTGATGAAGATAGTGGTGTTGAAGAAGAAAATTCTACCCAAGAGGAACCAGTGTCGATTACCAATATTACTAGTGAAAATAAAGAAATAGAGAGCAAAAAAATATCAAAAGTTGCCAACTCCCAAATAAGTGATTTAGAGGTATTATTACTTGATTATTTTTAATTATAGGTATATATATGGTGGTACAGTAATATTTTTTAAAAGTAAAAATGAAAATGAATATTTCCATTCACTTCTAGACCTTCTTCCTGAAGCCGTCGTGACACAGTGGCACAAGGATGTCGTCCGTAAACACAACGGTTGTGGGTTCGATTCCCACTCGAGGAAGTGAAATATTTTTGTACATTTATATTTCCATTTATCTTCACTCTGGTGTCGTCATATTTTGCACTTTTTCTGGTAACAAGACAAAGCATGATGTTGAATTCAGTCACTGAACACGCATTGTCGCAAATTTTAGGAGGGAAAGTGAAGAATAGAGTATCTTAACAGTAGAGTCTCTCTGCATTACACCACATCTAATAAAACTGATTTAGCAGTGAATGAGATAAATGGATACAAATGTTCTTTCTTTTTATTTTGAGATTGAGTTAAAAAAATACTGATATTCAGTGATTGCAGACTTTTGAAATTGCATCCTGAGGTCATAAAGTTCATAATAATTACCTATCTATGAAAAATGCATTATATTACAGTATATGAAAAAACTTATGAAAAAAGATAATGGATTTACAGAAATAACACAAGAACCAGAAGAAAATAAAGAAGACAAACCAAAAAAAATAAGAAATAGGCCTTTGTTTTATGTCAAAGTGAGTACAATTTTATGAAATTAAGCTTAAAGTTAATTCTTAGTCATTATATTTAAATTTATGAAATGTAGAAAAATATATCAACTTGTAGACATATTTTTTATATATATAATTCTTTATTTATTTTAGATAACAGGATTGCCATTCAAATGTAAAAAAAAAGATATAAAAGGATTTTTCAAACCCTTAGTGCCTTTTTCAATAAGGTTACCATTGGGGAAGGGAAAAAAAGTGGCTGGCTTTTGCTATGTAGGATTTAGAACAGAGAAGGAACTTAATAAGGCTCTCACAAAGAATAAACTTTTCATAGGTATTTATATTACTTTATATTTCAAAACTACTACTAATATATTAACTATATGATGTAAATATATCTTATTATTTTTCAAATGTTTTTATCTTTAGCCTAAATAAACAATAATAATGCGTAACAGATATAAAACTTATAAATAGTATCTTTTGCAAAATGATAATTCTTAACAATGATCTTAAGGAATTTTGTAAAAATCTCCTTACAAAGACTACCAACATAATGTATTGTAGCAAGTATCCAAAAATGTTGAAAAAGCTTGATAACAACATATGATCCACTGAATTCTGGAGACATTGTGTGTTGAGTGGCAGACCTTAACACCATGCTTTGCCTCATTATTAGAATGAGATAATGAAATTTAATTGTATTTTTCATAACTACCCTAATAGGTTACTTGAAAAAAAGATTATATAATACCTGTTTTATAATATTAATAGGGTGTTCAGTACTTATTTTACATTAATATGCTTAAAACTTAATGTAAAAAGAATACATTAACTTTATCTTAGGAAGTCATCAATTACATGTGCATAAGTATGAAGACAAAACTAAGAAAGCAGCAGAAGAAGAGGAACAGAAAAATATTGTTAGAAGAAAAGAGGTAGCCATATTTGTTTCATGTAATATACATTGGTCTTTTATAGTTTGATGCTGTAACCCGCAAACAGCAAGCAAAGGGAATCTAGTGTTTAGCTCCATTTTCCAATTTCCACTCCATTTTCAAGGTATTGTTTATTGACTATTGAATAATGGAACTCAACATCATACTTTGTGTTGTTATCAGAGTATGGAATCAAAAATAATTACTCCGAGTGGAAATCGAAACCACAACCATCGCATTTACATTTAAATTTATCTACATAATTGATGATGATTTTGGAGAAGATGGGGAATAGACAATTAATCTCAAAATCAACCTCAAAATCTAATATATTTTTTGTTTGTTTAAATTATTAAAGATTAAGTAATCAAAGTCAAAGTTAGCCAGATTGACCGTACTGTTGCTATATAATTTTATCACTTTTAATAAATACTCTCATTGTTTAGAGAGAAGGCAATGTAGAAAGCATTGGTGAAAGTGGCAGTATATTTGTAAGAAACTTGCCTTACGTGGTATCTGAAGAAGAAGTGACAAATTTATTTGAAAAATATGGTGAGTTGTATTTATTAATTTTAAATAACTTAAGGATTTATAATTCATAGATGTTAGAATTAATTTGTAGTACATATTTTATGACGGTGAATGTAATAATAATTTCACAAATGACTCGACAACTCCTCTAATACTCAAATCGTTAAATTTTCAGGACCCCTGGCGGAAGTAAACATGCCAATAGACCCTTTCCTGAGACAGCCGAAGGGATTCGCGACGGTGACATTTGTGATGCCGGAGCACGCGGTCAAAGCATTCTCAGAGCTAGATGGAACAACATTTTGTGGGAGAATGTTGCACTTACTACCAGCTAGGACGGAGACACCTGACGATGAAGACGAAGGTTATAAAGTCCACTTGTTAATTGCGTGATGGAAAATATTATATTTGTTTATACTTATATTTTTATATGTTGTCGGTTTATTACGTTTTTCTAAGATTTTATATTGGCACGCTTAGCCTAATCAAAAGTATAAAACAATAAGTAATTTACATAAAATTCATGAGGACATACTGATGCCACCATCACTAGCCCTTCATATATACTAAAATACTTTTTAAGGTTAAGTAATAGAATGTTTAAAGAGCAAAGAAAAATTACATCAGAGTGTTTTTGTCATACAGAGAGAAACCACAGTTTTAACTACTCTATAAAAGCCTAATACAATTAATAATATTTTTTCCCAAAAATGATAAAAGTTTTTTCAAACGAAACAAATAGTAAAATTATTATCGTAAAATAAAACGCCATTTGTTAAGAACGACGCACGCACACATATAACTATCAAAGGGACACAGCCGCACACGCCTCATTCCGAAATCGGGTCGTAGGTATTGGCGATAAAGTTCATAGTTGTTTAACCTTTAACCTTTATGGATAAAAATAGTGAAATGAAACAAAAGCCCTACGTCTAAACTGTTAAGGTATCTGGAATAATTTCTTTCAGTATGGGTTTGAAATATTTTACCCTATGTGCTGTTTCCGTAAAAGGTTCGCTGATACTTCCACCCTGTATATTTATAACACATTTGATTGTTCAATAATTTACACTTATTTATTTACAGAAGGTTTATCATTCAAAGAGAAGAAGGCGAAACAGCTGAAAAAATTGGCAAAATCCTCTCACAACTGGAACGTTTTATTTCTCGGCACTAACGCTGTGGCGGACGTTGTGGCCGCTAACTATAATACCACTAAGGAGCAACTGCTCAACGACTCTAATACAAGTGTGTTTATTTTTATTTGTTGCACGTTCTATCATGCTTATAGCAGGGTAGCAAAGGGAACTTAGTGATAAGTACTTCGTTCCCCAAGCACTGCCCAATTTTTGGATTATTCCTTGTTGACTGGCGAAACAGATGACCGTTTTGTGACCAGATTTGAAATGAAATGATAATAATTTATATTTCTAAGTAAGGATCGAACCTACAACTGTCGTGTTTACAGTCTTTGCTGTTGCGTTATTTTAGTCTTATTTCCGTTTTTTGTTTAAATTTATTTAATTTCTTCAGTTTAAATTTATTGTAGAATTTAGTTAGAGATAAATGTTTCATAAGTACTCAATGTTGAATTTAAATTTGAGATTTTTTATATATATTAACAAAATAAAAGATATTATATATCTAATTTGTACTAGTGGTAATTAAGTATAGATTTTACAAACAGCAAAAATTTTAAATCTAACGACACTAGACCATCCAAAACACAAGAATCGAAGCTCAATATAAGTTGTTAAATCGAATGACGTTATACAGACTGTTTGTTCAAATTGAACCCTGTTTTTTAATTTATAGAAAGTAATGATTTTTTTTCTTTTATTTAAACTAGACACCAGTGCGGCTGTAAGACTCGCGCTAGGAGAGACACAGTTAGTTGCTGAAACAAAAAAGTTTCTTGAGAGCAATGGAGTGTACTTAGAAGCTTTTAATAAGGTAATTTACAACTTCTGAGGCTCATACAGTACCCTTGGTACTTATATAAAAAAATTGCTTATAAAAATATTATTACTGAAGCCGTCGTGGGGCAGTGCCAAGGATGCCGCCCGTAAACGCGACGGTTGTGGGTTCGATTCCCACTCGAGGAAGTGAAATATTTCTTTACGTTTATATTTCTATTTTTCTTCGCTCTGGTGTCGAGGCTAAGCGCGGCGTTAAGTACACATTTTCACAAAGGGAAAATAAATATGTAGTTGACACTAGTACTACTTTGGTGATTCGTTACCGTACGAAATTCCATGCACAGAGTGCCGCAACGCCATCTTTCAAAAAACAGCTAGAACTTATTCCAGGTTCTAATACTAAAAAAAATTTGCTTTCCCTGTAGCCAGCCAAAAAAAGATCGAAGACATGTATATTAGTAAAAAACTTACCAGCCGGCACAGAGAAAGACGAAATTAAAGCGTTATTTGTGAAGCACGGTCATCTATCCCGATTCTTAATGCCAAATCATGGTATAACAGCACTAGTGGATTTTATAGAACCATTCGAAGCGAAAAAAGCGTTTACTAAATTAGCTTATTCACAATTTAAATCAGCCCCACTATATTTAGAATGGGCACCAGAAAATGTTTTTGTTAAATCAGCGAAAATAGAACATATCGATAAAATTGACACAAATGATAAAATAGATAATTATAAACATGTTGAAATTAATGAAGAAAAATCTAAAATTGATGCAATTAATGATATTAGTAAAGAAATTCATAGTCATAAAAATATTGAAGAAGATACTGTTGACGAAGAAGTTCCCGATAACGATACAACATTGTTTGTTAAAAATCTTAATTTCAAAACTACAGAGGAATCTTTAAAAGAAGTAAGTGGTATTTGTCACATTATTAATTAAATCATTCCTATTATAGGCAACTTAAAATAAAAATTACTTGTAATATCTATGAATAAAATACTTACTATTATTAGGCTCCGAATAGGAATCGAACCTAAGTCCACCGCGTTAATGGTGAATCGTTATCCTAATGCACATACTGTTTCGCCAATCAGATCTGTTATGATGCAACTCATCTCGATATGACCGATTTCTTCGGCCCATACCCGTTCTTGAGTTTGGAGACCAATCGGTAGAGATTTTCCATCCATGATTCTTTAGGTACAAGGCAGTCGTATTCTTCGTGTCTCATTTAGACATCTGGGATTCAGTCGAGGGTCTCATCCACGTCTGGGATTTTTGTATAAATATTATATTATTTAAATTATTATTTTACTAACAGCATTTCGCCGAATGCGGTAAAATATATAGTGTAACAATCGCTAAGAAAAAGGATCCAAAAAATCCAGGAAAATTCCTTTCTATGGGCTATGGATTTATTCAGTATGTTAGAAAGGAACATACAAACGAAGCTTTAAAAGAACTTCAAAGTTCCACGCTCGATGGGAAAACTTTAGAATTGAAACGCTCAGAGAGAGGAAATAAGTAAGTAACTGTTATAAATAAATATGCTGTAAACATTTACAATTAATATATAATATTTAAACATATTTTTCCAGATTTATTTTATTAATTTCTTTTAATTTATTCTAGCACTGAAGTAAAATCTTCAAAGAAAAGTACTAAGGACACTATACAAAATGGAACAAAAATTCTTGTACGTAATGTGCCATTCCAGGCCAACAGAAACGAACTGCATGAAATATTCAGGTAATTGAAATATTAAAATTAGGAAAGAATTAAGAAAAATAAAATTCTTAGTTAAGTTGGGATAAAATAAATAATCAATCAAATCTACCTACGTATAATAATACAATAGTAGATTTAAGGCCAGTCGTGGCGCAGGGGCATAAGCGTGTCTATCTGACTGAACGCGACAGGTTCATTTCTGATCATTATCATTTCTTTGCACTTGTGTCGAGACAAAACCGCGGCGTTGATTCCGCGACTCAACACGCAATGCCTCCCGAATTCATCGATTTTGTTTATTTAAACATAAAAACTTCCATTTATCTATAAACTTTTTAAAACAAAGTCGTATTTTGTAACCTCGTGTTTCTATGGATAATTAAATAATACCACTTATTTGTTTCATCCCCCGTCACGAATCACGCAAAGACTTACGAATAAAGTTCCATAGAAAGCAAATATGAATAACATAAATATCTTAAGTATAACAATAGAGTGACGTCTTTTATTCTATCTTCTCTCGTCTACCTTGAAAATAACAAATCGACATATAGGTTATTTATTGTACTGCAATATAATAGTATGATTAATATAAATAAGACGCGTTGAGTTCCGCGACTCACTAGGCAAAGTCTCTAAAATGCAGCGGAAAGTAGGAAACGGAGAGTCTTAACTAACTAAACTAGGCTGCCTCCAACTACCCTGCTAAAACCCGCATATATACAACGTGAAGATGAATAAAAAAACATAAGTAGGTCCTTTTTATTATTTACAGAGTGATAACTCTCCAAACATTCGTTTTAGGCCGTATCCGTTTTAATCGACTTCCGTGAGGAAGAGGTTATTATTAACCGACTTCCATAAGGAGGAGGTTATCAATTTGACTGCATTTTATTTTATATTTGTTACCTCAGAACTTTTGACTGGGTGAACCGATATTGATAATTCTTTTTTATGTAGAAACTAATGCTTCCCGTGTGGTCCTATATTAATTTGGTCCATTTCTGACAATGTTGTCTAGAGAAAATCATAAGTCTTAAATTTGCATTAAGTATGTGCGCGACAAATGGACGAATGACTGAATCTCACGCCAACCTCGTTGATAATTTTTTTGGAAAGGATACACTTCAAGGGTAGTTTAACGAGTATGGTTAGGATCTGATTATGGGAGGAGTCGGTTTTATTTTTGGTTAAAAATTGTAATTATTCTCCATATTGTGATAATTATTTTATAATACAATATTTTAAAAAATATTACTAAGAAAGACTAACTGATACGTAATACATAAATTAGAAGTATATATTTTTAGTTGGCCCTAATTAATGTAATTAATGTATGAGGGATAAGCCGGAAATCGTCAATTTGATTCCCACACGGAACGAGTATTTTTGGCATGACGATTATTTACACTGTATCTATGTACACTGTATTTAGGCACAGGAAACTTAGTGTTAAGACTCTTTTCCCCATTTTCCGCCGAATTCTGGAGGAATTGCGTGTAGAGTGGCGGAACTCAATACCGCGGTTTGCCTCTACACCAGAACCAAGAAGTGAAAATGTTAAATACTTTATTCTCTCTAGTGAGAATCGAAATCGAACCTACAACCCGTCGCGTTCACAGTTGCGACTGTTAACACTTTTGCCCCTGCGCCACGACTGGCATAATGTATAATTATAAAGAAATATGGAAATGAAGGTACATGTCCTATTTATACATATGTTTAATAGTAGTTTTCATTATCAAACTATTCATTTATCTAATTATAGTCTATGTTAAGGATATTTTATTCATTTACGTCGTGCTTATAAATTTTTCTATAGGTACAATTTTTCCAGGCATGTATCTTCAAACAGAATGTATAATATATCGTAGAATGTATGTAGATCTGCTATCCATAAGTACCCTTTGAGTTACATAAGCGAATGATTAAGAGATAAGATTCTTATCAAAATTCCTTATAAACTTTTACAAATTTTAACACTCAGTTTAATTAGACTCAATACTTTGATTATGTATGTACTTATTTCATAATTGATAACGTGGTATAAATATGTAACACATACAACCTATGCATATTAAAATATCGTTTGATATTTATATTCTATCAATATCGTTGTTACTCTTAAATATTCATATATCTAAAGAAATTGAGATGGAATATTCTCTAACCTACATTAAAAACATTTTATAGCCAAAGTGGTAATGTGATATAACGTCATTCTTTTTCATTTTCATATTGAATATATATATTTTTTTATTTTCTTTGATATCAAATTAAAATTAACTGCACACTAGTTAAGACACCCGAATTCTAGAGGCATTGTGTGTTGAGTTGGCTGAACTCAACGCTGCGTTTTGCCTCGACACAAATTATAAATAAATATTTCATTTCCCCGAATGATGACCGATCCTACAGCCACGCGTACAGTCGCGTTTACAGTCACACTTGGTTCCCCCTACACCATGGATGACCGGACCTTAAAAACATTTCAACAGAGCATTTGGCGATATCAAAACTCTGCGGCTGCCTAAGAAATTGACGGCGGGCAGCGACCAACATCGAGGATTCGCATTCGTCGACTTTTATTCCAAAGCAGATGCAAAGGTATTATTCACACTTCTTCCTTAACCTTGTTCCAAGAAGTGCGGGTTCAATTTTTAATATGCCTAAATTTATCTGTGGGTAGTTTAAATGTCAATTATTAAGCTTTTTCCCGTATATTTCGGGCTACGTAGAGAAAAATTAGTGTTATGATATTCTGTTCTATGGTTTCTGCCTAAATTTGAGACATCCCGCTTTGTCACAGAACTCAACGCTTCGCTTCCTCCCATCATTCCCCTTAGTGGGGATCAAACTTGAAACGTCAGACGTTGTGTTCTGGACGAATTAATATTCGATTTGCACACTGAATTATTTTCCTTTCATCACTCTGGTAACAAGACAGCGCGGTGTTGAAATATGAAAAAACTATACATATGAATTATGTTATTTTAGTGCGCATTTGAGGCTCTCTGTCAATCGACGCATCTTTACGGAAGACGGTTGGTACTGGAGTGGGCGGACCAAAGCGACGACAACGAGGATATCAATTTATTAAGGAAAAGGACTGCGGAAGCGTACAATGCTAAAGTGCCAGGAGGGAAGAAATCTAAGAAAGCCGCCGTCGATGTAGATACTTTTGTTGAAGGGGAAAATTAATAAAGAATTCTATTATACCTATATAGAGGATTGTTTTATTGAAATATTTTATTTGTTTCAAAATTTATTTTACCAATCATTCCCAAAAGGAATATATGCGAATTTTCTTGGGCTTCTAAATTTTTAATATATTATACAGCAAATCTCATGTAAGATTAATTTATGAAAACAGGCATCTTGTTTATAATGATTTAGTATGTTATATATTGATTTGTTATTCTTAATGTGGAATATATAAATAATCTTTTTATTCACACTGAGGACATCAGAATAGCTAACAAACTGGGTGCAGTATGTCACCTGTATTATATCGGATAAAACTATTTTATGGTTGTATAAATGTAATCATAGTATATTCTCTATTTCCCATAAATATAATCTGTTTTGCCTCAGTTGTTTAAAGAACTTAAGAAAATTGTTTAAGGTAATGAGAATGAACCCTTAAGTAAGTAAATAAACAAGGCTGATTTAATGTACATAGTCACCTTTATTAATGATGATATCAAATAGACTGCTATTGGATGGCATACACATACTTTTATCTTATTATAGAAAGTAAATATAAAATAATGTATTACACTCATTTAGAAGTTTAAGCTATAATTCTATTCCTAGTATATTTACATAAGTAGAATTATCTAAATTTAACTTAAAGTAGATCACATACCTGGGATTTACCATCACTCCTACAACTTTAACATCATGACTTATAGATAAATAAGTAAATGATATTGTTTTTATAATAAGCATTATGTAACAAGAATGTGTATTTTTTTATTTCAAACCATACATCCAAGTTACGCTATATTAGGAATTTGATAAGCATCCATATTTACACATTTATTTAAATATTGGGAAATACTAGATATGTTAATAAAATTTTAAAGTTCTTGTATTGTTGGCATATCACTCAGGTATATAAGACTGATAATAAGTAAAATAGATGTAATTATAATGTAATATGACCACTAAGAGTAATTCATATAATCTCCATAAGTTCACATAAGTTTATCTGCCAAATATATTCTTTTTTTAATAATAAAAGTTTATATGATTAAAGTTAAGTTTGAAAATATATAATAATACAATTTCAAAAAATATTAAACACAAAAATACCATAACTAATTCAATTGATGTTTTTAACAATCAAATTACAAAGGGAATATGCCTTGATTGCTTATAATATTTTCAGGACTCAATATAATATCTCCCATAAAAATATAAATATATTAACAGAACCATGCAAGTGGCGTTGACCACACTAGTGTCCAAGATTCAATCAATTTTTACAGTTGCATAAATTTTTCTGACAAATAAGCTGGTACCTATGTAGCCAACCGTGCCACAAATTATACCTAAAGTTAAACTGAATAGAGCCATGTAGCCAAAATAGAAAGTGGTTTGGAATAAACCATACATTTTAGTTTTAAAAATGAAATAGTAAAATGAATATAAATAGACATAAAGTGCAGTGCTACCGGCCGAAAGGAAGCTAGTCCATTGCCAACGATAATCCTCAGCATTCAACAAGAAATAAGTGCAAACAATAGTTACACATACAGTCACAATCATTAGAATTAAGAAAACAAGCAACATAAAACCATATACATAGTAAATTTTGTAAGCCCAGAAGGATGTGAAAATAAAATACATTTCAATAAATATAGAACCAAATGGTAAAACACCTCCCAAAATTATTATAAAAAAAGGTTCCATATACCATTTCTTTTCAGGAATTGGCCTTGGAACAGCATTAATACGGCAAGGGTAATCAGGTTGACCAGCCAAATTGCGTCCAAGAACAGTACCAACTAAAGTAAGTGGTAATATAACAAATGTGCAAATGGACATTACTGCTATCATACTTCCAAATGGAATAGCTCTAGAGGCATGATAATACATAGCTATAAAGTTTATAAAGAATGCTGTTCCACAAACTAAGACAGGCAACAAAAATGCAGATAACAACATCTGTTTTATCCACAGTCTCCCACCCATTCGAGCATATAGAGATCCACCAAAATAGCCATTGATTGGGGAAGTAGCTGCATAAATAAAAATTGCAGTGGACAGCAGTGAACCTCTCTCAGTATAGAGCTCACCAAATATTGTAAAGATAATAACAGCTAATGTTACTACAGTCAACTGATGTCCTGCTCCAACAAGAGCAGAAAACAATGCTAAATGTGGCACAGGCCTAAAAACATCACCATGCACCTGCTTCCAACCATACTCATCACCTAAGTCTTTTTCTAAATCATCTAAATCATCATCTTTTGAGTACCTGGCATAATCTTTACGGAGAGTTCTCATGAGTATCATTGAGACAAGGCCTACCAAGAATATAACCATCATAAAACTATTAAAAATACTGAACCAGTGAATACGATGTTGGAAAAAGTTGGGATCTAAATATTTATCAAATCTATCTTCAAATTTTATGTTGCTCTTCTTCCAATTAACTTCATATGTGAATGGTATTTTCGCGTTAGGTACCAGGCGTTCTTTATTTTCAGCGGTAAGGTTGACTTCCACAATTCTATTCCCGTTATAACCAAAATCGAATTTCTTATGAGTCCAAATGTAGTAATTGTCACCATCTATCTCTCCTACTATTCCCCATATTGGAAGATCATCTACGTACATTTGATACCAATAATGATTTTTTACAGCATACACCAGTGCTTTATAAGACTGCTCGTCCAGTTCAATAGCACAGAATTGTTGCGCCGGAGTATTATCCTTGTAGGTGATATCCAAACCACTTAACTCCAATTCTACTCCTTGGAGAGCTTCAGATAAAGTCTCATGGTAGTGACCAATAGTTATTTTGGTACCAGCACAAAACGGTAAGGAAAAATATGCGTACGTCTCTTGTCGATTGTGATATGGACCCACGGTGTTCATCCACAGTACGACCTGCTCTGAATCCTTGTATGTGTGCGTATGTTCATCACAGTAAACAGCATGCCATAAAATAAATAAAATGTATAGAACTTTCATTTTTAATTTATACAATCAAAGGCTTTATAAATAAAACGATAAACATAACACGTAAGTTAAAAACCGATGTCAGACATTTATACCAATGTTTCCATAGTTAAAAAATAGTGAAAGTATTATTAATTATAAAAACTATAAGTATGAAAATAAATAATATTTTTTATTTCGATTTTCATTTGAAGTTTTAAGACAAAAGATGAAATTGTTTAGTTAATATATTGTAACGGTCAAGAAATCTGGTGTCATCTATAAAAATACAATACGCTAGTTTCCGTAACAGTTTGTTACAACTCTTGACATTTCAACGTGAACTTGACTTATCGAAAAGATAGGTTATATTTACGATTAACAGTTCACTATAAAAAGACAATTTTTAAAAATATAAGAGAATGGATATAGATAATGACCTACCAAGCTCTGTTCAGGCTCGATTTAAGTCAGAAACTGGTGAAGAAGTCGGCAGTCCTTTAGATTTGCCGTTAAATGTTACTAAAGATCAACTTACACTAATATGTAATGCTCTATTAAAAGAAGTTAGTATTTAACTTTTTAATTAATATGAAAAATTAACTTTTTAATTAATATGTAAATATTATCTTTGTTTCAGGAAGACAAACCTTTTCTTTTTTTTGTTAAGGATATTGAAATAACATCTACATTGCGAGAAGCATTAGATATTTCTAAACTTAACTCTGAAGAAGTAATAGATATAATATACCAACAACAAGCGGTTTTCAAAGTTAGACCCGTTACCCGATGCACCAGGTAATGTAAACATGGCACCCATGTAAAGTAATTTAAAGATGTAAGATATAATGATGAAATCAAAATAACAATTATCTTAAATGTTTTAGTTCCATACCAGGTCATGCTGAAGCAGTTATATCAACCAATTTTAGCCCATCTGGAAAAGAATTAGCAAGTGGTTCAGGTGATACAACTGTAAGATTTTGGGACTTACAAACTCAAACACCCCTACATGTTTGCAAAGGTGATTATTATTATATTAGCTTTTACATGTGGTTTTATGGGTTACATTATATACTATAGATAAATAATGTATATATGTGTATGTATATGTATACTATAGTTAAAGTAATACTAAGAGGTATATATAAGTATATAGATAAATCAGTAGGATGTCTAAACAACTTGTACAGTGGATTATATCAAAATGATTTTACATTTCTTAAACATACTGTGAAGTTACAGTACAATATAAAATTATATAAACAAATTGGTCCAACACAGGTCACACTAATTGGGTGCTATGTATTAGCTGGTCCCCAGATGGCAGCAAGCTTGCATCAGCATGTAAACAGGGTAAAATTATTCTCTGGGATCCAAAAACTGGCAATCAAATTGGTAAAACAATGTCTGGACATAAACAGTGGATTACAGCAATGGCCTGGGAACCTTATATGAGGTAATTATTACAAAATAAATTAATTAAATAATAATAATGATATTATAATTTTTTTAAGTTATTTAATTTTTTATTGGTTTTTATTAGGTTTATTATAGTAAAGAGGACCAGACAAGTCCTCATTGATGAAAGTAAAAATGTTATTTTAATTGTATATCTTTGCTTATCACCAGAAATTCCGAATGTCGTAGACTTGCTAGTTCATCTAAAGATAGTGATGTACGAATATGGGATACACTAACAGGACTCACGATTTTGAGTCTTACAGGGCACAGTAAAGCAGTCACTAGTGTTAAATGGGGTGGAACTGGTCTTATTTACACATCTTCACAAGATAGAACTACAAAGGTATTTTAGAATAATTTAAATTTTTTTAATGGTGATGATTATATATATTTTTTTCAAATACAACATTATTTTTCAAGGTATGGAGAGCAGAAGATGGAATACTTTGCAGGACACTAGAAGGTCATGCACATTGGGTGAATACATTAGCGTTAAGCACCGATTATGTATTAAGGACTGGTCCTTTTCATCCAATATTAGATAAATATGACTCGACAAATGATAGTATGTATCATTATTACTTAAGAAAACAAAATCTTACAGATAAATTTGTATTATTATTTTAAATTGTTGTTTAAGAAAAAATTCTACAACAGAGAGCAGTGGAAAGATATGAACAAACATGTCCTAATGGAGACGAAAGATTAGTATCGGGCTCTGATGATTTCACATTATTTCTATGGCTACCGGAAAAAGATAAAAGACCTTTGGCACGCATGACAGGACATCAGCAACTAATTAATGATGTGAAGTTTTCACCAGATACCAGGTTTGAAATTGTAGAATTGTTGCATGAAGAATTAAATTGAATAGAAATAAAATATTTATTTTTATTTTTAGAATTATAGCATCTGCATCATTTGATAAGTCAGTAAAATTATGGGAATCAAGCACTGGTAAATTTATTACAACGCTCAGGGGACACGTGCAAGCTGTTTACATGGTTGCATGGTCTGCAGATTCAAGACTTTTATTGAGTTCTAGTGCAGATTCAACATTAAAAGGTACTAAAAATATAAGTTAAATTTCATCTTTTTCTATAAAAAATATTTACAATGAATTATATATTTTCAGTATGGAATATGAAAACAAAAAAACTGGAGTTAGATTTACCAGGACATGCAGATGAGGTGTATGCAGTTGATTGGTCACCAGATGGTACTTATGTAGCTTCTGGTGGAAAAGATAAGGTGTTAAAATTGTAAGTGTCTGATTATAAATGACTAAATATTATTGATCCAAAAATACAAAAAACTTGATTTGATATTGTTCCACAAATTTATCATATCTTAGAGAAATGAATGTACCTCACATCAAGGTCAAGGGAACAAGACACATAGTGTTAAGACACTCAGTTGGATTAATATTTGACAGCCTATAATATATAATTCTACAACTGCTCTTAAAAATTAACTGATGCCCAACTTTTACTAAATGGCTATACTTATAAAATTTTTGGAATTGTTATCCTCTTCAACTTTAGTTCTAACAGACACATTTTTAAATAGTCACAATGAAATATTTAGGTAGTGTATATAAAAATATTTAGAACTGTATAAAAATCTAATGTAGCAACTTGAACCATGGATGCAAAACAAATTTTATATTTTGTTGAAATTTATTTCTGCTGTAGAATCTCTACATAAATATATTTAGAGCCATACAAACATTTTAATGTAGTAGTAGGCTTTGAAATCATACTTCTTGTTAATTTTATAAGTTTCTTCATATTTTTGTTTCCTTAGTATGTAAATAACAAAAAAATTCAAAATAGTATATAAATTAAAATACTGCCTATGGATACTATGATTCTCATCTGAAGGAAGAATATTTATATTTTCATTCTACTGGTCTGTTAAGACAAAACATATAATTGGCAGCATAATCACCCAACACAATATCTTTAAAGAGAACATAATAAAAACTGCAAAGAGAATATGTTAATAATACAACTATTATACAGTTGTGTTCTTTTATTTCAGATGGCAACATTAAAGAAATACAAGCTTATTGAAATATTGAAGAGATACATTTTACAATATATGTATAATAAATTTTTTGATGAAAATTATTTTATTTTAATGCTCTTTTTCACATTGGCCTTTATACCAGATGGTTCCCCTCCATATCTTGTAGTCTCAGTTCTTGCCTCCCTTATAGCACCCTTCCTTCTTATTTTCGCTTTCCTATACTTAAGCTTATGTTTCACCCTTGGATTCCTTTGTTCCTTCTTTCTATGTGGAGTCAGTCCCTTATTTTTTGCAATTTGATAAGTTATTTCTCTTTTGCCCAGGTCCCCACTAATCACTTCACTAGTAGAAGTAGATGGTTTATTATGATCATTTTCAATTTCATCATTATCTGAGAAGCCACTCTCCTCAGATTGAGAAACACTTTTGTTAATATTTTCAACTTGCTTTTTATTAAAGAAGTCATTACTTTCATATTCTTCATCATCAGACACCCCAGTATCTTCACCATCATCTTTTTCTACAGCACTAACTAATTTAAGTTTCTTAGCCGGATTATCTGTAGACTGTTTACTGATTTTTCTTTTCTTGCTCTCTATTATTTGTAACTCTAAGTTGTTTTGTACTGCATGTAATAATTTATTTATTTGAGGTTTAATTACTTCTAGGTATATGGGCTCCATCTTTTGTAACATTTGTCGATATTGATATAACCTTTTAACAACGGGATGATTCTGAATGTTAATTCTCTGACTCTTTAGTAAAAGGTAGAAACTAATGTTTGTACAATAATTTAAAATTAAATCATAATTAGTTTTAACAAATTTAGATGCAGAACAATTGGGTAACTTTCCACCTTTTACAAGTTCTAAAACTGGATGCAAGTCATCTTTTGCAACAGTTAACTTTGATTTAAAATCATTAACAAGATCTGTGAATTCTGGACTCTCTTTTTCTAATAGCTGGAGTTTCTGTCGTTTTGACATTTGACTAATATCACTTTTTATGATAGTATCACCCTTTTCAGCAACTGCTGCATGCTTATTAAGAAAATCAAGTGCAAAATCATCTTCTCCTAGTTGCTCAATTAATCTTTTTTGTATATTTTTAGCTTCCTCCTCTTCCATTAGAGCATCCTCCTCATCATCCCCAAATCCTCCATAATCTTCATCTACATAATCTGTTGAATAATAAGATTTTTTCTTTTTACCCCATGCTTTAGAATCTGGTAAATCATCATCAGATTTTTCTTGTCCTTCAACATCGCTGTCAGCTATTTCTAAGTCATTTTTGGATTCATCTTCTTCAGAATCAGAAAAAGCATATACTTCATCTTCACTTTCCGAATCCTGATGTTTTCTTTTTCGAAGCTTATCCAAAATTTTCTTTTCTGAGGTTGAGTAATCATCTTCTGAATCGGATGGTTCATAGTTATCTTGCATATCAAGTTTTGAATCAATTCTAAAAAAGATAAAAAGTTAATATTAAAAATCCTGTTATTTTTAGTTATATTAATAGGAACAGCACAGAGCAGAGAAATAGTAGTAGTAGTAGTTTAATTAAAACATTAAATAACAATACTCACTTTAATTTATCTGCCATTATTTATATTCATCTAACAGCAGAAGCATGGAAATAAAACTTAGGTTATTTTGATATCATCCCTGGTAATCTTGTTTGTATCGAATCTACCATTAATTTTCGTATTATATACTTTAGATGGTTAACTAATTAATTATGATGGTCAACCACTTAATTATTTACGAATTACACTACAATATATATAGAAGTCATCCAGATTTATATTGCATAGCAGCGCAAACATTAGTGACTAGACCATAAGCAAAAGAGATGTACACCACAGAATATACAGATTTTTGATTCTTAAATTTAACTAGTGATGAACGTACTACGTAGTTAAGTAAACTTCAGAATAGTCACATAAGCACAGATAACATATATATTCTAAGTTATATGTTAAAGAAATCTTAATTTCCATAAACATACCGTACTTAAGATACAAGAAAGAATAACGTTACAGTACTATTAACTATAAATTTATATTTTAAAACCAAAATATTAAATTTACGAATTAAAATATTTTACAAAAAAAAATTCTCCGTTCTCTCTTGCTATCCCTCTAAGGAAAAAGCGTGAAGTTAAGATAGGATAACAAAAATATTTTAAATTTAAGAGCCCAAGGATCCAGTATCCTCATGAACTTATCGAAAATCTTACAATACGTTTGAATGTCAACTTCCTTGATTTGTACTTTGAGTAAGTCCTATATTTTTTACCTTATAATAAGTGATAAAATAATTTATAATTATTATTACTCTGTGAACGAATATTGGCTATTAGTATAAGTTTGATCTAAGTGGAGTGGGTATCAATGAAATATTTGTCAAATGTGTGCTTTTTTATATTTGAGGAGAAAAAAATCTCTAAAGAGGTGACTGAATAGAAACGTAATGCACCTGCATTACGTTCTATTGCACCCAGACAGAAATTAACGGGGGTGTATAGAAGAACTGCGATTAGTGTTACCACAAGCCTAAGTTTTCTTATTTTGGTAAACAAAAATTTTATGGTATATATGTATCACCGTACATGTATGTAGACCAGATACGTTTTTTCATAAATTCGGAATATATTTATTTAAATGAATATTATATTTAGTTTACATTAGAGTGATTTGATATTTTGCGCATCTTTCAAAATTTACCCTGATATTAATGGCACCAGCCATTTTAATTTAATATATTTCGACATATTCTTTTTCACACACACATTACTATATACTTAGGCATGATAAAATATAAATTTAATATTATATACGAGTACGACAGTTCACAGTATAGAGCATAATATGTTCCTAACTTCCTAATCCTTGGCATAAAGTTAGCGATTCGACCGTGACAGCCGTCAAAATATGATAATCGATATTGTAACAAAAGATTGAATAAAATCTGAATTGGATGGTCTTTTATATTTTTAGGTTATGCTTACATATTAGCTGCTTATTAGATTAAAGAATTAATTATATTACAAAAAATATATTAAACAATAAAAAACATGGGTTTGGGCAAGTGCTCTTTTATATATATTTTTATTATATTACCATTAATTTATTCCACAAAATCTTTAGACAGAGATAAAGTAAAGAAATCTAAACTACTAAATGAATGTAGTCGATGTAAGTTACTAACAGACTCTTTTATGCATTGGCTTGAAAAGACTGCTCGGGGAAAACACGAAGGTGGTGATGCTGCATGGGAAGAAGCTAAACTGAAATCATATTCCCGAAGTGAAATGCGCCTAGTAGAAATACAAGAAAAATTATGTTCTGAATTAAAAGTTAATCAAGATAGCTGTTATTCAATTGTAGAAAATACAGAACAACCTATTGAACAGTGGTGGTTTGAGGAAAATCACAACCCATCAAATTTATACAAATGGTTGTGCATTAATAATCTGAAATATTGTTGTCCATCTAGGCACTACGGTGAACATTGCAATGCATGTCCACACAATGAAAATAATGAAGTGTGTAGTGGAAATGGTCAATGCGATGGTGATGGAACAAGAGAAGGAAATGGCACATGTATTTGTACAAGAGGTTTTGCCGGAATTGACTGTGATAAATGTGCTGAAAACTTTTATAAGAATAAGTCAGAATGTAAACCTTGTAATATTGCATGTGACGAATGTAATGGTGATGGTATAAACAATTGTGTTGATTGTGCTAATGGGTGGAGTATGGAGTCAAATGTATGTGTAGATATGAACGAATGTCTTGATCCAACTGTATGTAAAA
>JBAIZZ010000201.1:0-10163 GCA_037355905.1 Heliconius aoede | reverse complement strand
AAAAAAATATCAAAAACACATAATTCAGTAACAAATTTGAGGCAATATACATAATATAATGAAAAAGAATCTTGTTGCAAACAATAAAAGCCTTGACAAATAATTTTATGTTTGACTATTTTCTATAGTAATAATAATTTTAAAACTATTCAATATGTGATAATTAAGTTAAGGATAGAATATTAGTAATTTACAAAATAAAAAAAATGATCTATGAGACTTGTCACATTAGCGGTGATCTTTGGTGAAAAGAAATCTTGGTACATACGAAGAAATTTCTTAACCTAGCGGACATATATATATAAGTCAATAACATAAATGATAAAAGATTACTAATGTTCAAATCATAATATTGAAATAAAAATTCAAAAAATAATGTAGCACAACTTTGTTCTAAGCTTTTTGCTTTTTGTCAGTTTGTTAGTCATTAAGTACTAATTTAACATTGAATTAAAGTACTTTTGAAATCCATTGATTATAAACATGCAGCCCGACAAATACTTTATGTGAATACAGGGCATAAGTAACGTGACCATTCTTCGCTCAGCTCAAAACTGGACATTTTGGGGTGGCTCTAGTTTTCTTTGGGTGACTTTTGTCATTAACACAAACAATAAATGAAACTTATGTACTTTAGTGTTGTGGTCGCGCTTGCGGGGTAGTGGTCCGATGCTTCATATTCCGATAATTCATAAAGTTCTTGTCGGTTTAATGTTGATTAGATGTGTGGACAAAAAGTTTGCAAATTGAAAAATGTAATTCATTCATTTACACATAATACTTAAATATATCAAAATAGAGAGGACTAGCAATTAGTGCTGCAACATGGAATGAATTCCCACCTCTACAGCTTTAGACGTCACATATTTAATGCATTTCATACAAAAATGATCTTTAAAAACGTAAAATAACCTACAGTTACTTATACATCAGTCAGTTGTATTAAGCTAATTTCTTTTTTACAATTTCGGTCCCATTGTAATACTTGTCGAAATGCTAATAAAATATTTATAAAAACACACTTCAATTAAAATTCTGTAGGTAGCATGTACAAACAATAAAAGCATTTACGGTAAGATCTTTTACTAAATGAAATTTTTAGTCCATCATATTATGAACATTTCTGAAGATGTTGAGGTATAATTTGGCACAACTTAATGTAAAAAGGTAACATAAATTATACAGTATATATTAAATTCAATTAATTGTTTATAGCATAAGAATTTATATAATAATTACATTCATACACACTCGAAAAGCAATACTCCTATACTAACACATTCGAAAAATATATATAACCTAATTCTAAGGCAGGTAATAATTAGTACACAGTTTAATAGGTACACAGTTTAAAAGACAATAACTTCTTGGAACACGTTTACTGATGTTAGTTACCTAGTAACATTTAAGCCATGAAAATATTTTTATAACACTAATTTCAGTCTGTTTTTATTTGGAATGTTCTTGAAATCTAATGTTTACGATGACTTTGTGATTTAATACTAAACAATATGAAGGTAGCATTCACGAAGTATCTATATACGTTTCTATATTAAATTTAATTTTATGTAACCCAGGACTATCTACAGACACCGCTGTTTATTTTTTTCAAAATATATTTTATTTGAAAAAGAAAATTATAATTTTTGAAAATTATATATATATATAGAATAGATCGAGTAGTATAAATCACGATATCAAATAATCTGTTCGGCAACAACCAAATGTTGACGATGATTGATAAAGAGAAATTAAAAAGCCAATAATTATCTTTTGTTGATTTTTACTTGAAATGAACCTTTCTTTTTCCAAAGCTATATTTCACTTAAATTGGCCCGCGAAGTTATATGGTGTGCACAACCCTGGCGAAAATACCAGAAATATTAACATTTCGAATCTGTATACAAATAAAAGAAGGATACTATTTAGGTTTCAGACGGATATAAAATTATTTCGGATTTTTTTTCTTTAGTTAATAAATTCGGGTACATAATTTAGATTTTTGATAAATTTATTTTTTGAAACAATCAAAGCTAGTGCCGGCTCGGTCAGGTAAAATAAAATATGTAATCATATTTCGACTCTGTCCAAATATTTGAAATTGTGTATATAGGACTCGGCTACGGTGGCGGATAGTTTTTTTTATTTGGAATATTTATTAGGTTCGGTTATAGTTACATGGAGTTCCATAATATCATTGTAATGTTTTAAGTACCCCAGGTACTTGCATCTTTACAGTGGCCGCTAGGAATATCATGTTGGAAAATGATCATAAAATACTGGCAGTTATACTAGAGTTTATTTCGCGCGAATAAATAAAATATTTATGACTTTATAACAACCACACTGACATAGAATGAATCGTTGAAAAGATAATGTTTTTCATTTAAAATTTAAATCAACCGTGTCAAATGTAGCACCGTAAATGGAAATACAAATATACTTTTACACTTTAACATTTACCGTAAATAATAAACTAGGGTCTTGAACACGTATTGTTGAAAAAAAGTACTTATGCCAAAATGGTAAATTGTGCATATGAAAACGACTACAATATATTATAAGCTAACCCGATAATATGACAACTAAAACCAAATTGCGCCATGCAATAATTGTACGCAAGTTTCACATGATTATATTTAAATGTGAAGTTTGTATCGGACTGAGGAAGCATTTCTACATAGAAATGCTACATACATATGTAAATAATGATTAAATACAATTGTACAAATATGTACTTATATTGCAATTGTCGTCGCAACACTCCGAAACCACGCACGTTAACAACAGAAAACTTTTTATAATTTCAAATAAACCTTGTTTAATAAGAAATAATAACTTAAAATGTTTCTACTTTACCGTTCAACCTTTATAGAATGATCGAACCTTATAAATAATAAAATATTTTTTTAATAAAATAGAAATCAACAGTCAACATGCGCAGAATATTGGTTTCGAAATCTTACATGGTTTCTAATTTTGAATGAGACCGTTAAATTATTGAGTAAAACAATTCCGAGGATTTTGTAGTTGTTCAAAACACTCCTTTCCCGCTCCTAAAATTCTCTCCAAATTGTTACACATTACTGGAGCGGTCCCAGAGAGAAAAGGTGTCTCTTGATGATGTTTTTAAAGTATACACATGAATTGTTCATTATTTTCATTTTCTCAAACTATTTTGATTCGCATTTGTTGGATAAGTCATAAGAAATCTTCCAAATTTTTGCCATTTATGCATCAGCAAAAGTAGTAATTTCTTCAATTAGCAAGAGGCCGTAGTACTCAGTCGGCGGGGTGTGGGTGTGGGTGAGCGTGCGGGCGGTGCGCGGACAGGTGCTGCGCGAGGTGGCGCTGCTGCAGCAGCGTGTAGAGGATACCAGCCTGCGCCATGGCATCCACGGTACCAGCCGCCAGCTGGTCAGCGCGTAGTTTGCCACCAGCCGCGCTTGGTCGCAGCAGCGTCGGCCCGAACACCGTAGCCAGGTTATGCAGGGACATCTTGTTTTCGCCTTCGTGTTGGTTTACCCTGTCATTCATTATATAGAATATAGATTTTGATATTAGAGAATATTTACTTATATAACGTTTCTTATATAATTTTCTGGGCAGTTCACTGACGGTACTTGAAAATACATTATTGTGAGACAGAGTAAGTTCTACATGAGCCAATTACGCTGAGTGTGCACATTGACCATGGTGACCACATAAAATTATCATGCTACCCACCACGAGATCATTCGAATATCTGGCGATATAAATAAAAAGTAGGAAGTAAAAGTTAATAATCTATTTGACTGACTTGACTGACAGTTTAAACTGAAAAAAATATTTTATACTTACTTAACAAAATGATTCAATAAGAAATCAATACAGTTCTTATTGAGGTCCGGTAATTGTGCGTAACATTTGAGAAGCGCGTGGCGTCGTGTTTGAGCTGGTCCCGATTCCGTTGATACTCCTACATTCTAGAAACATTAAAAATATAAATATTAATTTGTATAACTTTATGAGCGATACTAAGCTAACATTAATTATCAATTACGAGACGAAAAACAAATAAATTTATAAACTTCAACATATCTAATAGTGCAGGAAATCTTTAAAGTACCTGTGTTGAGCCCCAAGCCTTTAGTAACTCAGGATATAAGGCATCCGTAAACAGAGCTTCGGGTAGTTCACGTAAGTAAAGTTTCAACACTCCAGTCACAGAATGAACATCTACTTCCTTCAATAGCTGTTCTGCTTCATAGGCGTCTAAAAGAAAAAACAAAGTATATTATTTTATTATTTACCTTTATTATATTAATGCTATATATATATATCAATCGGTAATTTTTATAATCAAATGAGAATAAATATTATTAACAAAAAAAAAAGTTTATAACAGTCGTGGCGCGGGGCCACAAAGTGTGACTGTGAAACAGACTGGTTGTGGGTTAATTCCCAACGCAAGGAAATGTTGAATGAAAATGAAAATTTATATTTTCATTTCTTCTCTCTGGTGTAGAAGCAAAAAAAACCGGGCGTTTAGTTCCGCCACTCAAGACGCAATGCCTCCAGAATTCGTGGAAAATTGAGTGTCTACACTAGATTCCTTCTGCCTACCCTGCTGTGTGCGAGATATAGAGTGAAGTTGACTTTTTAAAATTTATAACTTACTAGTCTCAAAGCTCTTCTTGAGTCGGTTGAGGTCGGAGGCACTTCCCGACACACGATAGATGCCGACTTCGCCGATACCGCGTCGCTCCACTTCGCGTACACACGCACTTATTATGAACGGAATGTTGCGCTTTTCTCGCCTATTAATATAATTATAATGGTTTTAAATATAATTAAATACAAGCACACTAAACAATTGGTTCGTTATTATAATGAATAATGAAGTTCTAATGAATAAACAAAATATGTTTACTTCGCGACGTGCGTAATCTTGGCGCCGAACAGCGCTCCCGGCTTGGCGCTGGGCACGTGGCGCGCCGAGCGCTCAGGCGGAAGCACGCGCACGCGCAACGGCAGCGACCCGCCGCCCACACATACCGTGCGCGACACGCTCTCGCCCACCCACTCGCGTGATAGCTGTAACACGTGGCACAATGTTAGTGTCTGTACTTTTGTATAATTGTATAATGTGTAATTTTAAACATTTTTTTATATTCCTACAAACATAATCAGAATATTTATGCTAACTAAATGATTATTTTACCACCTTCCAAACCACATTTCCCTCTAGGTACAGGGTTCGCCGCAACGAGTACATATACATATACGAGTACAACATTTACCAAATACGCCAAAATTCATTAAAAAAAAAAGTCCACAACTTTGTAATACATATAATTGAATTAAACAAAAATACTATGTTATCACCTTTAACGTGCACTTTCCCCTCAGTACAGGGCGCGCCGCGTCCTCGTATAACAAAAGGCGCAGGTTTTGAGAGCCCTCTAAGTCAAGAGTAAAGCTTTCATTCCAACGTGGCTGTGCACTACGACATACTAACTTCGACTTCGCCTTACGGAAATAGTGCCCGTACGAATCCACTTCTACCACGATGTAGTAATCTAGAATGGAATATTACGTATGTTATATTTTTAATTTAATTAACGAAAAGAAGAAGTCTAAAATTATAAATTATATTATCTCATATGGCTAATATTATGACAAGTGAAATATTTTCATTTCTTCATATGGCAAGTGAGGAATAAAGTGTTTCGACACTAGGTTTTTTTTGCCTATGCTGCTATATATAAGATACAGCGTGAAGCTGAAGTGAATAGTAGTAGTAACTTTAAAAGTTGAACATCTAACAATCGTCGTAACACGGTTATCTTTACTATATTAGGTCACGTACATAATTGTTTTTATTAACTTGCCTTTGTTATTATTTCTCATTCTTTAATTTTCACTACAAATCAATTTATTGTTTCTACTGTGTTTGTACAGTCACCACAATCTAAGCCCTAGTAGCAGGGATATACAAAAAACACAAAAAAACGTAATTACCATAAAGACATTACATTACCATACAAATATATATATATATATAAAAATGTACCAACAAAGTCTATAGTAATAAGCAAATCTATAGTCTCACATTAAATTTAAAAAAGAACAACCCACCAGCAGCGGTATCGAGAGGTGCGGTCATCCCGCCTACATGCAGATGCAGGTCACCGAGCAGCAGTGAGTCGTCGCGGCCGCTGCGTAGCAGGTACGAGCCCATGTCCGTCTGCAAGTAGCTGCGGCACGCTGTCACCCAACCCTGTAACTCCAGCATGGACACCGTGCTGGTGCCCGCTGGTGGTGCTGATGATGCCTGATGATTTTCGTTTTATTTATTTCTTGTACATTTTATGTAGTTACAGTGTGAGAGGATTAGATTCTAATCTATTATTAACAAACGAACCTGCAAAGCATGTATAGAGTCAATCCACTGCGTACGCTCATACTCAGAACTAAGGAAGAACACGTGCTGGCGTTGCAATGCGGCGGATCCCGGGGCCTTTGCCCCTACACGGAATACCAGATTCGGTGACGCTAAGACCAGCTGCCCTTCTAATTCAGCAAGCTTCTTACGTTGCTTCTCAGCCGCCCCACGACCGCCAAGTCTTATTTTCTATAAAAAAAAGATAATATATATTTTTAAATTAGCAAACAGACAGACAAGACAACAGAGGAGACCCACAGATGGACGGATAACGAAATGATTTTATGAGGGGTTCCTTTTTTTTCCTTAAGACGTACAGAATCCTAAAAAACAAAGTTTAACCAACCTTATCATCTTGCAACGAGCGTTCCTCAGCCAATATCTGATCCCTCACAGTGCAGGCTTGTGACTTGAGGGCTACTATATTAGCGGGGGAGGTCTCGCGTTCACCCCCCTCCTCTTCAACAATCACTATGTCCGGGAGTGGGATGAACCATTTGAGCTCGAATGTGAATTTGTCTCTGCCTGATGCCTGGGAATGAAAAAGAACTGATTATGTTATTTATTGTTTTAATGTAATGTTATTTGATGTGATATAAAAATTTAATATTTCTATATATTTTCATTGTAAATATGTACATTAAATTCTATAGCTCGTAGCTCTAGGTCATATTAATTATTTATTGCAAATAAATAATTAATATGAAAATTTCAAGTGGTTACTATTATTATAAAATAAGAACATATTAAATATCTATTTTACTTTCCTGAATCTTACCTTATATTTAGCACAGGCAATAACATCATTAAATAAAAATAGATGCCTCAGTTTTCGATGTCCATCTGACAGTTCCACGATAAAAGAGTTTTTAACTAGTCTTCGTTGTGCGCGATCAGCATTCTATAAAGATGTAAAGGTTTTATATCTGTCGATATACTTGGTTTTCAGTTCATAATGCATCTCTTACATAGAACATTTGTAGATCAAAGATATTTATTATTACTATAAAATATATATCAAATCCTTTAGATAAATTTATTACTTTAAAATATTATATTTAATATTAGACGTGTTTTTTGTTTTACAATTATTTAGTCTAAATATTTAGAATAAAATTATCTTACCGGGAACATAGATTTTGTTTGTATAATGTTAAATTCATCCAAGAAATGTTGCGTCATATTCAACGCGTCCGTTAACATCGTGTGGTCGGGGTGGCTGGCTGGTGTATATTTTATGAGATCCTGAAAAATGCATTCCTGTCTTTTTTAATGACCATTTAATTAGGGATCTCAAAAAAAAAATACTACTTCGACATTTTCTTATGTCCGTGTATTCTAGATGAGTTAGTTAGCATGGAAAATATATTTCTACTAATACAAAGAAAAAATTGTTTCACGGTTTTTCTCCTATACCAGAGTACATGGAAGGTTAGTGTCCTAGTGTCAAAACAGACATGTTGAGTATAGGAAATCCACCGCGCTGTATGTTTTACCAAAGCGGCGAAATCCAACAAATTTACATCTATCTACCAACAATAATTATTATCACATTTATCGTTATACAAACATACGTACATGCAAAACGAGCGCGTTCTTCTGCACCCTGGCCACGGGCTTGTGTAGCAGGTCGTCCAGCGACATAGGCTGTCCGCGGCACGCAATCTGCCGCGTGAGGTCCGCGAAGCGCTGCGAGCTCGCGCACCGCCGCCGCACCGCGTCCGTCGCGCGCCCGTAGTTATGCAGGAACGCCCCATACACGTTTATGTTCTCCGCCTGTGCAAGGGTCAACAAATACAAGTGTGTTAAAGGGGGTTTGGCTCAACTGATGAAAGTTCCTTGTCGACTCGAATCCAAGCCCAGACCAGTGTCAATTTTTGACCACAAACGATTGTGACTCTTTACAAATTGGCGCGTATTTAATCTCGCCCCTGAATTTGCACTGAATGGGCGTATGTTTTAATACTCATAAACGTATAAATGGCATTAAAGCATTTGCATAGGTTTGCAGCTGTTAGAGTTTACTGAGACCTACTTAAAATGTAATGGACCGTAAGATTTTTCTTCTGAATCCTACTATATTTTAATAATGAAGAAAAACGTGATCAGCTGGTTTGGGCACGTCGAATGAATGAGTTATGAAAGAATGGAAAAACAGATTTATGACGGAAAAGTGAGTGGTATGAAAGGGGGAGACCTTTGAAAACACAGTATCAAAGATACTGGAGGAAGGTCACGTAAAAAGCATGAGGATCCTCAGTGAACGAGGCGAAAGAAGACTGTAGAGACTGTAGCGTTTGGCGCTCCGTTCTCTCTGATTACCCCGCTAGGGATAAAGCGTGAAGCTATTTATGTATGTATGTATGTATGAAAATAATTTATTGCTCGTAAAGGGATAAGGAAACCATGATCATCCAATTTACGGCCAGACACTGAGTTGCTTGGATATACAACTAATTATTCTATTTAGAACAATGTATGATGTTATGATATGTTGAATTTGGTATGTAATCATCAAAAGTAATTTCTTAAATCTATTGGATTTTATATGGATGGATATGGATTTGTTTAAAGTATTAACCTCACTGTGCATAACTATCAGTTCTATATAAAATTTATCATACTACAGTAAATGTTGTTACCATTTTTTTAAAGTAAATGCCAACGGACAGGGGTTCTTCCCAACTCGCAACTGCAGCTTTTAGACCCTCAAGGAAACTTTTGTGTAGTTCATGTAACTCTGATATTTTGTAGAATATAGTACCAAACTCTTCTTCTGTTATTACAGGTTGAGATGTGGACAGTGTTGCTTTAATAGCATTCATATACTGAAATGGAGAAAAAAATAGGCCATAGATTAATAACTATAATAACAACGATTAAATTTACTTAACAGATATTATACGATTACCTTTTCCATTACGTAAAGGCATTCAACGTAGACCGTCTCGCTCTCTATGATACTTGTGACAATACAACTGTGCATAGTCAGACGTTCGGCTTCTGTATTGCTGCTGTTATTTGATTCCTGTAAAAAATACAAAGTAATTTATTTAATTACATCATTCTAAGTAAGCGATCGTAAACAAAACATATTTCATAGGTACATAGGTTTGCCTGAATTCATAACAATTTTTTAACAATGGCACAGATTATTGTGAAATTTACAAAACATTACCCAATCATTAAAAAGTAAGGTGGACTATAAGTTCATTTCGAGTATTAATGCAATATGTTGATATCAGCAGACATGAAGCTGGTGCTAACCTTGCTTGTCTTGATTCATATAAGCACATCGAATAGTACGGATACGGACAGTGAGTCATTTTTTTTATGTGTCAACTTTTTAGTATTTTTTTTTTGTATAGAAAAAACTAATTAATAATATCCTTAAATTACAGGTTATGAAATGAATCCAATAGGGCTTACTTCATTACATGACGCAATTATTTTCAGTGATATTGCAGATATTATGCGTGAATTTGAAAATAGTATGGTATGTATTTAAAAATGTTATGTTGTTTTATTTGGACAATTTGTTGATCATGTTGTTTTAATTACCAATTTGGATGATTTTTTTTCAGAATTCACAATTTAGTTCTCATGCTTTTAGTGAAAGTGATAGTGAAGAGAACATCGAAAGCTTATTGTCAGAATATCAACATTATTTAGATAAAGCGCAGAAACAAAGGATAAATTACATCGAAAGAAGTAAAGTTAAAAATAAAGTTCCTCT
>JBAIZZ010000200.1:17682-32567 GCA_037355905.1 Heliconius aoede | reverse complement strand
GTGCGACGTGCGGTGCCGCTTGCCATCGCTCTCTGCTCCATCTCGAATCCGCAACTCTCGGTCATCGACGTGCTGAACAAGTATTCGCACGACTCGGATAACGACGTCGCGTACAACGCCATCTTTGCCATGGGCTTGGTTGGCGCTGGTACTAATAATGCCAGGTAATGAATTTTTACAACTCTCTTTTTTTCCATTTTTCTAATTTAATGTATATATTTTTTCATATTTTAAGAAGTATTCAGCTTGTCATGGCAAAAAACACCCCAGATAAATAATTATTTTAATAATAAATACAAATATATACTACTTATATACTTAATATCTTTTATTTATATTACTTGTCCATATTTACATTTGTAAAATTGTTTCTATTTAAAGCTATTTTAATCTATTGTTGAGACCGTCGCTCTTGATCTATCTTTATAAATAAAGAATTTTTGTTACATTTATTATACATGACTAAATTATTTAATACTCTATTAATACCCACCACAGACTAGCAACAATGCTCCGCGCGCTCGCACTCTACCACGGCAAGTCGCCCGTCCACCTGTTCATGGTGCGGCTCGCGCAGGGGCTGTGCCACGCCGGCAAGGGCACGGTGACCCTGAGCCCCGCGCACTCAGACCGCCGCCTCATCAACCAGCCCGCGCTCGCCGGCCTGCTTGTCGTGCTTACTGCGTTCTTGGATTGCAAGAATAGTGAGCAGTTTTTTTCCTTTTTTTCAGTTGGAAGAAATGTTTGTTACTCCGAAGTTGTGATTGTGTCCACAATGGCGTTTGTTACAGTGACACTATCACATGGTGCCAAAATGATTTTAAATAGTTAATTTTTATCAGAAGATCAAGTGTGGCTTCAGAAAATTTCCTAATAATACTTGCTTTCATATATACATATATGTTAACTATTTTTCTATTGTATTTCAGTTATTTTGGGCAAATCTCACTATCTGTTATATGTGTTAGCAACAGCCATGCAACCACGTTGGCTTGTAACTCTTGACGACAACCTACAACCACTTAATGTGAGCGTGCGCGTTGGACAGGTAATTATTAAATTAGCAATAGTTTAGGTAATTGCCCTTTATTCTGCACAAGGCCAGGCCGGCAGTGTCAAACTACTGTAGACACTCCATTTGTAACTTGAGGAAGGGGCAAACTGAATGGCATGCTTTATGTACCACAGCAGAATGATAAACAATTTTCACAAGTGTAGATTGAACCCACAATCATGGTATACAGTGCTATTACAGTCAAAGAAAAGCTTATTCATTTATATATTGTAATATTTTATAATAATACAAAAAAATATTAAATTTACATTGTATGTATGTATGCATTTGTTACTTTAGGCTGTGGATGTTATTGGTAAGGCCGGTACTCCTAAAACAATAGCTGGTTCTCACACACACACCACACCTGTTCTCCTATCATTTGGTGAAAGAGCCGAGCTAGCAACTGATGAATACATTCCTCTGTCCCCCGTTATGGAAGGGTTTGTCATTCTCAAGAAAAATGAAGACAGCATAATGGCATCAGTTCAATAAACATATTTATAGTATTAATATTGTAATGAAGGAATGCATTCAGATTGTAATAATAAAATAATAATAAAAATCAAGTGTTTTCTTTATAAATGCTCACTGAAAAAGTATGAACTTTGATTGATAGTGTGCAGTTACACTTTATGTTCATGATATATGAATTATTAAAACAACCATATTAACAATAGTACATATTATATTTTTAAAGGCTACTCAGTTTGCTTTCATCTTTTACTTTTTCTATTTCATCTTTATCAGGGTCATCATTATCACTGTCAGATTGAGATGAATTTATAGCATTATTATTATCTGGTTTAGTTCTTTTTTCTTTTGATTTGGATTTTATTTTTTTCTTTAATCTCTTGGCTCTTTTCTTGGCTGTTTTTTCTTCTGCTATTCTTTTGTTTTCTTCAATCTTTTTATGATATTCATCTTCCAGTTTTTCCTATAATTTTTTTTCATTAATTAGTACTTTTCACAGCATTAATAATTCTTTTAACAAATTATATTTGTTAAAAATTATACCTCAATAGTACAATATTATTTGGATCTCTTAAGCTATCTATCTACCTGTACCTAATTTTTGTTTAATAACTATTTTATAGAAAAGGTCAAACATTTAAAATGTTAAGACAATAAGAAAGGGACACATTTTCTGAATACATTTTATATGACTTGCCCAGATTAATAATTGAAATATTTGGAAAGTCAACAAAAATCTGCCTGCTCGCTCTCTTACTATTTTCACTCTTGCCTGATAAATCTTTATCATTCTTTCATCTCTCAAAATTACAAACCACCAAACACATTCCTCATTCTCACTGTAACATCCTCACTAGTAAATGCTATTCTGTGAATCTTATTTATCTTAACCTAATCAACAATAACTATTTTGTTTAGAACATTTTTGTAGATCATTATTTTATTATAAGATAACAGATAAGAGCTAAAGAAAAATAATAAATAGTGTTTAAAAATATATATATGCTTTTATTTGATTGCAGTGTTTAAATATATATATATATATGAAAATATATATAGTATTATTCACTTGTATGGAGTTGTATGAACACAATGTAGTCTTCACACAAATCATGTGAAGACTACATTTTCTTCTCTTCCTATTTGTCAGTAAAGATATAATTGACAAACATCAATATTCTAGCGACAATATTTAAACAAAAAATGAACTTCACTAAAAATAATTATGAAACGGCATTATTTAAATAGCAAATACCTTTTCACTTTTTTCCTGAATAAATTTCTGTCTGGCATATTCTTTTCTTCTAAGATGTCTATAAACATGGAACTCCCCTGAACCTGCTCCTGCACTCGACCCCATTACATTTCGCACAAAATCTGGTGGAGGAGCTAATGATTTTGTTCTCAGAGCCTCTGGTATTATTACTGGTTTGTCCTAAAAAATAAAAGATTCGTAAGATTTTTGAAGTACTATATTTTATGGTAAAAAAATATTGGACTAATAATAGTTTAAGCATTACCGGGTTTTTCATTAGCTTTTCTAGTTTTAATCTTTGAATATCTGTTGCATTTTTAATAATCACAGGTTTTTTTTCTTCCTTGGTGTCTTTGTCGCTCATTATAATAAGGTCAAGAACTTAAAATAAATTTAATATATTAGACTAGGTTTCAAAATGTTCGGGTCAATTTATAACGTAAAACCTAAAAAAATATATCTCTATCTAATGATTAGCACTTGGTATTTAATGTAATATTAATATAACAGACGACCTAATAGAAAGTATTTTTAAGTTAAAATCTTCATACAAATTATGCTTTTAGAGGAAAACAACAATACTTAGTTTAACAATAAATCACGTTTGTGACGTTAATCAAAAACAAGATAAAATGACATTTCTTGTGTCAGTTGTCTACTCAAAAGTTTAATTTATTACTCCATACCATAGAATGTATATATAATTATAAATATATATTTATAATGTATTTTATTATATAATTATTATATAATTTTATTTAATCCATAAATAATATTTCTATGTAAATTTAAGTTTTTATGTAAATTTCAAAATACGAGTTTTGCATCGGATATCACAAGGAATAATATCAACGTTATAATGAAAGTCAGCGTTATTAATATATTTTTGTATTATGGTATATTATTAGGATTATTTCATGTGATAAATAAAGTACTGTATTTTTTTTTAATAAAATATTTATTACAGTTTTTCTTGGTCTATATTTAAGGTACACATAGTGAGAAAAATTGGATACATAAAAAATATCAAATCAATTTCATTAAATAGTATTGTTATTTACTTTAATGAACCAATTGCAATAAATAAAATATCTTAAAACATTTTTTTGCATAAGAAAAATAGTTGCTATCGATAAATGATTAACGATAGAAGTGACTATATGTACAACCCTAATTTCACCTTCCAAAGGTCATACTCAATCTAATCTGCTTGCACCGGTGAATCAAATACGTACGATTCGTAATTTGCAAACTTACAAAGGTTAAAGAAGTCGCACAACAGACACCTTAATTTTGTTGAGGTGAGTAAAAATTATGTACTATTAGTGTCATCACAAAGCAATGAAAATCATTGTTTTTTCAAACATGGAATTTTCATGTTAGGTAACTCTTTACTTGATCATTATAAAAAAATAATATAAGACGAATAATCAAATCAATCAAATTAGTAAGTCAAAAGTCAAATCAAAAGTAAAGTAAAAATATATATTTGTTTTAGATGGTGTTTATATCTTATCGTAATGTTCTTATGTTAGATGAGTATCTCCTAGCTTGGTTACTATCAGTCATAGTTAATATTTAATCAAATATGTAATTCATCAATTGTTTTTAGCCGGTGTTTACTCAATTTTATCAAGATGTCTATCAAGTCAATTAAAGCACGCCAAATCTTCGATTCCCGCGGTAACCCTACTGTGGAAGTAGATTTAGTAAGTATTACAATAATAAATTATTATATATATTGTTACTAAAATATAATTCAAATGTATTATTTAATATCCCTAATATTTTTTATCAGGTAACCGAGCTTGGGCTATTCCGTGCAGCAGTACCATCTGGAGCATCTACTGGTGTTCATGAAGCTCTAGAGTTAAGAGATAATATTAAAGGTGAATACCATGGCAAAGGTGTTCTCACCGCTATTAAAAATATTAACTCTATAATTGCACCAGAATTGTTAAAACAGAATCTTGAAGTGACTCAACAGAAAGAAGTAAGTTATTTCTGTTGTTTTTTAATTTTTTTAAGGTATATGAAAACCATAAATAAATAAAATGATAATAATTTCAGATTGATCAATTTATGCTGGGTCTGGATGGCACTGAAAACAAATCTAAGCTGGGGGCAAATGCAATTCTTGGTGTATCTCTGGCTGTAGCTAAGGCTGGTGCTGCTAAAAAGGGTGTGCCTCTTTACAAACACTTAGCTGATTTGGCTGGCAATAATGATATTGTGTTGCCTGTACCCGCTTTCAACGTGATTAATGGTGGTTCACATGCTGGAAATAAACTTGCCATGCAAGAATTTATGATCTTGCCCACAGGTATACTCCAAAACTTCCTTGCAATTTAAAGAAACAAAAAAGAAAACAATATGTTGTTAATATAGAAAATTAAAATTTCTGCAGGTGCTGCTTCATTCAGTGAGGCAATGCGTATGGGATCTGAAGTATATCATCATCTAAAAAAAATCATTAAGGACAAGTTTGGCTTAGACTCCACAGCTGTTGGTGATGAAGGAGGTTTTGCACCCAATATCCAAAACAACAAAGATGCTTTGTTCCTTATTCAAGATGCCATCAAGCAAGCTGGCTATACTGGCAAAGTAAATTTTTAAGATATTTTATTTGTGTGTTTTACAATATATTTATGATTTATACTAAAAAATATTTCTTTGAAATAGATTGAAATTGGTATGGATGTCGCTGCATCAGAATTCTTCAAGAAAGGCAGTTATGATCTTGACTTTAAAAACCCCAACTCTAACCCAGCTGATTACTTGTCATCTGATAAATTGGCTGAAGTATACTTAGACTTCATTAAGGACTTTCCCATGGTATCCATTGAAGATCCTTTTGACCAGGATGACTGGGCTGCTTGGGCAAATCTTACTTCCCGCACATCCATCCAGATTGTTGGAGATGATCTAACAGTAAGATAGCATTTCTTAAGCTTTTACTTAACATCTTAGTGGTTTAATAAATTATTATGTTTATATGATTGTCTTTTATGTGCACAGGTGACAAATCCAAAGCGTATTGCAACTGCTGTTGAGAAGAAAGCTTGCAATTGCTTGTTGCTTAAAGTGAATCAAATTGGAAGTGTGACTGAGTCCATTGATGCTCATTTATTGGCCAAGAAGAATGGTTGGGGTACAATGGTATCTCACAGGTATAACATTATTCATTTATAGTTTAACAAAGACTTGACTAGTATGGGGCATAATTGCCCCAGAATAGTATCTTAATTACACAGGGTTCTCAACCTGGGCCTGTTTCTTGTGAACCCCAGGGGGCTTCAAAACAAGAAACAAAAATCATTTGCAATAAATACACTTATTGAGTTACAATTGTATAAGTCATGTTATTGTTAATACTAATTTAATCATAATATAGTGTTGACGTATGAGATAAGAAGTTGAAAACAAAAAAATCTAAATTAAGATACAAAGTAATATTCTATTTAAGGTCTGGTGAAACTGAAGATACATTCATTGCTGACTTAGTTGTTGGATTATCTACTGGTCAAATAAAGACTGGTGCACCGTGCCGCTCTGAACGTCTGGCCAAGTACAACCAAATCCTCCGCATTGAAGAGGAACTTGGTGCTGCGGCTAAATACGCTGGCAAGAACTTCCGCAGACCTGTTTAAATATGAATCAAATCTGCATAATGTAACCCTCATTATAGTTAAAATCAGCACTTACTGCAACTTTTTGCAAGTATTATAATCTATTCAATGTAGATTGTTATTATTTACTGAAATATTGAATGTGCTATTGTGGTTTTTAATGTAAAAACCATTCTAGATGTTACCATTTTACCCATGAAATTATCACTATTTTGAGTAAATGTTTGAAAGTGAGTCTTAAGTGAAAGTGGAATTATAATAATTTATTGCAATTCTTTGTTTTTCTTTACCTTTCTTAGTATTCAAAGTAATATTTTTTTTAATATTCAAGTAATAACAAATATTAAACATAATTGAAAACAACGCGACGATTGCAGGCTCGATTCTCACTTGAGGCAATAAATTATTACTTCTTAATATTTTCATTTCTTCGCTCTGGCACCTAGGCAACAAAAAAGCCCGACGTTGAGTTAAATCACAGCCTCGAAAAATTCGGCGGAAAATGAGGAACGGAGTATTTTGGCACTAGGTTCAGTAATTAAATTATAATTTACCTCGTTAGCAATAAGTAATAAATCATAAATAGAAACTGGTATGAAGGTTAATACGATTTTCCTAAAAATGAAATGATGATGTAGGTAGCGAAGTTACAGATCTATTTGATTCAGCCTATTTTTTTATGAAAACAAATATACTGCCACTTTATACGGCTTATAACACTGAGTAAGTACCTATATATTTTCGAATGTATTAGTGTTTTATATTAGTTTCTAGTTATTTAAACTTCAGTTAATAATAGATTGTATTTTCTAAATTCTGAAATCTAATTATATAATGTATATATTTCATTTCCACGGATGGGAATCGAACCAACAACTTCTCACGTTTACATATGCACATTTGTGCTCCTGCGCAACTAGGTATATAATAAAATTCTAGACAAGGAAAAAATATTTAATATATATCTAAAAAAACAATTAAAGAAAGAAAACGGAAGTCCTAACTCGGATTAAATGCTTTTTTTGCACTTGAGATTAATTACTGCCTGTCCCTGAAAAATTGTAAGCGCTATATGGGTGTTTGGTAGAAAGGCGAAGGTGGCAAGGGTCCCCTGAGGAGTTGAGCCTGCTCATTATATGCACATTTTTTTCCAAAAGGGTTATAACTGTTGTTAACCTGGGACAGTCTTTACAGCGTCACCGAGCGAGGAGAGGCGAGAGTAGCTCGCCCCTAGATATGGACAAATGGTTTATTTTCGAATGGACTCTATTGCTGTTGACCTCGACTGCCCTTGACAGCATTTCCGGACTGGGAAGGACAAAAGGTTAGCCTTATATTTGTATATATAGTGCAAAACATCGATATATTTTCGCGATATATAATGAGCTATAGATACAGCCTTTGTCTGTTTTAGTGATATCTATATCGCAAAAATTTGACAGCCGTCTTGTGTTAAATTTGACAGTAGTGGCTTGATTAGTGGCTTTAGTTGACATTGACAATTTTCTTTACTGTTCGCACTTACTAGATATTGCATAAAAATTTTAGTCAGCTGTTTATTAAATATCATTTTCATTACATTTATTCTGTAAAACATGGTCCGAATTACAGCAGTACTTTCTAGAGTTCCTGTTATCAAATTTAGAAAGGGAATGGGTTCGGCCAGTGCTCCTCCTGCACATTCTGCCTCAGCCAGTGCTAGTGCTCCATCTCAAGCAGTAATATCACCTTAAACTCTTACATTACATTTAACTCAAAATCTGATAGTCATACAAGTAAAAAGTATTACTTGAAGAAAATATTGCTCAAAGACATCGCAGAAAATAGTCACGCTATTATCGTCGTGTCAATTTTGTTGATTTGACTGAATTATCTAAGAAATTGTGCTAAGTAAATTTCTACACACTTACCAATCTCCTTTGGATTTTCTTATATTCAGAAACATTGTCAATAAGTACTACTGTACCTGATGGATAGTGGATTATAGCACCCTCACATTAATAAACCTAATTGAAATAAGTTTCTATTATGAATAAAATATTCACTCAGTGAGGTATAAATGCTATATTTATTCCTTGCCCCAATGCTGGCATCAATTTTTGCATCAAATATTTTACAAATTATATTATATTGCTATTTTTGTTTTATTTTTTAGTCTGTGCAAGCTCAACCTGCAGCAGCTATGAGTAGTGCTACTATTTCTGATATAGACCTGCCACTGCGCTACAGGAGACGGCCATTATCTCAGGAAGAGATTGATATGATCAATGGAGGAGGAGTTGTTTAGTGTTGATATATTTTATTTGTAGATTAAGTAGTTTTATTTAAATAGATGTTGAATATTTTGAATATTTACTGTGTTTAATTTGCTTTATTTATATTATTTAAACATGTTTGTTATGTTATGTATCATGAGTTGACCTTAATTGAACAAATTAATTAGTTTATGTAATTTAAAATAAACAATAATTTTAAGATATTCTTTTAATTATTTACTGTATTGAGATTAATTGAATTTAACTTAGAAAATTTGTGTGCCTACATAATATACAATTGTAAATTCAAAAATCCATATTATTCCATATTAAGTTATTATTCTATTAAACTGATTTTTCTTTGCAGAAAAATCCACAAGCTCCTGATTTATTAAAGCCTCTATCTACTCATACCATGAAAATTCCACACAATATTCATGTGATATGTGGAAAAAAATCTAAAATGACATTTAAAATTATTGTTAAATAATATAACCATATTTATAAATTATATAATTTACTATTAAAGAAATGTAATTAAAAGAAGAAGTTTTGTGTTATAAAAATATATAATCATTATTTTTTTGGACTATAGTCAACATATAAAATGTATATAACATAAAGTAAACTTATGAAGAGAAATATTCTAATAATATCTAACATTGAGTTTCTCGTTCTGGATGGCCCACACCTGTGCAGCCGGCCCATCGTACACACCATCACTGTTGGTATCAAACTTCAGTAGGCCAAATTTAGCAAATTGATTTTTCCACTGTGATGATTGGGGCAAATTCAATAAAGCTTCACTTATTGCATGTTTAGTTACATCTGAAACAAAATAAAAAAAAACATGTCCATGAGGATGTTGTGGCACAAGCGTGTGACTGTACGCGACGGTTGTTGGTTCGATTCCCATACGAGGCAATGAATTGTTATTTCAATGCCCGAGCGGGAATTGAACCCACTACAAGTTATTATTTCTTTAATATTTTCATATCCTAACTTTGATGATAAAGCAAAGGCAGAGCGTGAAGCGAAAGAGAAATGATTTAAAATTATGAATGCCACGCATTTTCCCGTATATAGTAGTTTGTTTATGAGTTTTAATTACTTACCCGGGAGTCTCGAATTAACAACAATCGGGTACGGCGGCAAACGTCCCAATGTCTCCAAAGTAATTATTTCCTTGCCACCGTCTTGCATAAACTTCTTTGAGTATAGGAGTGTTGTTGAATCAACTGCTGCCCATTCAGCTTGTTTAGATAGCACCATTTGCGCCGATGCCAAGTGAGAACCAGATTCTGTAATTCATTTAAATATATGCTTCGATCAATATTTATGTGTAATTAAATCTCTATGTCGCTTAATTTAGTGATAGATTTTTCTATCGAAAAGGTTGGGGCTCTATTTAATAATAATAAGTAGGTACCTATATAGTTTTATAATACAAATATAAATCATAATATTGAATAATTTAACTGCTAATAATATGTTCAACGTACCATATTGTGTGTAATTGACCGAGTCCTTTAGGGTTTTAGAAAATGTAAACAATTTGGTTTTAATATGCACCATCTACGATGAAGACTATTCACTAATACGCTTGAATACACATCACAAATAATAATATTATTTTATATTTTTATTACTTGCTATATAGTCGCAAGCGTCAAGCTGAACAAAGAACTGTATTTGGTATATCAGAGGCACAACGTATTTATTCTGCGTAATTATTTATATATATGTAAATTGTTAAAAACTAATCTAAGATAATTTCCATACTTAATAGAGATCCAAAGAACGAAGCGTTTTCCCCTTTCGCCTTTAACGTCTTCAATACAATTTTACTTCCGCTCAAGGACTCCTCGTCACTGTATGCGAACGTACAACCTCTCAAATCTAATAAAGTGTTGACGTTGTGGGCCCTGCAATTTGTGATCACATTTTATAGTTAACTAATGACAATAATTTCTTACAACTTCACCGAGTGGAACACAATCGTGTAATAAAATAGAAGTTAGAAACAGTCGTTATCAGGAAACTTGACATGGTTGATAACAATTAATTTATCTGTATATTTACTTTTAGGGTATTAAATATATTTTTTTGGGAATACAATACATGTTTAATTTATTGTGTTTCGTATTATAATATATATATTGTAAATTTACAATATATATTATATGTATAAAGCGCCAAGGCACAGGACGTTAACTATTGGCAACTAATCAAGCAATATTTTCAATTTATTTATGTCCAAATTATTAAAAATTTGAAGGTCTTAACAATTTTTAAATATTTTTTCTATATCACTTTGTTCTTTCAGGTTGTTCTTTGTTCTTGAATGGTAATGGAATAATCTTCAACTGAATGGTAATGGAAAATACGCATTTGTAGTGCAGTGTTGTACACCGGACCGGACGAAGGTTGTGGGTTTGATCGATATCGTTATTATAATTTCTCTGATATAAAGAGTTCAATAGCTAAACGCAGCGATGAATGTCGCATAAAATAATAAATATTATAAGTTTAAAAGGAATTCTTACTTTTTGTCACAGTGTATGATTATATCTGAAAAGTAGCCTGGCCTGTTTTCTACATTCATTTGATGGGCAAACACCGGAGTGACCGGGAGCAGCTCGATGGAGCCATTGTTGGTGTCGCGCAACTTCATGTACGCCGCCGCAGTCATAAAAGCTGTTTACATTAAATATTCGATTTGTAAACAAAATAATAATGATAACCAAGATCAATGGCTTCTACAATTTGGGAATTAATTCCTGCAGAGAATATATGACATAACAACATTATAAGCGCCAAATAACCAGTTATAATATACAACCTTAGATTATTAGGAAACATGGACTTTTTAGATAACTTAGTCTGATATATTTTATGTTATAAATCAGCTTCACCATGTGCACCGCACACAGCAGAATAGGCAGAAGGAACCTAGTGTTAAGACACTCCGTTCTCCACTTTCCGCCGAAATCTGGAGGAATTGCATGTTGAATGCGAAGCGACACCAGACCGAAGAAATGAAAATATAAATATTTCATTTCCTCGAGTGGGAATCGAAACCACAACCGCCGCGTTCCGCACATTTGTGCCACTGCGCTACGACGGAGTCCGTCGATTGTCAATATACAATATTATATATATATATATATAAGTCCGCTTCGTTGTACTATGGTGTGGAACAATTGAAGGCACACTGTTGAATGATGCTGTCCTACGGGTGTCGGGCAGTCGAACGTTATAAATGTATAGATATACTTATAATAAAATCGTAAGGGATCCGTGTCTGTACATGGCAATGTACAAAAATTTTTTATTTCCATTTAATGATGTGTGTGTGTGTGTGATAAATCCAAAACCAATGATTTTTAAAATTTTTGTCTGTATGTTCACGCTAATTTCAGGAACTACTTAATAGATTTAAATGCAGTTTTCAACATTGCATTTTAAAAATGTTGTATAACATTAGGTGTCTGTTTTACTTCAACAGGTTCATTAATAAACAATGTGTCAATATATATGTAAATACATAAATCACGTACCTAAGTCTATTTTATTACTGATAAACGGGTCGGGTCGTCCAGAGAGCGGGCCAGGACTTCGGCTCTCATATTGTAACACAGTGTGACAATCAATAGCTGTTTCCAAGAGCTCCAAAATCAATTCATACAACTCCACAGGATGTGCCGGACACATATAAGTTATGACGCGAAGATCTTGTTTTTCGTCAGACATTTTATTTTAAATATTAATTGTGGAAATATGAGTAACTGGCGTCTTCTCAATGCAATGATAGAATCGTTTGTAAAATGAAAGTTAATTATTAAATTGTTTACTTATATAGTTCGATAAGTGATAATATTATGTGCCACGCTAAGTTCACGATTCAGCCCGGTTTCGACTATCTAGCTGTAAGAGAAGGTAATGTTGTGATGACGTGCAGGGCACGTTTCAGACGCGTGCACGATATCCTATTACGAATGTAGGTGAATACGCGATACGTATTTACATCTATCGGGTTTGCTTGTGTTTGTGTGTAATTTTACCAGTTGTAGAATTTAGAATTGTAGTTATTGTGTTTAGATAATTTTATATAGGTAATGTACTGTTCATCTATTGCAATATCAATACTATGGAACATAAAAAATAGTGTAATATTTAAAATATGTTATATTAAAAGTTATAAGGCGAAAATAAAAAAAGCACATCCTGCTCCGAAAGTTTACACGGAAATGCTTCCAATAAGTAAGTAAAAAAAAAAATGCTTTTAATTACTGAAAGTATCTACTTAAGTCTAAAAGTAAGCATAAAGGCTGGTATAATCTCTACAACTTAACTGTAGTTTCAAAATAGTAATAGTGTAGTTTTTTATATTATATAAGTACAAGTTGTAATTAGTTAATATCCAAATTGGAACTTGTCCTCTGTTATAAGATATGTAAATAATATTGCCACTATATGTTTGTTTATTTGTGAAATAATTTGTATTTCCTTTAACTAGTTGATACATTGATCTGACAATATATCAACTAGTTATTGTAAGCACGTGGTGGTGTTGGAAAACACACATACGTAATAATATGTCTATGGCCGATGCTCAATCATACTAATTAAGTTCTTATGATATAGTCCAGCTAGATGAATTATTAAAACTTTCTATCGAAAAATTTGTGCTTATTGTCTTAACACTTGTAAGGTTCTCTCTGCCTACCCTTCTGTGAGCGGACTACAGCGTGACGCAAAAAAAAAGAAATTTTAATAGTAATATAGGTGTTATTTATCATTAGGTCCCGACGTTACATAGTGGGCTTATGTTAAAACTGGTGAACTATAGCGCGACTCAATACTGTATCGCGTGACAGCTTCCATTTTTACAATACTGTGAGTAACAAAACTGAACGTTGAGAAAGAAAACTGAAAAAGAAATAAATATATTTCTCTGCATACCCTTCAATCAACTTCTGTTTATGATGTATGGATTTTTATTTTTGGCTCATGCTTCATGTCCAAAAAAGACCAAACGAATTTTTTGTAAATGTTCTTAAAATTTTTAAAAGTAATAATAGTTAATTTCGTATTTTTTGCGTATTTTGTAATCGTAAAGACTACATGAACAATCTACTAAATATATCTAAGATGAGTAAAAATAAATGATAATGATTATGAAGATATAATTAAATAAATACAATTTTAAAAGCCATGTAATTTTCCCCGTATTTTCCTGTACCTATGTGTATATCTGTAAAAGGCATTGGGAGCCACCAACAAACTTTAGTTAATCAGATTCAGAGTGTTAATAGCTATGAATCAAGAATATATTCAGCAGTTAAAAGGTGACTTTTCTAGTTGTTGAAAGGATGTAAGCAACTTCTACTGGTCTGATCGCTTTGACATGTCTAATAAAATAACTTTAACAAATACAAAAACAATTAGTAATATATGGATTCTCTAGCATACCTAACACAATTTGTCTATATATGTAATAAAGACAAATCATTGTATTGAGAAGACGCCAGTTTTTTATATTTAAAATGAAATTTTAGACGAAAAACAAATGTTTTTTGTGTCTATATATAAATAAATAAAATAAAAAAAACACTAAGACAAAACGTTCAACGAGTTGTGGCCGCCCTAAAGTTAGGTTTTGTGAACTTTCACGCACGTTTACTCGGGAAGAATAATATGATAATATAATATATTATTATTAATTCGGTTAATATAAAAAAAAAACATTTTGTAAATTATGAGTATGGTACGGTACCGTAATAATAATGATTTACCTACGGTGTAATCTTGATTTTGATAATATAAATGCTTAATGTATATCTGTATTCTGTTGTCTAAGTCCCGGGTGACAGGTTGTTAAGAATTTTAATTTTAAGCATTTTTTATTCTAAATTAACCAAACTAACAATTTAAGCATTTAATAAATATTTTTTAATCGTATAAATTCTATATGGTGTGTTGAATAAAACAAGAAACAACTGTAGTAGGTACAATCTTAATAAATAGTACACATATTTCAAATGTTCTTATTTGCTTGGTAACATTTTTGTTTCTATCTAAATATATATATTTCGTAGATATTAGACTACAAAAATGGGTAAGGATGATGTTTCTAACAAGAAACGACGCAAGATAAATACAAGCTCAGCGGTCGATAATATAAAACATTCACCAATTGAAATATATAAGGTTAG
>JBAIZZ010000200.1:0-17582 GCA_037355905.1 Heliconius aoede | reverse complement strand
ACCTATTATATTTCAAGAAATTATTTTCTTTACCGTTGAATTTCTATGTTAATTAGTTTTTTTTTGTCTTAAGCATTGTCATAACAAAGTAGGTATAATTCAACACTACGTTTTTTTTAGGAATAAATGATTTTTTCATTTTATTTTAATATGCGTGACGAGGTTTCTATAGGTGTTGTATAAAAAAAAACGTTAAATAATGACTTTTTTTTTGTATTGAAAAGACGGAAATAATTGAGTGTGACGGAATTATTCATTTTTAATGAATAATTCCGTCTATGTGCTGTAGATGTTATCTATTTTAAATTCAAATAATACTGCAAACACCATAGTGGCGTCAAAATACTCGGTTAACGAAACAAGACACGTTTTTATTACAATTTAATGATACGTAACAGGCGTATTGTATGGGACATAGATTTAAATCAATTTCCTGTAATTAAATTTATTTAACAACTTTAGATTTTGAATTAGTTAACCGAGACCTTGATATAAAGTTAAATTTTTACTTCGTTGAAAATATATATTTAGTTTTGAAAAAAACTAACGCCATGTGTTTCACTAACAAACGTAAGCATAGAAAAATGGAAAAAAAGAGAATTGTAAAAATTCATTACCTGGCATTATTAGTACCAGCGCCAACCAAGCCCATGGCAAAGATGGCGTTGTAAGCGACGTCGTTATCCGAGTCGTGCGAGTACTTGTTCAGCACGTCGATGACCGAGAGTTGCGGGTTCGAGATGGAGCAGAGAGCGATGGCAAGCGGCACCGCACGTCGCACTGCTGGTTCACCGTAACGGCCCTGTTTTTAAATTATTTTTATATATGTGGAATATGGTGTTGCTTGGAATTTAATTTATTTAGTCTATTGTCGTTGTTTATCTATCATTTTACTAATTATAATATTTCCCTTGTTAGCAACAATTGTAATTAATAATTAAAATTTAAAGTTTTACAATTTAAAGTTTAAAAAGAATTAGAAAAACGTTGACAGTCTTCAAATGACTGAACACGTAATACATAATATTCAAGAAATGCATATTATATTGAACCTTCCAAACAAATCAAAACTTAATTAAAATAGAACCGATTTTGATGGTCCAATTATAACACTTATGTGTTCTCGTCAGACAACTAATAAATAAATAAATTCTCAAATCCAAAATCTATATGCGGGATTAAGCATAAATCTAACTTACAAGTTGTCCAAATATACGCGTGCACATTTCCGCACCAGTCTCCTCGCCCATAGCAATGACAGCGACGCCTAGGGTGGCCACCGCTTGCACTGACGACAGCTCCTTATTGGCTTCTTTCTCTTTTTCCTTTTCCTTGTCTTTGCTCTTACTCTCTTTGGATTTGCCTGTAATAAATGGCTTATATATTAATTGGTTAAAGAAATAAATATTCATGCAAAAGTTGTGGGAGTGTGAGTCCAATAATTATTTAAGGCTTGTTAAGATCAGACTTGAGTATAAAGTTTACTATAGTAAGGTAAAGTGGAACTTAGAGTTGTCTCCACACAACACCAACCATCTTGAATCCTCCCTTGATAGCCGTGTAGGGTCCTGTCTGTGCCTACACAGCAATCAAGTCACAGTTTTACTTAAGATTAGTTAAGTGTGATTAATATATTTAACAATATAACTACAATTGAAATTATTATTTATTATGATTATAAAAATAAATTTACTTTTGTTTTTGTCATCTTTAGATCCACCAGCAGAGCTGCTACTGCTACCGCTACTACTTTCCTTTGATTCTTTCTTGTCCTGTTTCTTGAATGCTGTGTCCTCAGCTGAAGATTGCTCATTCTAAAGTTAACGAGCAAATTATAATGTAATCAAGAAATAGCCAACTTAGAATTATTCTTTGTGTTTCATGTTGTTTTCTACTTTTTGTCTATTTTTTATTTTAACAATCATTATCATATGTCACATTTTATGTAAATTAATGTTTCATTTAAATAATGAAATAAAGTATACTTTACTTTTAAAAATCAAAAATTTTCAATATTATAAATTAAAAAACAAAAAGAAAAACCGACTTCAAACAACGAACTGAAAAGTAAAAAAAAATTATAATAATAAAGATTTTATAATTTTGAAGTCAGAGGTAAAACAAACAGGCTTAGTAATTTGATATTGTAGTAAGGTTGTAGCATTAGCTTGATTTAAAGAAATACAGTCGAATTGATAACCTCTTCCGTTCCGTTAAAAATAAAAATAGCCATACATACTTCAGTTTCATAATGCTTAGAGCATATGTGCAACATCTGCTGTACGACGAGCACGTCGCCGGTGGCCGCGTACGCGCACATCGACAGCGTCGTCTGGCACAGAGACTGTTGGGGCTCGGGAAGTACTTCTAGCGCCGCCATTGTGGCTTCTGTGCGTTCTTTGCAGCCTGTGGACGGATTATAGATTTAAACAAGCAATTCCTTCAACTACATAATTATTTGTTTACTAATTTGTTATTTTCATGTTCTAATAATATTAATATTTTATATTTTCACATTGGTAACTAAAGTTTTAGCCAATTCCTATTAATATTATTTTATTAAAAAAATACTTTATATTGATATAACTTTTCTATTTATGAACAAATTCATATATGCAAAACATACATTAAATTAGTTAACATTTAGTTATTTGTTTAAATTTCCAAGATACAATAGTGAAAATTGCATTTAAATTGGTTATGCCATTTTCGAGATGTTATGCTATGCATAATGTTTTTTGGTTTGGGTTTTATTACATTGACACTTGCTTCCTATATATATAAAAAATAAATTAACTGATCTCAAAATCAAACAAGACCAAGAGAAAATTTGTTGTTAAATCTAAGGTAATGTGAAGCTGAAACAGTTTAAATAAATATATGAGTGTTATGCTATTTAAATATTATGAGTTTATCAAAATAACTCACCTAAGAAACACAATCCGAGACCCAAGTGGAGGAACCTAGCATAAGTTGAAGAGTGAAGTTCTTTGTTATCCTCTATGAGCCGCTGAATAATGGCGCAAGTTACCTAAAATAGTTATTTTTTTAATTAATTATCGATACATATTGTTACAAACAAACTTTTCCCGCTTTGCAATGCAGTTACTTACTTCCCCATTACAAGAGCCCACAGCTATGAGGCCGCAGGCGATAGCTGCCAGCGCACAGATTTCTGGCGAGGCCGTGGTATCGGCCAACACGGGTACGAGGTGAGATAGTACATCTAGACGTTGTGTTCCGGCGTATGCTATGCCTAGACCTGAGGATGTTTGAAATGATTGTCATGGTTCACTTTATGGTAGTGTGTAAGTATAGTGTGAAGGAGTCGTGGACACCCTGAAGTAAACCATGGATCAATTTTTAATTTCCATACTTATTAATATTTTCCTAACCTTACTTCAGGGCGAAACTACTCTTTCAAGAGTATTTGCCCAGATCTGCCCATTACTCATTTCTGCGCATACATATACTTAAGCCACTACTTTTATACTTTCAATGCATTACAAAGTAAGGAAAGTGGTATCTTCTTCCTGTATCCTACTCCTGATAATGATTATTACAATTAATTCTGTATAAGAAAAAAATACTTATTAAAGTAACAAACAAATCATTCAATTAAATCATTTCAATTATGTTGTTCATTTAAATCATTAGTAAAGCAAAAAAGTCACAAACATATAATTCAATGGATTGAGCAATAATTATATGAATAATATTATTTCAGCATATTAAATGCGGCGGTCGAGGGTTTGCCGCTATGGGAGCCACGTAGAGAAAGAATTTTTCTTGCTCCTACTCTGGTAAGTAGTCTAAATGCGGCATTAGTTCCACCAAGCATCACATAATGTTTGAAATTGGGCAGAAAGTACTCTACTATATGTGGAATAAGGAGTGAACTGAAAACAAAATAATATATTTTCCAAGGATAATTAGATACTTGCCTAACACACTACCAATTCGCAAATTAGTACTCGAATGTAAAACATAATCAGATAGCAAGGCAAGGGCTGGATCACAGTCATTTCTCACTCCGCAGTTGACAAGACCGAGTGCTAACAATGCTCCAGCCTTTATATGTTCCTCAGCTGTATATAAATACTTGTCAATGGGAGTTAACCCACCATCAACATCCCACAAATGTATCATACCAAGAGATGCTGCAGCTGATAACATACCTAAAATTATGATAATGCTTAAATATACAAAAAAAAATCCTTCACATTAAAATGAAAAAACAAGTTAGCATGAAAAAAATATTATGTTTCTGACTTGCATTCCCATACAAGATCCCCTACTTGGTAGAATGAATTTATAGATTTCCTCTGTTAAAAAATTACTGATTTAGGATTGGATTGACTTGCACATCTCCACACTTAACAATTTGAAAATAAGGCAGACAGTGAGGAATAGTTTTGGGAGTCGAGTAGAGAATATATGTAATATAAATTTTATACCATGATCTTTATTTTTATACATCCATTTGTTGCCATCTTCAGTTGTAACTAACTTATCTCTCCCAAAGCCAGCATTCACAAACGCGTTTACAAAAGTAGCTGATAAGTTCTGTCGAGCTGAGTCAACTGGGTGTTCAGCTAACAAAGACGGACGGAGGGCAGAACCAGCTGACTCTAACCATGTTTTGTAAACTTCCTCAGGTGTCTTCGGCTCCATTATGTCAAGCTAGAAAGAAATGCCAATAGTAGTTTGTTGATATATGTTGAAACATAATTTGACAATTATAAATAATCTTACCTCTCTGGCTAAGCTAACAAAATGATCATTTATGTGAGAATTTAAAAGAATTGTTCTGAAATCTTCATCGTCAAAGTCTAAAGGAACATACTGTCTGGCCATCATATAACAAATTTGCTTTTTTACTAACCTGTAAAAATAATAAAAAGAAATATTTATCAAGTTATGGCAGGCTTAGAATTGGAGTAAAATGAAGTTGGCAAACTTACACATCACTACAGGCATTAAACACTTCTTCACATTTATTATTATCATGTAATTGCATGGCGACTAAAAGAGCTCGTGGATATTCTCCAAAACGTAAGTATGTGTCAAGAACTCCTTGCAGAATTTGTGTTGATTCAGGTTCCACTACATAGCTTGCACACCTTGTGATATAAAGAAATATTTAATTTTTTAATAAAAATATATATTTTTGATTATATATACTCTTTAACCACATTCATTGTATATAATATACTTTATCATTATACATTTGAAGATACCTGAAATTCAAATACTATGCAATGTCCAGTTACAAGAATATTCAAAAATCTCAAGTTAATTATTATTAGTGCCTAAAATACATTTAACACATAATATGAATTCTTATATATATGCTTGTATCTTACCCTATAAGATATAGGCATACTCGAGGATAATTACTCTGGTCCATATGCTGAGAAAGTAAATCTAAGCGGTCAATCTCCATGAGTAAATCACAGGCCTGAATTTCAGCAGAATGTTGCATATCAAAAGCAATAACATCACGGACTAATGGCATTAATGTGTTCATATTTTCAATATTCCATTCTTCTGCAATTTCTCCTTCAAGTTGTCTATAAAATTAGAAAAATATCATTTTTTAACTAAAAAGATACATTTTTATTACTTATACATAAAATAGCTTTATATATTCTTACCTTACATATTCATGACCCCATTCACCAACATTGGACATAGTTCCTAACATGCAATACTTCAGACATTCTCTTTTTTCAGCAGCATCCTATATAAAAATAATATATTTAATAGAACTACCCCATGTACATGGTGAATCAGAATTTTTCTTTGATTCAGAGCAGAAAATGTCTTACATTTTGGACTTAATTCTTATATTAAAAAAAATTTAAGTGTCACAGAAATGTAATGTTTATTTTCTCTGATAGGCTTATTTCATGAAGAAATAGATTTTGATTAAACAAAGACAAACAGAAATCTGCACTACAATAAGGAATGGCATAATGTAAATTTGCTAATTAAAATTAAAAACTAATCCTTGTAACTCACCACAGACCCACTAACTCCCATAGCAAGTACTGATACGACATCAGCGCAAAATTTCTTTGTTTTTTCATCTTCAATTTTTTCATATACTACCTTCAGTTCTGGATAATGTTCTCTTAAAAATTTCAGTGGTTTTGGTACTGATGTCATAGATGTTGTAGATGTTCTTATAAGATTTGTTAACATCTGCAGTGCTGGTAAATAAAGGTCGACCTCATTACCCTGAAATTAAAATACAATAATCAAATTAGTTAGTACAATAAAAGTATAAGTACTTCTAGTTAATTGTATAAGAAAACGTACCTTAAGTTTTTCAACCAACATATTTAGCTCCTCTTGGAGACGTTTATCTTCTTCTGACTGAAAAATATTAAAATATTAAGCATTATCAATATATACAATCTTGGAAAATAAAAAATTGTCACACACAAAAGCGCTACCAAATCGTCATTCGGCGCAGGTGCTGGATCTGATTTCTCTTTTTTATTCTCATCTGCCTTATTTTTGACCGTCATTTTTTATTTTAATTATAATGTTATCAAAGGAATATTATTCTGAAATTCTTTGCGATGAATCGGCAAATGAATAGATTTAATAAAATTTGACAAGTCACTGTATCGCAAGTCAACAGGCCGCAGACTCAATATGCTTTTTAACACAGATAATCTTTTAAATACACTATATATCATACTGTCTTATTGTTGTCACTATTTCATAAAATATTTTTTTATAACTTTAATAAAATAATGCCAAAATTTTCTTTGGTCCGATTGAAAATCATTTATATCTAAATATAAACCATATATGCTGGAAATTTAGTTTTGATATGACTACTTAAAAGATAGTTAAGAAAAGTTTATATAATAATATAATAAAGCACCTAATGTTATGTAGAACAATAGAAAAATAAAGTTTAAATAACATGCAAATAATATGAATTTTAAATAAACTCTTTTGTTACAGATGATATTCCTCCACAAGACAGTAATATATATTTTTGGAAAACATTTGTCTAGACAAATGCATAAAGATTACATATAGCAGAAAGTCTGAGACGATTAAATAATATTTGAAGAAATAAAAAATATATACATAGGTAATTATTGTGGTTTTATTTATGATCTTTACACAACTCAATACTTTTATTAATTTTCAACTTACCTTGTTGCCGAACCATAAATGGCGATTTTAATATTTATCACCACCTTAAAGGCCGGCAACGCACCTGTAGCTCCTCTGGCGTTGCACGGGGTCGTGGGCGGCGGTGATTACTTACCATCAGGTGACCCGAACGCTCGTTTGCTTTGTCCTTTTCCATAAAAAAAATATTAATAAACATGTGGAGTGTAGAATTGGGCAAGTTTTAATTGCAATTAACAATTAAATATTAATTATTGATAATTTGTTTTTGTTGAAATAACAATAATTGAAAATATAAATATAATATAATTGAATTTATAAAAATTGACATTTAATTTTTGTCCTTGAAATTGAAACAAAATAAATGTTAATTTTTGTACAATTAATTAATTGTTTATTCTAATTCTCAAACTAACCAATGATTGATTAATAATATTTCATTGTTAATTGCAATTAAAATCCAGCCCAATTTTGCATAATAATAATTGTACTATAATTTGAATATTCCCGCTCATTCTAAAAATTTGGTGCTATAAAATGTGGCGCTAGTAGTATAAGCTTGTTAAGCAATTGGCAATTTTTTTTTGTATGGGAGTTACGCTTCTTCTAATATATGTTCCTTGGTATGATATATATATATATATATTAGTTGTAGGTATATGCATGCATATCACAGACGGTGTGATAGGTAGGTATAGTACAGTATATTTTCTTGTACTTTGAAATATTACACCGCACCGCACCGCACGCTAAATTCACTGTAATAAATGTGATAACTTATGATAACGTATAGATCAGTGATTATTTGTATATAAATAATATTAACCGACACCGAATAATGAATGAATGACACCGTTTTTATTTCAAGAGAACTAACTAATATTATTTTGTTACATTAGCGAATATATCAGGTAGTATCAAGAAATTGATATCATAAAAAAATGGAAAAATATAATAAAAAAAGTAACAAATATTAATATATCATTACCATACTATATATATTTATACAGACGTCTACAACGCTAATGTTTAATTCACTAAGCTTTTATAAATTCACCGTAAACTAATATAAAACTTATTGCTAGCTTTAGTGACCAATAAGCGGTTGGCCAGGATAGTTTTGTTACAGAGCTCCTATTACGCACAGCGGTGCAAAAAAAAGATAGAACTTCTAAAGGTCACACTACATTAATTGTTTTTAATATTTCACTTTTTCATATATCTGGTATATATTTGCATTACAATTTGTTGGATCCAATCTTAATTCTAATTATGTATCACTGTAATAGAGTTCATTTAGTAAACATAACTCGTACAAGACATGTTGGTAAATTGATAGGAAAATCTCAATATACTTTCAACGTGTGCTATAATAGTATTCCTCGGCCAAAAAGCCTACCAATTGTTGGCACCAGATTAGATCTAATTGTTGCTGGCAGCGGTAAAAAGTGAGTAAATTTATTTCTATTTGTTATTCTTTTATAATTAATTTATTTTCTTAGCACTTAGAAGAAGACTTTTGTAAACAATTCACGTAGACACACGACGATTTTCATGAATCCTAAAATAAGCGTTTTTAATATATATTAGTAAAAATATTTTTTTGTAAAAATCTTTTATGTCTGAATATCTCATAAATTCCAAATATACATCAATATAACTTCACGCTGTAGACCTAAAGTGAAACTAGTGCCAAGACACTCCGTTCCCCTCGTTCCGCCGAATTTTCGAGATATTGTGTGGCTGAGTGGTGGAACTGAGTGCCGCGCTTTGCCTCATTCCCAGAGTGAGGGAACTAAAATATTAAAAAAGGTCTTAAAAAGTTTTCTGCGGCTCGACTGCTGCCTCATAAATATGTGTCTAACATATATTAACATTTAAACATGAAATATGTAAATTGGAGTCCCCTTCGTTAAGCTTAACACGTTGAAATCAAGCAATGTTTTCTAATAATTAATATATATTGTAATATTTTTTATTATTTGAAGACGTTGATGATAAGAGCAAAAACAACATTTAAATATCAAAACTATATTTTATTTTATATTTTTATAACTTGGTTTATGTCCTTTATTGAAGTATATGATTTATTGTGATAGCATTTTCAAATTTTATTAACTAATTATCTAACTAATCAGCATCTGAGTTGGGTTTTGAGATTTGGCCATTCTTGGGATTGGAGTTCTTCTATTACCATTTTTCCATTTACAGGACACTGTACTTTCATTTAAGCTATCTTTTTACAGTTTACACAAATATATCGACAATCGACACAAGCAATTAGGTCCTATATTTGCCGAAAAGCTGAATGGAAATACAGAGCTTATATTTATTAGTGATCCAGAGTTAATAAAATCGCTCTTCATTAAGTTAGAAGGCAGATATCCAACACACATATTACCTGAACCTTGGATGTTATATGAAAAATTATATGGATCAAAAAGAGGATTATTCTTTATGAATGGCGAAGAGTGGCTACAAAATCGAAGGATTCTGAATAAATATTTACTTAAAGATGATGCTGATAAGTGGATTCGTCACTCTACTGTCGAAACTGTAGAAAGGTTTATAACGCATTTGAAAGCGAAATGTAATAAAGGATTTTTGTCTCAAAATATGGAAGCAGACCTGTACAAACTATCAATAAGTGGTTTGTTTACATTTCAATTAGACATTTTTCGTTGATTATATTATTTATATAATTTTGATACCCGTTACTGTATTTTTTTACAGTAATAATAAATATTATGATGGGTCCAAATGCATTAATACAAAGTCGACATCATGAAGAATTGCTATCGATGTTTGCCATCTCTGTTAAAAAGATATTTCAATTGACTACTAAATTATACACTTGGCCATTGTATTGGTGTCACCGATTAAATTTGAAAGTATGGAGAGAATTTAAAGAATGTGTCGATTTATCACTTTCCTTAGGTAAACTATGCGTGTATTAAGTAGAATTAAACCTTTTGAATCCGTCTTTTAAAATCTGTACACTAGATACTTTTATCCTTGCATTATAATCGTATATTTTTATTCGCATTGTTATTTTATTAATCTAAAATTGCCAAGGATAATATTTTTACATTTTGGTGATATTATGTAATTTAAAATAAAATGTTATATATTTTTTTTGTCGTAGCAAATAAAATGGCCCGCGAAATGTTGAAAAATAAAAATACAAGCAATGGACTGGTCAGAAAAATGGCTGATGAAAATGTAAAATGTGAAGATATAATGAGAATAATTGCAGATTTTATTATAGCCGCTGGCGATACGGTAAGCTCTGAAGAATTGTGGAAAAGTAAACTTTTATGTAAGCAACAGATTATAGGTCGGGTGATCAGAAATTTAATACTGATTGATATTAGAGTTGGTAATATGCTCTTGCGTAAATTACGTCATCTGGATAAACCATAAGACCGTAACCATGTATAAAATTCAGTGATATATAATTTAAATTATAATTTAAAATTTTCAGACTGCATACACGACACTTTGGATTCTTTTGTTGCTATCTAGGAACAAAGATGCTGTTGATGAGATTCGTATAAACAAGGACTATGTTCAGTGTGTTATTAAAGAAGGCATGAGATTGTATCCCGTGGCTCCATTTTTAACAAGGATTCTGCCAAAGGAATCTTTTCTAGGAAATTATAAAATTAAAGACAAGGTAACACATTTTACGCTTCACCATTATTATTTTATGATAATACGTTAACAATAACTGAACATTTATTTTCGTATTATTGATCAAATATATCTTATAGTCTACAATGTAACAGACAGTCAAAAAATTATGTTTTTGCACAAACATGAAACCACTAATAAAAACGCATTTAAAAGTATGTATTTGTTGCTTAGCTATTAAGTCTGTAACGAATATTTTATTAGAATTGATTTGAGGACTAAAGCATGTAAGCAATAAGGGAATGCTCTTTTACAAGTTGTTTAGATATTTTCCGTTGACATCTAAAAATTAACGACCTGAACATCTGATGTAGACCTCCAAGAGTCCAGCTATATGATAACATGAGAGAAATTAAAGAATAGTAACTTAAAATAAATTAGGTTCATTGAAGTCCACGCAAAAAATTGCGGGCAACAAGTGGTTTCTAATGAAATATTTTTACTTGTACCTATCGATATTGACAAATTGCGAAGAGCGAAAGATATGACTAGTTGTCTTTAGTGGATGACAACATTCAGGAATATTATAATAGAAACTAAAAAACTGTAGATCCTATTGGTAAAATGAAGTACATTATTTAAATATTGTTTTTAATTTTTATCCACCTGCTACACGCAGAAAATTTATAAAACATATTTATTTTATAATGGCCTGATTGTGGGATACATTAGACAAGAGCAAAATAATCTATTCCGTTTCACATATATAAAATAAAACACGAATGAGATGGAGTAGTAAATTTTGTAGAATATTCTAAGCTGATAAATTATACCAGTAAAAAAAATCGCGATTTATTTTTATTATGACAACAATATTATTCTGGAGTTACACCAAATGTCAATTGTGTCAAAGGAGTTTGACGTCAATTGTCAAAACAATAACAAAAAAATTTAATGTACTTGATAACGTAAAAGATTAGGTTATATTTATATATTCTATTATAATAAAAATATATATTTTTAATAAATATGTTAATTAGTAAAATAATATTTAATTCAAGAAATTACCATATTACTTCTAACCGGTATTACAGTATGTTAAGTAATTTACATTTAAATCGAAATGACTGTGAATATAACCATATGAAATTAAGGAAGAAGTTAACTGTCCAACAAATTATTACTAAAAGAAACCTTTCGATCGACGGTGTTGTTAAGTGGCAGGAACAATTTTACAATGGCATTTCAAACAGCACTTTTGTCAATATGATGCAAGATGGTTTGCTGTATTTTCATGATATCACTGGTTTAACTTGGTCGGCCACCATTATCTCAGCAACTATATTAGTCCGATGTCTAATGACTATGCCGCTTTCTGTTTATCAAAATTACATACTAGCTAAAGTAGAGAACATAGGCATAGAGCTTAAAGATTTAACAAATGAACTCAGAAAAGAAACTGCTATAGCTAAAAAAATATACAATTTAAATGAAAAAAAGACCATAGCGCTATACCGAATATCAATGAAAAAGCAATGGCGAAAGCTTATAGAAAGGGATAATTGTCATCCACTAAAGGCAACTCTAGTTGTATGGTTTCAAATACCTATTTGGGTTTGCATATCATTCGCTCTTCGCAATTTAGTAAACATGCACCCACCTAATCCATCTGCAGCTATAACCTTTATGGAAATGGAAGTGGGAGGCTTTGGTTGGATACCTAATTTAACGTTACCTGATCACTCTCTTATTTTGCCAATTGTATTTGGCATTACAAATTTAGCCATTATAGAAGTACAGAGAATGTCTAAGATTAGACAACCATCTAAGTTATATAATGTTTTTACCAACATATTTAGAGTGTTTTCCATAGTTATGATACCTGTTGCAGCAAGTGTTCCTTCATGTATGTGCTTATATTGGACAACTTCTAGTGTTTTTGGTTTAGCCCAGAATTTATGTCTCCTATCACCCACATTAAGAAGAAAATTGAAGATACCAGTAGCTCCAAGTGAACTAGAGAAACCTTATGATCATATTAAAGAGGAAATTAAATTTGGACTTACAAAAATTATACCAAAAAGATCATAATAATTAATTCTACAAATACAATACAACTAATTTTTGTATTACAGACTCCAATAATAGCATCGATATATACATCTGGGAGAGATGATAATAATTTTTCCAAAGCGCAACTCTTTCTTCCCTACCGTTGGGATAGAAATGATTCTCGTAAAGCTAATCTAGTCAACCATGTTCTAACAGCATCTCTCCCTTTTGCTATGGGAGCTAGATCTTGTATTGGCAAAAAGATAGCTATGGTACAACTAACTGAAGTGATTAGTCAGGTAAAAAACCTTGTAACAAATGCAGTAGTGTCAATTATCCAAATATCAATCAATAAAGCACATTCCTAACTCTTTCTTAATGTGTATGTACACCTATAACTTGATAGGTTGCACTTAGTATAATACTTCATAGAAAGAAGACTACAAAAGAAAAATGTTGATTAAAAATGATTAAACATATGCAGCATGCATACTTAGGTGTCTGTTCTATAATAATAAATATGACATTAATAAATAGTCAATTTACAAGTAATCTAAAAAAAATCCTTTTCCAATGAACAGACATGTAAGAGTTAGTCCATATAATGTCATTATTTGAAAACAACGATTTTCTGAACACTTATGTTCCCCTTTTACTTTAAATAATCAGGCTCTATTGTAATTTTATTCAAAATGATATAATTCAAACCGCCACGAGTTCAGCAGACATGAATTTTCACAAAATGTATATTTACAGATTGTGGAAACTTTCGACTTCAAATGTAATAATGAAAACATAAATTCCATCACCTCACAAGTGCTAATACCAGACAAACATATAGACTTCTATTTTACTTTAAGAAACAATGTTGATTAGCAGAGTATATAAGGATATTGAATTGAAACACCAATGTTATATGTTCTTTTTTATTACTTGTTTAAATATATTTGAATACAGATATTAGTTATACATGTTGTATTATTTCATTTCCATAATGTAAACAATTTACATTTCATTTAAATAAAATATGGGATTACTTATTTAAATATAATTAACTCATACTTATATATTATTATTATTATTATACTGAAAATAGTTAGATAATACCATAGTATCAATATGTTTATGGATATATATGCACACTATCTATACCTCTAATGGTAATGCACTTAAAAAAAATATGTTTCTTTTATTTAGTAACTCACTCTGAAAGTAGCATATATACACTTACTAAAATTAGAAATATATTCATCTTACTTGTGCATACTGCATAGGTAGAACCTAGAGACAAGATTCATTCTTAAATATATTTTTTTCGAGACAATACATAGTAAGTGGTAGGACTCATTCAGTTTTATCAGAGCAGGAAAATGTAAATAATTTACTGCTCCAAGAGGGTATCCAACCCACAACCCAACCCAATTGTGGATTTTCATTTACAGTTGGACACTGTCTCATGTTTGTAAATTACATTTGATGTGCTACTTATTATTATTATAGGGGTATTATATTTAAATGCAATTACTACAAATCTAATACTAGTAGGATAAATAATTAAATATTGTAATTATATTACTCATTCCATTTATGGAAACGATAGTTCATTACATGATAAATATTTCTGAACGTAATAAGAGATTACACCATACAATTTATTCTTACCAACAGGTCAGGTAGAGCACTGGAACTGTAATAGGGATGTGCCCTACATGTATGTTCACTACTGGAACTGCCTAGCTTTTCACAGTGTGATCCGGAACATACTTTTTATAGTAACCTAACCTAGTTTTTCCTAGTGTAGTACAATCACTATTACTTCAGTACCTCCAAGGTAAAAGTTACATAATATAATAATAATTGTATAATCAATTAATATCTGTTGTAGGATATTTGTACACCAATTATTTTAAAGTATACTGATTAATTCACCATCCATACTTCTTAAATCTCATACCACACAACCTTGCCACATATATCTAAATGTCAGTGCTTACTGCAAGAACCCGGCTTTTTTTTATATCTTCTTAAGAAATAAATGACCTTTTCTCATTTGACCAATTGCCTCATAAGCATCCCCTTTAAATCTTCCAACCATTGATCTTTGTATGGGAGGGTTAGTATATTTTTGAATGATTTAAATCTATCAGTTTCTGTCATTTTGCCTATTAATAAATATGCAACCGCTTCAGAACACAAAAATCCCATGCCTGTGCTCAAAGACCAGATGTAAATTCTGTCGACCGTGTTTGGTGTCATTTTGAACTGTAGTATGGCACTACTAAGCAGGTCTTTCAACTTCTCAAATAAAAATCTATCTGCCAATAGTAAAACTTCCAAGTTGGTATTGAGATTGTCAACCATCGGAAACACTTCGATATCGCATTTAGGATTATTTAAGCCACATTGGAGTAGCGTGAACAAGTATTCTAGAGCTCCTTTTGACACGTTCTTAAGACGTACACATTTTTCGCCAGACTCCTTGAATTTACCCATTAGCATAGCACTGAAAACTTCTGAATGTTGACATAAAAATATTCTATTCGCTCTTACTGTTGTGGAGTCATCCAATTGAAAGATGACAATATCCTCTGGATTCAAATTGTCAAGTATGGGATCATAGTTGACATGCACTTTGTCTTTATATCTTTTATCTAAGACTTTTGGGTCCTTGAGGTTAATATTGTTGGCAATTTTCACCAAAGCTGTAACACAATCTTCAATATTTTCTTTGGACTCTGATATAATATGGAAAAGTTGATTGAGACCATTACAATCAATCATATATTTTTTCAAGGTTTTCTCAGTCCTGAAAAGAAATATCAATTATAAATTTCTTACCTCATTTAACTTTTTGAATGAAATTACTTTAAATTTTATATTTTGGTATGAGAAAAAACATTTTGAATAAGCTGATATTGTGGATACTATTTGCACTTGGGTCAATGAAATAAAGCGCTGTGATGAGTTCCGCCAATCACGCGATGCCTAGAGAATTCGGCGGAAAATAGAGAGAGGAAACAGAGTACTGCCCTTTACTTATCCTGCTATATGCGGAATACAGCGTCAAGCCAAAAAAGGCCGAAATATTTCAAATACCAAAATATATATGTTTAATCCAGATAAAATAATTTCATTTAGAATATGTAAAACTAGCGGAAGAGAAATTTTTGAACATTTTACTAACCTAATAATAAAAGGCAAGGATAGAGCAAGTGTCTGTTTCATTGATGAACATCCTTTTAGCAAATGGTAGCTAATTTTTCCAATACCATAGCTTGATTCCGCTAAAATTCCCAACTGAGATAAGAGCTTCGAGCTTAATTTCAAAATCTAGGCAAAAAAAGGTATTTTTAAAGTTTTATTTTATAACATAATTAAATTAATCTTATGTAATTAGCTTAAGTTACCTGTTTGCACTGAGTGCATTGGTCTGGTGGGTGTTTTGAGTATACTGACATGCGATGAAGTCGTATAGCAAGCCTGTGTCTCAGAATACTCATCAGACATAGATAATTGCTGTAATAATTAATGAACATTAAGATTATATTGATTAAATTTATATTTTACCTATTAATTATTATTATACACTTTAAAAAATCTTAATAATTATCTCTAAAAAGGTAAACTTATTTGCTTAAACCGAAGTCAAGTTGCAAGTATATTATTTAATAAAATATACTTTAAATGGGTAAGTGTAACAAATGCTAAACAGCTAAAGATCTATCATGTACATATTTTTTGCATCTTGAATTGTTGCCATATAGAACACTGTCGATCTGTAAGGGTAAAGGTTGGGTTTTGGTCTACATTCTAGGGAATGCATTATTATCTTTTCGCCACCGGAAACCAAAGCGACACAGAGCGTCCGTAGCTCTACACGCAATGTCTCAAGTATAAACTCCTAAGTTTTCTCAGGTTGCCTTGCCATGTACCCATATAATATAGCAAGTGCATAACAATAAACTACCTAAGCACTCGAGCCAATATCCTAGCCGCTCTCCCAACTGGCCGCTTGCATCTTTCCACATAGTCCAATAGTCCATTGAGGCAGTCGCGGCTTGTCAGCAAGTCCGTAGTCTGGTTGGGAACTGGGTCATCCCGAATGCTTCCACACGTAGTGCAAGTACCGTGGGACACGCGGAACAGGAGGACCATAACGCACGCTATGCCTGACGCTTTGGAGCTTATGTCTATTTTACATCCGTCTGGAAAAATGTACAATATATCTATTCTTGTATATTAATATAAAAAATCTTAAATATTTGTATAGTTGAATGCGCACATTTTATTAACTATTTAGTTAATTTTTTTTCTGGTGGATAGTTTATTTATTGAGAAAGGCTATACGTAAGACCAGTCTACAGAAATAAAAATTTAAAGAATGTAAATATTGAAATGCGAATATGCAAATTTTCTGAAAATGTCCGTTTGTTTGTTTAATTGTCATTGTAAAGTAAAGTATCTAGGAGTTTAGATTTCAAAAATGGATATATTTGTGTTTAACAAATATACACAAACCCTCATTAGGAGATTCTTCACAAGTAACTTCAGTTTCATTATCCATATCAAGTTCTTCCAGATCTTGAGCCAGTTGTTTGGACTTGGCATCATGGGACGTACTTGGTGTAGGTTTCTTTTGCTCATCTTCTGTGTCTCCTTCGGCATCAGTGCAAACTGGTGAGTAGCGGCCTGATACCTCTGAATCCGAGCTGTCTTCTAAATACAAAATATTTAAT
>JBAIZZ010000199.1:915915-928455 GCA_037355905.1 Heliconius aoede | reverse complement strand
AAATTAAAAAAATATTAAATAAATAGATATCGATTACTTTATTTATGCGTTACCTTTATATAATTCAGTAAGTATCTACATATTTTAATTTATCTACAATAGATAATGTTTTAACAGATAAAAAGTTATTTTCTAAGGAGAATACTTTAACGTTTCATTATTACTTGGCCTTGAGTCCTTCACAACAATTGGATAAAAGAGGCATCTTGACTGGAATGCCTTTCGGGCGTTCTTTAGATCCAACTTTGAGAGCACAACGACACTCAACAAATATCAAAGTGTGTTACATGGTCTGAATATTGAAAATCTTGCCAACTTTATGGTACAAGTATTAGAAGTGCTTCATATGAAACGAGCTTTTGATTTCGTCACAACCGGAGCCTCAAAGTTTTTAAAAACTTCAGTTTAATTAAATGTAGTTTAATTTTAACTACATACGCATATAATTACATTTTGTTAATAAGACCTTTGTGGACCAAAGTGTTGGAAAATTTGGTGTGACATTCGGTGCGGAGAGTGTCTGGCGATACAGGCCACCGCTTGACCCAAATTTCTGCGTCCACTCAGCCACTTTAATGTTAAAGAACCTAATTTTACTGCAGCCACCAGCCAGAAAATATGAACGTAAATTTTATAGAGAAATTATTTAGTATATTTTCATTCCGTTGAAATTTTATGTGAATTATTTACAAAAATATCAATAAAACTATTCTATTTGTAATTAATAAATTCCGGTTGATAAATTTGACATGACATTAATTTGGCCATCGCGCTTTGGCATTATTAGAACTGGTTGTCTAGACATAAGACAATAAATTATGCATGCATGTGATGGCTAACAAATTCGCTGTGAATAAATTAATTCGTTTATTATTGTTTAAATTGTTTCATTTAGTCAGGAATTTAGGTTTCGCTTGAGTTACTTACTATTTAAAATATAAGTTATAATACTAATATATGTAGATTATATGTCTTTATCATTGTCTTGTATTACATATAATATATGTTTTGTACATATATAATCCTTTTAGGAAAAAAGATTCTCAACTATTTTCCAAGAAGTCTACTATCCGTAGTATGTTTTTAGATCCAATATCGGGCTAGGTGTAAAGCAAATACATATGCTTTCTATGCTATTCCCGCTCGTGGAGAGCACACATCGGATATTGAGATCTCGAACATTTCGAGATGAAGAATGCCGAAGGTGATATCCTGATATTGGCGAAGTTCGATTATACTTTAAAACTAAGAGCTATGGCACCATGTGGAGCCATGTGGTTATCACCTTAATAACGTTTCATAAGAACGGAAGAATATTCTAATCGGACTTTTTTTGAAATTTAAAAGATTTTTAGATATATCGCTACATACTGATACGAGTATATGCCAATATATACAGTTAATAAAAGAAAAACCAGCGCTCCTCGTTTACCAATAGTTTGATAAATATAGATTTTGCGGTCTTTTTCATATCTTTGTATATGTACTGTGAAAGATTTTAAAATAGTTCCCGTTTAGAACAATTTCTTAAAATGTGATTTTATTTCTACTACTACTATATTATTCAAGATATTGCTTAAAGCAAAAAAAAAACAAAAAATATAGAGATTTCCGAACAAATTTTCCCATTCATTACATTCAAATAGCCCCATTATCTGAGATCACATCATTATCATCTAACAGCTTAGCCATCATATTACCATACTTATAAGCTTTTTATTCCCATATACAGGATGATTTTTCAAGGCTATACTTACTGGTTGTAGGTAACAAGTAAAATTCCTACCAATTCGGTCGTCACGAAACAATTTTCATTAGGGTACACTACGTGACTGCATTAATAAAAAGCTGAACGACCCCCTTGTACTTTAAGGGTCTGAACTTTTGCATTTCGCCTCCTAAGACTGTGTATTCATGCAACTTACATAATTAAACTTAGCATATAATTTCGTACTACTAACCTTTGTGAGGTTTCACACAGTAATTTAATAGTTCACGTCGTTTAATTTAGCTTAAATTATTAATGTGTTACGGTTTGTGTGTGTTTATGTGAGAGAGGTAGACTCAAATAACGTTATAATATATCATAATATAGCCTTAAAATATATAAAATAAATTTAAATAAAAAACAATAATCAGCTTCACGCTGTATCCTGCATACAAAGGGGTAGGCAGAGGGAACCTAGTGTTAAGACGCTCCGTTTCCCACTTTCGACATTGCGTTTTTGGTGGCGGAACTTAACGCCGCGCTTTGCCTCGACACCAGGGGGAACAAATAAACATATTAAATGTTTCATTTGCTCGTGTGGAATTCGAACCCAAAACTTATCCTGTCCATTGTCAACCTGTGTCAAAATTTAATTTTAAATAAATAAAAAAATGAATATCTTATGGCTTTATCTTATAGCAATAAACATAAAACACCAAATTGAAATCGCTTACAATTACCTTATAGCTATGTTACACACATATAAATAATTACCACAGATTCATACATTGGATTCACCGTATTCAAAGGCCATTACTGCTCAAATATCAGTCACTGAATTAATTATCACCCCTGTTCCCTCAACATCGACATAATTGGGAACCTCCCTGAGGACGAATGTTAGATTACCCGCCGTTCTCACATTTACCCTTTCCTGTTTGTAGAGGGAATATTTTCGGGTAGGTTATCAGAGTTGTACCCTTGTAAATGGCGTGATAGCATTCAACCAATTACTAAATGGTGCTGTCGCTGTCTCTGGAGTGGGAGCTTAGATTAACATTAAAATCGAATATGTATTTTGCGATGTGAATAAAAATGTTTGTATATTATATAAAATTTTGTAGGTTGGTAGGATTTTTTGTTTTTAGATTCATGCTGTGTCCCGCATATAGGCGGATAGACAGAGGGAACTAAGTGTTAAGAAACCCCGTTCTCAACTTTCCATCAAGCTTTCGACGCATTGCAATCGCAATAGCGGCGTTCAATGACGCGTTTTTTTCTTGTTATCTTAAGCGATGAAATAAAAATATTATTCACTCCTCCGAATGTGAATCAAACCCACGATATTTTCAACCCATGAAAATGACGAAACGCAAGGCAAGGTGCGGCGTTAAGTTTCGCCACTTAATACGAAATCTCCAGAGAAGCAGAAAGTGGGGATCGGAGTGGCTCATCACTAGGCTCTCTCTCTACCCAGCTACATGTGGGATATAGCGTTGACCATTATCAAAGGACCAAAAAGACTTGCTCTCATCACGAATTCGCAAAGAAATGTCAAATTTAAGTGTCGCTCTACATCGGCTCTACATCGAGATAGTAGTCGAGTTGAGTTGGACAGATGCCAGCAGTATCTACGAGCGGAGTACCTACAAACTAGGCTTGGAGTTTTACAGCCTATTTTTGTTGTATTCATATGAATGATTTGTAGTTCAATTTCTTCGGTCTGACAAAGTAAATAAATATAAAACGTATGTGTTTTTAAATACACTATTCACGTACAGTTTATTTTTCGTCCCATATACGTATAAACAACAATGTTTACTTTTTCTTCTTTATTCCAGTATTTATGTACATTGCTTTTGGCATCACGCTGTGTTGTATATATGTATCATACAGCAGGGTAGGTAGAGAAACTTGTGTAACGACACTTCGTTCTTCATTTTTAACCAAATTTTTGGGGCATTGCATGTATTGCACATATCAAAATGGGGCGGTCTCTACTTTGTTACTAAATCGAAGAAATTAAAATATGAATAAATAATAATTTAATCCCCGAGCGGAATTCGAACTAGCAACCGTTGCGTTTACAGTCACCATGTACCATTGCGCTACGACAGCTTCGTAACTATATACACATTTTTTATTTTAACCCAATTTTAAATATATAGATTTATACATTTTTCGCAATAGGGTAGAAATAAATTAGTAATAGTATTAATACAAATATCACCGTACAAACAATTGAAGTATTCAAATAGAACTGGCTTCTATATTTGATTATATTAACACACAACAAAGTGACGTTCTCTCATCTAAATAATCATTGCATCGAATATTAGTGTTATATACGTTTAATATAGTATTTGAGCACAGAGGTTTTAATGTAGTCTTTTATTTTTATTTTTTTTAACATGAGGTTAATGTTGTTACTGTTGGCGTTTACAGTGATGCTTGATGAGTAAGGCAGAGGGCAGAGGGTACTCTGTCCCTGAGAAATTGCACGCACTACTTGGTTACTTCAGAGGATGTCGATAGAGGCAAGGGCGTCCCATGCAGGACTCGAATCTTGGCATCCGGCTGTCGATCGGACTAGGATAAAAAAATGTTACTCGAAAACTACAAATTTTAGTCCGTACAGTAATAATTCTGAGTTAAAGACTTAAACGTCTTTTTTTTTAATATATCTTATTTAATTTTTTTAAAATCACTTAAGACTGGCTCTGATCTGATCTGATTACACATACTTCTTTGTAAAATTTTCTTTAAACGTTATTAATGATCAAACAAAAGAAAAATAAGCAAAAGAAACTCAAACTAAATTAATTCAGGTGTTTTCTTCTCGATACGATAACAAACGGACTATGAACGAGGAAAGCGTCATCCATTCAAATATATTGTGGAAACAAACTACAAAATCAATTCTCTATATAACTTTAAAATTTAGCTACACTAACATAAACAGACCGACAGTACAAACGCACTTCAAATATTTAGTATTAACAAACGCTAATTATTAAAACATCATGTAATTAAATGTAGCATTCAATTTCACTCTGTTATCACTGTCAACATTCTCTTTGCTGCTATCTCATTACGTATACCTAATTAGAATAACTAATGTGGTTCAGATTCGGTCATATAAAATACCAATCACGCTGTATCACGCATACGGCAGGGCAGACAGATGGAGTTTTGTGTTATGACACTCAGCTCCCCACCAAACCGATCTCATAACTTTTCTTGTGAACCGTCAGTATAACTAATAAGAACGATTCGTAACTACAGTCCAAGTTTATACGATAGAGTTCATCTATAATCAAATAGTAAAGGGGTGGATCGCGTGGTTATTATTATAGTGTCTAATAATAATAATAATATTAATGAAGTAGGTAATAGTATTATTATTATTTGGAACGGAATTCTATGTGGAACGGAGTCCCCTAATACTAAGTTCCCTCTGCTTACCCTGCTGTGTGCGAGATGCAGCGTGTAGTTTATTTAATTCAATAGAATTTTACATTAAATGAAGTAATGAAAAATTAAATCGACGAATTAATTTGAAAGATAATTTTCTAATACTTGTCGAAAATGGAGAATGCAATTTCCTGACACTAGGTTGTCTTTGCTTGTACCATTTATCTTATAGAAATCCATAGCCACTTTCAGAGAGACCATAGGTAATTGGAATCTACGACGCTGTAGCTTGCCCAAAACTTGTTCAAGTTTCTGGCTACACCTGGATGTAAACATTAATCATAAAGCGTTGCTGTGTAATAACATGACATACATTTTCATATCCACACTAAATCTGTTTCACTTATATATACTATTCGTAGTGTTAATTTTTTAATTAATTAAGCAAATAACACTAGTGTTAAGACACTCGGTGCCCTCTGCCGACTTTTTGAGGCACTGTGTGTTGGTGCAACTCAACGTCACGCTTTGCCTTGGCCACAGGACAAGAGATGAAAATATGAATAAATTACTCCGAGCGGGAATCAAATAATTGTTGCGTTTATAGTCACACGGTTGAACTTCTGCGCCACGACGGCCTGTGTATATTATGGTTTTGTATAACAAAATCAAATCTCTTACATAATCTACTTTATAAATCTTCAAATGATTTCACAGCAGCATTACAGTGAAATAGCTTTAGTAATAGAAAGGACAACCTACTTTATTTACCGAAATACTAGCGTTGTGGGTTGGCGAACAACTCTGTTCTGCGGTGCAATTAAATTTCACATGTACCGACCACATCCTGGGGCATGCAGCTATTATCCTTGGTGTCCTCTCCATAAGGACTATTATACTGTATCAAATTAGAATACAGTGTCTCATCGAATTTAGGCAAGCCTTCACCGTCATTAATAGTTATTTCATAAAAGTAATTGTTCCTTGTATGCAATTTATAGCCATAAAGTCAGCAAGCTAATAGCGGTTTTATTACAAGGACGTATATTATATATATATGCAATGAATTGTTATGTAATCCTCTGTATAATTAACGTTTCAGCCTTATTAAAAAGGAATATCTCTATAATATTTGGTTTCAAAAACTATGTATCTTCTGACTACTGTTTTGTATAAAACGATATATAAATAGCGGGTGTAAATCTTATAAGACTCTTAAAGAAAGTAAAGTTAAATAACAATATTTTAATTAATTATATAATATACATATATATACATAACAAGTAAGTGAATTAAATATAATGAAGAAATATATGTATGTTCATATGTCTTTGTAGTTAAATATTTTTTAATTTTTTTTTATGTCAACCACTATACGTTTGGTATAAAAATGAAAAGGTATAACACAAAGGGTTCAGTAAAATGTGAATAAATGATTAAAATGCACTTTCTGAACTCACTTATAGAATGCGTCAACAATGACAACGAGGAAAATAAAAGGTACCCTCGCGTTATTACACAAAAATATTATATCACGTCATATGGAAAACGCTGGAAACTGTGTTTCCGTTTCAACGACGTTCTTTTCTATATGAAGGTTTTCTTTCTATAGAACTATTTCGTGTTCTGGTTAAAAATACTGTGATTACTAGCATATAATTTCAGTTTACAAATAAATATCTAGATATATATGAGAAACTAATAATAATAATAAGTTATTATTATTATTTTGTTTCTTTTAGTTATGGATATTATTATTGTTATTGATGATATATAATATATATATGATAATATATGGAAAACTAAATTAGCTATGGGATAAGGTTGCTAAGGCTCATCTCCAGAATTTCTATAGTCTAAACTGGACTGGAGAACAACAGATGTTCGCCTTTTCGACATTATGAAGCTGGCTGGTTGGACGTTGGGCGGTGACTCACCTGTCACTACATCGACGAAGCCGTCGGACGCAGCACTAGTGTCGAAAGCTTATTAGCTATATTTCGTGGCATATTATAAAGCGTGTGCTCTATTGATACGTGTGTAATATAGAGTAGAGTAATGTAAGAAGTTATTTTATCACCATCTCAAGAACCTCCAAAAAAGAATGTGTCAATATTATTGAATTGCTTACTTACTTCATACTTAAAATTATCGATTTTCTATTGTAGGCTGAATAAAATGACTTTCTTTAGACTAAAACAAAATTTGAATTAAGGTGAATAGTCGTATTTTTTAGCTTCTCGCTTTATCCCGCATACAGCAGAGTAGGAAGATGAAACTAATTGTCAAGACACTCCGTTCCCACGTTTCGGCGAATTTTCGAAGTATTGCGTGTTGAGTGGCGCAACACTACGCCGCGCCTTATGAATAATTCTGTATTAATAATTCATTCCCTCGAATGAGAATTGAACCCACGACTAAAAGTAAGCTTAGCCCCAAATGGTTATTACATAGTAAGGTGATACGTGAAGACTCCCATACTTTAACTGTAACCGTGTTCCTCACGCCAAGTTACGAAACAATTTTCATTAACGCACATTACGTGACTGCATTATTAAGAAATAAGGCTCCTCGTTCGTTGGATATTTACCATGTTATATTACACTCGATGTTTGTATGTAATCACAATGGACGTGAGTTCGATTCCCACTCGGAGGAATGATCAAATAATTCAAATTGGTTTTATTTTTGTCATGTCAAAGAAATCAGTAACTAAATGTAGAATACATTCGAAATTATTTCGGAAAATGTTTTTATATTATAAAAAAATATTTTGTTAAATATTGATTATTTGCAAATAAACTTTGTTGAAGATATATGCTTCAAGTCACATAAGAAACCTTCACGAAATATAGTAAACGTGAAAAATTACTTAATTCACAATTCATATATCACTTATGCATAGCATGAAGCTTCGCTATATAGCCCGATTCGTTGTGAGAAATTAGGCTAAAATTGTTTTACTTCGCGCTAGAAAACTTTTCCATTATGTTCTTTCTACAAGATTGCGTATTCATGCAGTTGCTTCTCGAACTACGTTTTTGGGAATATTGTTTCTATTGCTGTCGTCTTGTACACCTTGCCGTATTCTTTAAATTAAATAACAAAGAGACCGGTCGTGGCGCAGTGGCTGGAAAGGTTGCCAGTTCAATTTACACTTGAGGAAATGAAATATTTACTATTTTCATTTCACCTCGCTCTAGTACCGAGGCAAAGAGTACTTACAGAATTCGGTGGAAAGTGTTGGCTCTTAACACTAGGATACTAGAATACCACTGACGTAACTGTAAACTGAATATTGACACAGATGCTGTTGGTTCAAAACTCAATTAGGGAATATTTATAATAATACAGAAAACCCAGTGCATCTTTCAATAGTAAAAATGTGTTAGAAGAAATAAAAGTTTACTATATTATTTTTAGAATAGTATTGTATTTCTGTGAGTAGCAGAAATCTATATATATATATATAGATTTCTGTGAGTGTGAGAATCTATATATATATATATATAGATTCTCGTTTTCCTTCTGACTGAAATTTGACTCGCAAATATATTATCTGGCTATGGTCAGTATTGATTGTAACCAACCATAGGTTATACTATATATATAATATACCTTAGAAATTATATGGTTTACGAGAATCTGTTTTTGTTGTTACTGTTTGTTACTAGAACTATAAATGTCCTGGAGGTACTGGTAGTTCGGATTTGTGTTGTTAAATAACAGTTTCACTCATTTGGAGGAAGGAATTGAGTGATGTATTCATAGACATGTGTCACGAACGAAAGCTAATAAAGCTTCAAATTAATTTAATATTTATTTACTTTATATTTATTGAAATTACTAAATTAATGTAAATAAATATTAAGTTGTATTCAAATATAAGTATATTAGATTTACTTTTCTGTGTTGCATGGGAATCTATATTCCTAGGTTCCCTCTACCTACCTTGCTATGAGCGGGATACAGAGCGAAGCTACGCAAAAGAAAAAAAAAGCTTATTCTCTCAGATGGTTGCGGTCCGTTAAACAAAAATTATGAGGAGTAGTCAAGCAATATTTGGGTGGAAGTTATCGATATGATTACTTACAAAAACAACAAACTATTTGATGATAATAATATTCTAATTATAAGGACTAATGTTCAAGATTGTAGCTTATTATAAAAGAATATAACTTAAAAGATGCATTTCTACAATTTCCAGACTCGTGTGTAGAGTATGAGGTAGTTGAAGGAACTATCTGTATTGTGGTGACAGATTGGACTTTCCATTGACTTTCGAGCACAATGGATATATCTGTATATTTATCTATTGTATTTGGATGCAAGATTGTAAATATTGGAAGTACTTCTCTACTATGTTTTATATATTCTTGACTTTCTTGTGAAGTATTATATCTGGTTCTATGCATATGTTTCTCATAGACAGAATAAAAAATAATTCGTTGCAAGAGATGCACTACAAATGAAAATAAACCTTAATTTATTTATATTTTTATTGGATGAATTTCACGAAATATATTTTGACTTTTTATTAAATAACAGCTGAAAAAAGCATAAAAAATATTTTCATGTGATATAATACTACAAATAAAATTGACTAAAGTAATATTTTTATATTGCATACATCAACCAAAAAAACTGCAGATATATTTACATCTACGTTACCATCTATTGAATATAAATCATATAAAATGTTAAAATATAGTATAATTTCTCATCTTCACACCGTATCACGTATACTGCAGGATAGGCAAAGGGATGCTCGGTACTTCATTCCAAATTGAATCCACAACCGCCGCTATAGATTAAAACTCTTGTGCCAATAGACCATGACGGCCTCACAGTGTCATTACTGAGAATCTGATAACAAAATACACCATAACTTTCAAACAGAGGTAGGATAATATTTTCTTTATGAAAATCCATTACATGGTAGCATTTATAATTAGAAGATCTTGTTTTCCTTGAATAAGTAGATGAATTCATAATGAGACTGTATATATAGGAGTAAACGTTCTATAAGTTTCTCAACAAAAACAATCGCTTGCGGCGAATATTGTTACAAGCCAGTTAATTATACAGTTATCTTGGTTATATTAATTTTGTACCGTTCTTGGACAAGCCTGGGCTTATGATAATCTCCTATCGTTATATGTAGAATTAATGGCGGCTATCATTTAAGGATTTTCGACGTTTTATAAGAGGATTTAGATAGAGATTTAGATATTTTTTTTTAAGAAATATGGTATGAAAGCAAAAAGGAAATCAGGGATAAATATAAGTATCTATTAGATATTGAAAACAATGTGCTTTATAAGTCCTATGATTTTATCACCCCATCTAGCTGGAGGACGTCCTACATATATATTATATATTTAGTATTATAAATTATTGGAAATCCGACATTTCGAACATTTTTACAGTCACAGGTAGAGAATGTCTAATTCGGTTAAAGTTTAAAAAATGTGCTTTATATTAATAAATGTCATCGGTTAATCCTTTTAAATTGTATTCATGACTACAATATATATCGAGCACCAGCGGCCGACAATACGATGACGCTTATCCGACTACATAAAATGTTAGTTTGTTACATCAAAGCTTCGGCCGACAGCCGTCTGTTGTGACGCCGGGCGCAGACACTTAAAATTATTATGCATAGAAACTTGTACAATCAGCGACTGTTTGAATAACTTTGTGAATTTGCTGTAGCTGTAGGTCTGTGGCTGTAGCTACGTAACAGTCGAGCAAATTGAAATATTTTAATACTGAGTTTATATAGAGGAATATGATTGAAACGATGAAAGCTCTACGTGGATAGCTTGTCTACAATTGAAAATGTATAAATTAAGTGTTTGTTGAGGAAAGTATATAATTCGTAGCGAATAAGTGATAATTATAATTATTTATTATTTATTGTACACGGTTATATCCATTTTTTTTTAAATTAATGCTGCATGTCGCACACAGCAAGATAATGCATAAAATTTCAAAATCTCACAACACAAGTATTATATATTACTATTTATAATGTTTCACCAGTTTCCTGCAGTTATTTCTACTTAGCAAGGTAGGCTGAAGGAGCCTAATATTAAGATAATTCACAATTTTCCGCCAAATTTTGGAGGTATTGTGAGTAGTGGATTTAAACATCGCGCTTTGCCTCGAAGCTTTCCTCGAAAATTTCCTCGAGTGGGGATCGAACCCACAACCGCGTTGACAGACACACTTTATTTTTTGCACCATGACTAGCCTCAATTTCATATAGAAATAATTAGCAAATATTTGAATATGATCCCCAAGGCTTCCTGCAGACAATTTGACGCATGGATTCGTATTCGCAATACACTTGTGTCGTATGCGCTGACGAAAAGGAATGTTACAAATTAGAATCCGTGCTTCTATATTGATATTAATCGTTGGACATAGGACGGGCCCTTTTGGGAGCGGACGCCGGATTAAAGCGATTCTATGTTGGAATGTCCTTTGTGCGTCGCTACATGCTGTTCATATTTTCCCATTTGTCCAATATTATTCGGCGGAAAGTGGGAAACAGTTTAATATAAGGTTCCCTCTGCGTGTTCTGCTAGGTCCGGCATACAGCGTGAACCCAAAGGGCCCAACGTAAGGCAAATTTCAAAATCTTGTTATCCATTTTGTTGTAACATGAGTAACAACTATAAATAATAGTCTACTAAATTAATGTACATCTTGTTAAAAAGGCATCATTTTTTAGCCGTGTTTAGGCTTAGAGTAGGATCACCCTGGTACTGTCGGTGTCGTAAGAGGCGACTAAAGTACGTGTGGTAGAGTCACGTCGCCAGTAATGGCAACACGCATGGGCAGACTCGACCGGATTTAATACCACCCCCGACATTTAAAACCGGCGTGAAGTAGTGGCCCTTGCCACTGCGTTTCGCATTAGGTAATGCCGAGCCCCGGTGCCCTTCATCTCCACCTTTAAGGCTTGCAACGCACCTGTGGCTCCTCTGGTGTTGCGTGGGCGGCGGTGATCACTTACCCTCAGGTGACCCGAACGCTCGTTTGCTCATAAAAAAAAAATCATGGTTCCTTTCCTTTCCCGCATAGCAGAGGGTCTACTGCTTCGACACTCTGATCTTCTCGCACCGTCTAATTGAAAGCCAGATTCATTTTCGCCTCCAATAGTATTCTAATGTAGGGATGTCCTTTTTGCATGCTATGAAACAAAATACAAAATCGAAGTATATTATATGCAGTTAAAATTCTTACTTTTTTGTCAAATTGTTAATTTTTTTCTTTCAAATATTTTATATAATTGGCAACATTGTTAATTGTAAGAAGTAATTTAAATATAAGTCCTATTTATAATAAAATGATATCTTTTTATTAAATATTCGGATAAAAATGACTGTTATTTTATTAAAAAAAAA
>JBAIZZ010000199.1:878041-906294 GCA_037355905.1 Heliconius aoede | reverse complement strand
CATAAATAAAGTAATCGATATCTATTTATTTAATATTTTTTTAATTTGACAGTACACCAAACTAATCAAATACTGGTGAAATGTATCATTTGAAAATGCTGCTGTGACATTTTTTAATTATTTATAATCTAAAAATTTGTATTAAAAGTTATTTAATACAGACACTCATTACGACCAATCAACCTGTTAAGGAACCTTTCGTAATTTTAAGCTATTTCCATTTCAAAACAATGAAATGAACTGACGCCAAGATCTTATATTTTTAGTAAATCCAGAAATGAAGTCACTATTTACATTATTCGATTGGCCTATTCCGTGCGGCTGAAACTCATGAAAACGTTGAATTTTCCTTATTTATTTTGCTATAAGTGTATTTTGTCACGTAAAATGAATTTATTGAGTCTTCTTGTAAATTTCATTTATTAGTGATCAAAGCGAAGAAACATCGACCTACTAAGCTACTCGGAATTAATTAAAATTAAAAATGAAGCAAATGTATGTACAGATTAATAGATATACTTTTTGCAGTTATAACATACGTATTTGTACAAATAATATAAGATATAGGCCGTGTTGGCGCAGCGACACAGCCTCCTGTTGTTGGTTCTATTCCAACTTGGGGAAGTATGTATGTAAATCGTTCCGATAACAAGAGACAAAGAGAGGCGTACGTTAGCGCCACACGCAATATCTAGAAAATTGCTCAAATACTGGGGGTACGAAATATTTAAATATCAGGTTACCTCTTCTCATCCCATCCTAGCAGCTATGCAGAAGAATCCCACACAAAACATACGAAACCTGTTGACAAGACACTCCGTTTCCTAATTTCCGCATAATTATGGAGGTAATGCGTGAGGAGTGGTGGAACTCAACGCCACGCTTTGCCTCGTTACCAAAGCGGAAGCTTGAAGAAGAGGAAAGGAAATGAAAAATTTCACTCCCCGATAAAGAAATAACCCCACAACTGTCGCACTTCCAGTCGCAGGCTGATGCCCCTGCGCCACGACGCCCCTTTGTTTGCCAATAATATAATAATATAAGCTAATAGGAACACAAAGAAGTATGAAGCTAAAATATTCTCAAACTAGTTGGCTAACTATTATGCGAAAAATAGATAGCTTAAAGAACAAAAAGCCACTTAATCGCACGATGTTCCACATTTTCATAATAGCTTGCATGTTGTTTGCAACATGTTGTTTGTACGGGCGCACCCTATATTTTAAGATATTTTTCGTTCATACGACTATACTCATATTATCAATAGATATTACAGAGACATCGTACGCCCACGCTGATAGATATGGATTCGATCTGCTCGGAGGATCTGTTCTGGTACAAGCAAAGTCTGGAACGGAGTGATTCAACTCTAGGTTCCCTCTGTCAACCCTGCTATTTACGAAATATAGCGTGAAACTGAAAAAAATAACTTGCTCTTTTCATATTGCAACCCTTTTCATAATAAAGGACTAATCAACTGACACGCGTGTTAATCTATGATTTATTATTATGCGAACAGATAATTTAAATAGGTCTAACGAGGAAATTGGAGCGCGTAATGGCGCTGCCGTTTGGCTTTAAATAACAAATTGACTTTTCGATGGTACAGCACAATTAAACGATCACATTTTATCATCTGATATAATATGTTTGTAATAGGACTTTGTTATCCTGATGGAGGTACAGAAAAGAGATCTTTTTCCAATATAAAATGACACCAAGTGTAGAATTTTAAATTCTGCAAATATTCGTATTTATAAAGGAAATACGGATCTCTCTACAAATCTCTCTACAACCTACTGAAAGACCTTGGCCTGTCGAGAACTGCAGTAAGTTCTACCTTAGAACGAGTATCTAAAGCAGCATTAGCAGGCTCCTATGAAATTTGGCTAGGTAGGGGGGGTAAACCTGAGTAGTAAAGGTGAGTGTTGATGATCATCACAAAGAGGCCTCTTTTAAACCTACACCCGGAATCACAAGTCCCGGGGCTACTCGGGGTTACTCCCTCTGCCACACGATGGACCCGGCACCCGCACGGTGAATCCATGGAATGCTAAGAAGTTCGTCTCTCTCTATTAGTGTTGCAATTAACAATCAGTATATATTTTGTTTTATTATATTTAAAATAACTCTAATTCGTTTCTGAATTTATTTTCGATAAAAGAAACTAAGATGTGAAGGAGACAAAAGTATTTGCATTCTGTATATATTACACATAAAAATAAATTACGATCTACGTACTTTTATGATGTTAGTCAAATGATATTTTCAAATTACGGATATTTTGAAGACAAATCGAATGTCTTGTTCTCTAATTTTATTGTTTTTCTCTATCAGCCCCTTATATAGATCTGCATTTAATATTTTAAATTTAATTTTTTAGTCAAACTATACGTGTATTAAAAATTTATTATATTATATACAATAATTATAAAAGTCGACATTGCTATTAGTAATATTGTAAATGAAACAATTTCAAAATTTAATAAAGTCACGTTATTATAATCCGGATAAAAGTACACATACGAATTGTATGAAGGTTAATTAAATTTCGAGTCAATTACGGACTGCCCGTTGAAATGTGTTACGCAATGCTCAAATTAAGTTAAAACTAATTAAATTTGTTAAAATCATATGAAATTTTATGTTTTTTCTAATAAATAAAATCACGCTGAATCCCGCATACAGCAGGGAAGGCAGAGGGAACCTCGTATTAAAACCCTCCGTTCCCCATTCCCCCCCGAATTTTGCAGGCATTACGTGTTGAGTGGCGGTACTCAACGCCACGCTTTGCCTTAACACCAGAGCGAAGAAATGAAAATATAAATTTAAACAAAATATTTATTCCCTTCCTCGTGTGGGGATTGAACCCACAACCTATCGATACTGCAGCACATTTTGTGCCCCTGAGCCACAACTGGCCTCAATTTTTGTTGTTGATCTTCCATTAAAAAGGACAAGTCGACTGAGCAACCGTAAAATAAATTTCACTTCATTCAGGCATTCTTCCGGTGACTGTCGACTGGTGGCTTCCGCCATCGATCGGATACAGCTATTGACCCCTCTTAGCTGTTATGATATCATTTTGCTTTTTATATTTTTCTAATTCAACTATCTTATTTCTTGGGAATTAAGGTTTAAAATTCCAAATCAGTTCTTTCGTTTGACATCTGGTCATTTTCGCGACGTCGTAAAGTCCAGTTTGATTTGGCGCAAACTTTTGCTGGAAATGTTTTTGTGTACATATGTATAAGACGAACATGTTACAAATTTTATGAATTTTATTTATCAAATAATGAGGACAGTCGTGGTGCAAGAGCACAAACGTGTGATTGTAAAGGTGACAGGTTGTAGATTCGATTCCATGTGATGTGGGTTGGATTTGATTCGAAGAAAGTAAGCATTTCACAATTTTATAAGAATATTTTCATTTTATCGCTATGGTGTAGAGATAAATCGCGGGGTTGAGTTTTTGATGAAGAGTCGAGATGAATCAGAGTATTCTTATTGTTATATGTACATAAAAATTAAACAAAGTGTTAAAAGGTGCATTTATATCGATATCTATTGTTTTAATATAATTAATGTAAATGTTATTGACATTATAAAATTGAGTAACTTATAGCATGATGTTTTTGATGCTCTTGTAGATGTAGCTGACTGAATGTGATGGTTGTAAGTTGAAATCTTGAGTAAATATAAAAAAAAAAATATTGTACTATGTACCAAAAAGTAAATTCAACTATCTATTGTCAAACTTCGACTATTACATGTGGCCACTATTTCCTAACTTCTGTGTACCCCCTCGTGGAGATTAAATCTGCAGTTAACGCCAAACCGGGTTTAACGTCAACGTCATTGATTGGACCTACCACAGTGACACAATACAGAAGCTATCAACAAAAATATTTATATAGATTTAAATATTGCATGAAAAATTAAATTACCGCATCAAAACGCATTAGCCTGCACCTGGATCAAAGTCAAAAGTCAAAAACAACCGAGTTCCGCTTACAAAACGAGATGCCAGTTCATTTTCAAAGTAGTCATTTCCCTCGCTAATAAGGCGTGAAGCGCGCGCGCACCGCACACGATCTCCGGCGATACTTTGCGATATATTGGAGGGTAGACACATGTGTTCATTTCAACGCTATAAATATTGTTTTTAGAATATTGTTTTTAACATGATGGCGTGACTGTCACTTGATGACCGCCCATTAATTCATGGATATATTAAGCTTAAATTATTTACAATATTTTTTGCGTTTAAATTTAATTGATGCCAACTAACAACTCAACAAAATCATTCAGTATGCATTATTTCTGAAATGCAGAGGTATAGGACATTTCCTTTATAATACAATTAGTTCAATCTAAAATTGTGACATTGATATTAAAAAGAGCAACTGTTAAATTTCTTGGCGGCTTTCTCAGCAGAACTGTCTACCGAGCCGGTTTTATAGTGCTTACAAGTACTTTTTGGAAAAGTTTATATGAATAGAGAATATTTTAATTTTGAATAATATGATAATATTTTAAGTACAGTTATTTATTAGGTATATTTAATAGAAAAGCTATTTTCATTGTCTTTTAATTATAATCATATATAGACCCGCTTGATTTATTAATAGTCCTGTTCAATTTAGCCATAGTGCAGCCATGACTCGTACTGTGTAACCGATACCGACACGTCCCGCAATCGCTCGACGGCCACACGCCGACTTCGCCTCCTCTTATTTTGTTTTGTCTATTAATACCTTTCGCGTGGACCGGACGGACGGAAATTTCAAAATACATATTTGTGAAATAAAAATATAGCTATTAGTTATAATTGGTCTATAATTTACTAATTGAATAGTTTTCGTTGAAATTTTTCAAAATTTAACAAAATATTTATAACTTTACTTATACGTAAGTATGTATATCTATATATATATAATATATGGATATTATAAAAAATTACAAAGAAATTGTACAAAAGGCGATCTTATTGCGAAATAGTCCTCCATAACCTTTAGGATGAGTAGAATCGGATATTTAAAATATATATTTATATTATATTATACATATACATATTTATATTATATTATACATATACATATTAAAATATAAATATAAAATGGAGAGAAATATTAAAAGTTGAATTCCATTTGCCTTTTCCAACTGATGTTGTTATTACATTAGCATTAGTGTAGATGCAGGAAAACTTCGTTTACTCTGTTATGTATGAGTACCTTCTGGTGCGATGTGAGAACGTTTTTAACTAACTTCTGATAATGATTGCACGGTACAGAGTGCGCTGACGAAAGTTCACTCATAGGGAATGAAGATTTAATTATATTTTATGTATTGTGATGTCACAAACACAAAATATAAGTATTATTATATTATTATTTTATGTGAGTGTTAATGGACAAAATAAAATCTTGACATTGAATTGACATCTTGAATATTAAATAATGAATTCCTCCGAATGGGAACAAAACCTCAACCGTCATGCTTACAGTCACAGAAGTGTCACTGCACCTTGACAGCTTCCGTACTCCGTATTACATTTTTATAAGCTAATTATATAAACAAAACAAACAATATAAACATACTGTTAATTTTTTGTTTTCCATAGATTGATTTTCAAGTTTTATTAATAAAATATGTTTATTTGACTTTCTGATGTTATATTGAACACGATATCATTGAAATACACGAATATTATAAACTTCTCATTAAAAACCCGCGTCAGTGTACGGGAATAATTTCATATTTTGTATAGGTACCCTACCTATACAAAATATCAAATTACTCTCGTACCTTTGTCAACTGAATCCATAGTCTGCATCAATCGGACCGAATATTTGACTTCATTAACCGAGCGACGGGTTTACGGGAAGCTGGACCTTTTGATATTGTACCTACATACCAATATTTTGATATTATTTTATTTGTTTATTTTTATATTTTTATTATAAGAGTTAAAATGTTACCTTTAAAATATTATTATTTATCTTTTTTAAATTGTATTTTTGATGAGCACGAAGTTGAGCTCCGCCACTCAACACACAATGTAACGAAAGTGGAGAACGGAGTGTCTTAACACCAGATTCTATTTACTGCTTCCCCTGCTATAATCTGGATACAGCGTGAAACTGAGCAAAATGCATTTTCATACGCTACTACATAGACGAGGCTACATTTGGAAAAATCAGAGTTATTCAACTTAAAAATATTTAAAAACTTGGAAAAGAAATAAATTTAAAACTTTAGCTAAAAACTTGGAAAATTTAAGTATTAGACGGTAAGAGCTTCAATTTTTCTCTAAAGCTGAATATTTATCACAGCTCTTATATATTTCAAATAACTGTAGAATCAATATAAAATCATAATATTCAAAGTGAACATATAATTATTATAATACACTTATGAACATTAATTACAACCGTCAGAAATTCATCTGCAGCGCTCCGTTAAGACACTCCGTTCTCAGCTTTCCGCTTAATATCCAAGTGTTGATTGGCCAACCCTAATGTCGCTCTTTATGAAATGAAAATAATTAATTAACCCCGAGTGGGAATCGAACCTACACCCGTCGCATTTACATCCAGACCTTATACTCACAACGGCCAGATTATTTTAATTCAAATTTACATTAACACAATACCATTTCATACAACACCCAATGTCTAAAATTAGAACAAATGTGGGTAGTTGTAAGAAGTGAAGTCGCCACCGCTTTTGGGTACAAATATGACACCACAGAGTAATTAATTACATCCACATGATACGCGGACCACCCGCAAGTGTGAGATGTGGAATGATTTAGATTGAACCATTCATTTTTATGTCCGACAAACAATAATTAAAATCAAAATAAATTTTTCAATGACATATTATTAAAGTAATTCAATTGTTTTATTAGTGTTTAGTTGGTAATATTTACACTAGAAGTGGTTTTTAATTAAAAAAAAAAATTAAGACTATCCGGTTTTATTATTTAAAAAAAAATTACACCATGAATAATTTTAAATATTTTGTGAAATGTTATATTTTTGGATGACGCTTGTCTTTTCTAGACATGTCTCGATGTCCATGAGCGTGTGAGTGTGTGTGTTGTGGATTCGATTACCAGTCGAGGAAAATTAAATATTAAATATTTTAATTTCCAGGCTATAGTGTCGAGGCGAGATTGTGAGATTGTATTCAGTTCCACCACACGGGACACAATGCCTCCAGAATTCTACACTCCGTTTACTCTCCGCCTGGATATTTTCAAATTTATTATATTTTTTATAAATAAATTATAACATATTTTTAATATAAGCTTAAAACAGAAAATCTCGTCAAAGTTGTTAAGATATAACAAAAAAGTGCATACAATTTTTGCATACATAATTTAATACTTTACATATAATAATTACATTTTTGTTTAATAACCTTAAGATGCAATACAATGCACTCAAGTATGTGAACAAAGGATAAAATGAGGAGTGAAGATACGTGTTCTTCTGACGTTAGTTGGAAAGCGACATGCTGTCTTGAGTACCTCATACAGAGTAACCATTTAATTGTCAATATATAGATTACATTTAGTTACTTAAAATATTTACAATATATTTGTATAAATTTTATTCTAAATTTCTTTTACATGGAAAAAGGCAAGGCCGAGCGTGCGGATCACCTCATAGTAAGTGATCACCGCCGCCCAGTACTCCGTGCGTTGCCGGTTTTTAAGGCGGAGATAGATGCGCTTTTTGAAGACACTCAGGTCATATCGACCTGAAAATACTGCCAGAGGTACGCCGTTCCACAGTTGCCACGTATCCAGATGAGGATGGTATTTCAGTTTGTGTCGTACTGTGCAGTTAGAAAATTCGGCTAAGAGCGGCGTTGAGTTCCGCCATGCTTCCAGAATTCGGTGAAAAATCAAGAACGAAGAAGCTTAACACTGGGATTTCTTTGCCTACCATGCTGTGTGCGGGATACAGCGTGATAATGAAAAAAAAAATAGATAAAAATCTTTTTAATCTTTTTATTTTTTTTCTGCTGGTTTTATGGCACTGTTCATCCAGTTCGTACATTTTGTTAATATATTTAAATTTTTAATGTTTGGTAATACTGACATTTCTACTCTTTGTTATCTCCAAATTGTTCTTACATGGTACATATAGTTCAGCGAGTGCAGTGAATACCGCGTTGCTGGGACTTTCCTCTTTGCAATTTCGGCCAAAATGAAAATTCTTTCTCAACTATGTGTAGTAATTTACTATTTTATCACAATTGATTACTATTATATTCAAAATTCTATATAATTGAGTATTCAAAAATATTTATATATAAAATTTTGATTACCAATTAGAATAACCATAACTGTCTTGGAAAAAAGTAAATTTTGTAGTGGATTTTAATTACTATCTGCATATCATCATCATCTTAGGAGGAAAATTCAAGACCAAAAAAAATCGTTTCCCGAAAATTATTAATTCAAATAATAGTACGTACATTCTTGCTTCACATTAAATTTCATGAAAATTTCATAGAAAATCCGATGCTATTTCAACAAAACGATATTACAATATAATTATGCAACGTACCGCATAATATTGGTCAGAGAAATTTTTCCAATTTCACTTCCATTCCAGGCGAATTGGACGCGTCCATCGAATCGAAAAGGCCTGTTGAGAATTTACATATGTTACAAAACGGATAGGCAATCAACTCATAGCAAACATCAACCAACCTCTAAGAGTATTCTGTTTCAACTATGTTTTCTTTTTTAACCGACTGCAAAACGGGGTATTTGCTAATGTATGTATATATTTTTACAGATTTTAGTCAGTTCATCATTGAGTAATTTTGATTAGCTAATACGATATACATAATCTATTATAGTATAACATAATATATACACAAAATTACATTCCATATAGACAAATAGAAATAAAATTCTGCTGTGCTACCGCCTTTATTTCGCCTTATATTAAATTAAAACATAAACTCAATATTTTCTTATGGTTTAGAAAAAGGATAAAAAAATAGTTTAAAAAAAGATCATAAAACTGTACTAGTACTTATTCCATTTTTTTTTGAGGCCGTCGTAGCCCAGGGACAGAAGAGTGTGACTGTAACGTGACGGTCACAGGTTCGATTCTCAATCGACGAAAATAATTATTATTTCTTAATATTTTTATCGAGGCCAGTCGTGGCGCAGCGGCACAAAGTGTGGCTGTATAATCTAGTGGTTGTGGGTTCGATTTTCACTCGAGAAAATGAAATGATTACTAGAATTTATATTTTCATGTCTTCGATCTGGTTTCCAAGCAAAGCGCTAGATTCGGCGAAAAGTGTGGAACAGAGTGTGTTGAAACTAGATTCCCTCTGCCTGCATAGCAGGGTGCTATGATTACGTAACCCAATATGATTCAATAGTAACAATTTCTTGTAACACGAGCCATTAAACCATTAATAATGTGAGCGAGAGCGCAGTCTAAACTGAGCTGTAACAAAAACGCAATAGGTTCTGCTCATATATTAAGTGAATGGTTTCTGGCACCAAGCACGCCCTTGACTTTAACGATGCGGCAAAGAAACGACATAAATTTAAATTGGTCGCCGCCGGTCTAATCTCAATCGACAGCCGTTGCGACTGCATTTTAACTAGAGGAGCAGTGCACCTTCGTGCATTCGGCAGCTAAAAAACTGGAAATGATTTTCTGAAATGCTTAGCGATCACGAAATAGTCTGTTTGAAAAGGAAATAAATTTGGCTACTACTTTTTTGAGGATAATTGATGGAAAATGCATTGTTACGCTACACTTGTTGACGTTATTTGGAAATGTAAATAAGAAAATATATTCTGAAAGTTAAATTTCATTTCTTTTTAGCTTCACGCTCACGCTGTATACGCTCATAGTAGAGTAGACAGAGACAGAGAGACGTATTGTCTTTTAAATATCAATGTTATTAAATTATCAAAGTAATTCACATGAGAGAAGACAGAAAATACATAATTTCTTAGTACAAGCGGGTGAAGCCGCGAGCGTGTAGCTAGTATATACATACCGATTAGATATACTATACAAATATATTGTTATGTGATATTGTATTATATTGTTAACATTGTAATTATGGCTGTTATTTTTATTTATAAGATCAAATACATGTACCACATATTAATGTAATAAGTTGAACGCGAGGTAATATTGACTATGATGCATCGCCGGCTTTCAGCGATGTTGGATCGAGGCTCCATCGCTCACGCTTGACATCTATTATACTTTTCAATTCACACTTTATTCGACGTTGGAATATTTTTAAATAAATATCATGGAGTTTAAGAAGGCTGTGTGAAAAGTATATAACATTGTTTTCTTTTACATAGGGGACTATAAATAATGTACAAAAAAAATGTAGTAATTCCATATAAAAGTGATTGACGATTGTAAATAAATTTAGAAATATATTTAACGCAATATCCATATAAAAAATATACTTTTTTACCATTGTATCCCACACACAGTAGGATAGGCAGAGGAAGGCTAGTGTGTGTCTATACGTTTTAAATACTTTTTAAATACATTTCATCGAGTGGGAATCGAACCCATAACCTGTTGCGGGTAGCTTTGCGTTTAGTGATACTTTGTACCCACGCCACGCGCGCCAGTCGTGATGTACGTGGCGCCACGACTGGCTACAAAATAGAAAAAAGAAAAACATTTTCATAAAAAAAAAACTAATATACTGTAACGTTTTTATATAATAATATTAAGTTTACCTTACTACTTAGTACGAACAATTACATGATGTAATTACTTTTTAATCTGCCGCCAGGCAAGTGCTCGTTTGATGCGAAAGAAAAGCGCCTCTAATTAAAATTTCTATAAATCTTTTCATGTAATAAATTTGTCGAAGACCTTTATTATTATATACAAATGGTTTCATTTATTTTTTTTTCATTCAATTTTAGTTCATTATTTCGATATTTAATTTTAGATTTTCGTTGTAAAATGGGAAAGTATGTAACTGTAAATTCGATGTTTGTGGATTCAATCCTAGTCAGAGGGATTTAAGTTCTTTCATTGGCATTGTGTAAAGTTAATGTACTTATATTATATTAAGTAAAACTAATACAAAAAAGTTCTTTCATAGATCTGATTACATAGAGGTTCATTCGGAATCCAAATCCAAAGATACGGAAACGGTTAATGAATGCCATTTCTTTTAAAGTCTCGATTATGTAGAGCTGGCTTATCTCAGACGGCCATTGAGTAAGTATATCGGAAATGTTATCATTATAATAATTCAGAAAGTTTTCTTAAATTATTTATTTATTTCTAATATTTACATATATTATTAATACATCTTACGTATAGGGTACTGCTCATCTTACCATGAAATAAATTATTTTTAAAAATAAATCATTTTTTCCACAAATTTCTGGAGGCTTCCAATGAGATACAAATATAAAAAATCGTATCTACAATATAAAATGTTTGTAAGCATGGATGATATTGACACATTAGTCCTTCTATTTGAATTTTTAATCAAAGGTTTTAAATTTTCAGTATCTATGGACCCCAGGTACACCTCGCTGTGATTTACCACATTTCCAGAAAGTTATTGCGAAAAAATTACCAGGACATGCCATTCGTGATATAACAAATTATTTTTACGCTTATTACGCTTAAAGATAATAATTAATATACTTTTCTAAAAATTATTAAACTATAATAGTTAGAAACAGAGAAACCCAAATCCATTTCATAACAAAACTTATATTAAAAGTAGCTTATGGGAGTATTTTATGCAAAAATAGATTGAACATTATATTAACTCATTAAACTTTGCCTGCAGATTTACGTGCATCAGCGTCGTGGCTGATCTAATAAAGTATTCTCAACATTAGCGTACCGTATAAGTCTAAATTTATTTCTCAATGATCCAGAGCTTAAAATATTTAAATTTTAGAGTCTCCTTTTAAATACTTCTCTTTATATTAGATTGATTTTACAGCAATGATGAAAAGCAAAAATATGTTTTTATTTTAAAAAACCTTCACGCTTTATCGTACACAGATCAAGATAAGCAGACGGAACCTAGGGACACTCCGTTTAGCTGAAGCTCCGAAGCTGATATAATTCTTTAGTACTACAGAATCAGGCACACATTATATCGATAGGACGGAATAGAGTAGAACGCAGTGTTGTATCACTATTTTCCAGTTGCTCTTTAAAAATTTTGAAACCTTTTCTAACCAACTTACAAAAACGAAAACATTCCCCAGCTACTGCCAAATAGTTTCGGCTTTTCGGCTTTTCACTGCCTATAATTTTCAATGAAGGAGAAAAGAAATTGGTTTTGAAGAGAAAATAAGCGAAAAAACCCTTACCTATTGTCTTATATATTGATTCATTGATCCATCGATTGTTTTATATCTTGTATATATGTAGGCTCTGTACCTTTAATGCATACTAATGAGAATTCAAGTTAGCATACATTAAATGCGTGCATGAGGCGTCGTCGTGGCGCAGGGGCACAAGGATGTGACTGTAAGGAGACGGTTGTGGCACCAAGGCGAAAACTCAGCGTTGACTTCCGCCACCCAATATGCAATACCTCGAAAAATCCAGTAGAAAGTGGGGAATGGCGTGTCTTCATACTAGTATTAACCTAGGTTCCCTCTGCCTACCCTGCTATTTGTGGCATGAAGCGTGAAACTAAAAAAACTAGAATTCTAAGTTTCATTTATTTATTCACGATTCCATAATTTAAGTTACGAGTTTATTCTTGCAGTGCATATTGTATCAATTTCTTATTATATTGAGCAGATGTGACAGCCCGCATCTGCGCTAGGACGCGGACGGTGTGCCATTGGAGCCCTAATGCAACGTACATTTTTAATGCATGTCGAGAGTCCCAAGGCATTCAGAGCTAAGTGCAGTAAACGTAAAAGTAACTACACATTGTATAGCAGAAACTAAATTAATATACTTTGTTTTGGTATCGTAGCATAATTTCCTACTATACTTTACGCGTAAAATAAAAATTAAATTCACAGGTTTTTTTTCACGCTATATCCCGTAAATTACAGAGGGCACCTAGTGTCAAGACACTCCGTCCCCCGCTTTCCGCCGCTTGAGGCATTGCGTATTGATTTACGGAACTTAACACCGTGTGATCAGACTGTATTTAAAAAAAACAAATAAAAAGTATAACATAATAAGCAAGCAAGTAATATCTTTACTAAGTCTCTTAACCACTAAGTCATACGAGGCACGCAGATACGTTACATAGCATCACAAGAGATATTTCGAATAGAACCAGATAGTTGACATTTGTAGATCGCAAACATATCACAGATGTCTATCTGGACAATTTAAATTAGCAATTTCAGCAAAGATTGTTTTTACGCAACAGTGGAGTGTAACGGGAGTCAATTTATTTATAGCTGCGTCGAGCTCCATTCGAGCGGAGCTTGAAAAGCTCGCAGTATGCAGTACGCTAACCTGATTTGATTGAAACCCTTTTTTTAATATACCAATTGCATTGAATGTACATATTCATGTCGTATGTATATTTATATGTCATTTTGTAAGCTTTTAGTGATTTGATTATTTATTTATATTCATTTTAAATAAAATAAAAACTTGTTTAGTATTTTTTTTTATCATATATATAATGTGTGTATCCTTGTCACATCAAATCAGTTTCACGCTGTATCCCGTAGATAGTGTACCTAGTGGTAAGATCACATGGCAAAGAGGAACTAATGTCAAACAGTTTCAAAAGGAATGAAATCCGCTTTGCCCTCTTCCACAACTCTCTAAAACTCATAAACCAGAGCCACCTAAGGCTTGAGTATCAAGTTAAGCCTGGACGGGTGTACCCTTGAGAAAGGGTTGCGGGCGCCTAAATTCTAATAATATCCATATAGATTCTGAACCACCAATAAAAAATCGAATCAGAAGGAAAAATACAATTGATAGTAGTTACGTGTAACTATTGTACCGCCCGATGTATATTTGTCTATTACGTCCACATCTTCGAAATCAGCAAATAAATAAATAAAGCATTCCCAAAAAATAAATACTATATTGATATTTTATTTTTTTTGGGCATGAGTAAGTTGTGTTGCAGAGAATCCAATTTTTCAAATGTAAGCGTGTACAAATATTCAGTACGTTTTTATTACTAACGGCCCGTGTTAAATTATATTTTTTGCTAAATTTTACTCGTAAAAAGAAATGTAGTGGATATTGTGCAAGCTTATTTTATAGAAATAATAAAAACGGCTTATTTGATTATTTAAATTAAGTAATTTGTTTTGAATTATTTTATATTATCTTATCTTTATTCAATCTTCAATTCGGTGTGCCTTGTTAAGTTAAACTGGTTTAAATATAATCATGAAGCCAAGTGGAGATCAACTCAATAACTGTAACACAGTATATACAGTTAAATATAATCTAACAAGACTACCAGGTCTATAGGAATCAAAAACTATACAAAACAGAGTGGGTATATCTCTGGAAAGTCAGCATTAAATAGGTGCACAAAACGGAGAGAAGAGAGTATTGACACAAAGTTATCTCTACCATTCCGCTACAAACGAGATAAAGCATTAACACTACGTATTATCGATATCTAAAATGTAGTCGTATATATCAAATGATGCCATTATAACATGCAATATGAATAAGTTTTGGTCAGTCCATCCATAGTGGAATATGAGCGTGGGACCCGACACAAGCTATGAATTATTACGTATCATCTATTATCGAGGCGACAAAGACGCTACGATAGAAAGTAACTGGAAGGATTAACTTATTAGATAAGTATATTTTTATTTATTGGTGGGAACGACGTGAGTACCTCATGAGAAAAATTTTAAATAAGTTAACAAAATGTTACTAATTACGCGCTGGTGCTGCTTTTGTCACGATAGAAAATATTACATAAAAATATCTATAGGTATAACTATTTATTTGGATATAAAAAAAAACATTATTATGAATATAATTCAGTCAAAAAGATTTTTTTTTAACTTCACGCTGTATCCCGCATGTACTAGGTAAGGCAAAAGGAAACTAATATTAGGACACCTCGTGCCCCTTTTTCCATTGAATCTTTGAGACATTGCGTTTTGGGCAACTCAACGCCGCGCTTTGCCTTGGTTGGGCGAAGAGCTGAAAATATTAATAAATATGAAATACATTTCAATTAGTAGAAATCGAACCCACAACCGTTGTTAACAGTCACAGGACTGTGTCCCAGCGCCACGTCACTTATTATATGCAACTTATCAATATAAAATATTAAAATAGCTTTCGGATCCCTATCCTAACCTATAGGATTAGTTCAATGGAGCATGACGAAGACAATTTAACTTCCTTTATCACTTCCAGCCATCATTATACGTTATGGTGGTATTGTGTGGCGGTGTTTACATCGTCCTGCTTTCACGGAACTGCTCAGTTTGGTGCTAACAATGCTTGTTGTTCGCCCGTTGTATACAGGGTGTTGACGTGATTAATAAGACAGGGGAAATACCTTGGCAGTATGTGGTTTAGAAATAGGAATAACAGCGTTTTCTTTACCATTATTATGTGAAAGAACAAATATTTATTTGAGATTTCTCTTTTTTTCTCTAGAATTGTTTGTGTGTGGGTAGTTCGTAATTAATTTGTGTTAAGTGAATGTATAAGAGCTCCGCTCCTTCATCCTTTTTCCTTTATCCTCCATTCTTTTTTTTTAATAAAAGCGGTTACCTAAAAAAAAGAATAGAGGATAGAAGGATTTTATTACATTATATTAAATCCAGAAAGTAAGAGTTTATACTGATCTTATAGAAAAAATCACTATAAACTTTTAATTATACAATTAACCTTACCCTCTGTTAGCGTGTCCGACTCACACTTAACCGGTTTTCAAACTCAAAATATTATGTAGTAAAATAAAATATTGGCAATAAAAACTATATAGCGCAAATGATGAAGACTGTGATATAAGCAGGTATATAAGCACTGCAACTACTTTATAAGATCGGAAAAATGTCACCTGCAATCCGGCAGCGACACTACAACGGACGCCCACAGCATTTCATACAGGAATAAAGGTTGACAAGATACAATATTTCCTGAAGCGTACCGTAATATATTCGGAGAAACGTATTGCTGTAATAACTTTGCTCTCTGAACGGCTACTGGTCATCCTGTTTCGCGACAATGATGCGGGAGGGGAGGGGAGGGGGGTAAAATCGATTACCTAATAATAAATTTCCAGTCTGGTGCGTTCGTCTCCATTTTAGTGGCACTAGCCAATTTTGCTGATGAAACAGTCGATGTGAGAAATGAGCATCATTTTATTAATGGATATATTACTCTGAGGTTCAAATTTAAAACAACATTTTGTGGAATATCTTTCTTCTTATACTATCTCTTTCTATCTTTCTTTTATTTCTTTCTCGTTCTTTATTTCTTTTTAATGCTCATGATCAATTTGATCATTTGTAAAATATGCTGATATTTTTAAAATCTATTTGCTTTTATACTTAAGTAAAGGATACAGAGACACATTTTAAATTTATAAATGTGCTAATAAATCTACTTACAAAATATTTTTCACAAAACGTATAAAAGTTTAAATGTAACGGGATTTGAACCTGTGCCTCTTGGAAACTTTCCCGACCCATTTGAAATTTCACAATTATATAGCAAAACAATTTTAAAAATGTAAAAACATCTACTTACACACAGAAAGACATGAACATATTTTATATTTGTATGAAAAATATTCATATAAGAATATCTCGTGATAAAATAAGACGTTGCGGTGGATCCTTTCTAAGTAACCGACGATTTGTTGAATGGCGGCTTAGTCCAACCCGGCAATATCGTCAAATTTTGTAGCGTAAGATTGCATTATCATAACTTATAATTCACAGTGTTACTCCATTTAATGAGCCTTCGATTTCTTATATATATAGATGAAATTGACATATTTACATATTACCTATATTTTAGGCTAGTTGTGTTGCAGGGGCGCATGTTGGGCGTATGGTTGTGGGTTCAATTCCCACTCAGGGCAATTAAATTTTAAATATTTTTATTTTTTCGCTCTGGTAACGGGGCAAAGCGCGGCGACTTTACTTTTTGCCAAAAATGTAATGCCCTTACTAAGCGTTTGTATTTTAACCTCAAATTGATGAATTTTGGGCATCTCTACACTGAGGCAAATTTCGATGCAAGAGCGAAGATTTAAATAATATATATCATTTTTCTCAGGTGGAAATCGAACCCACAACCTGTCGCGATTCCAGTCACACGCTTATACCCCTGCGGCACGACTGGTCTCAGTAAATAAAGAAAAATATAAAGAAATATAATAAATATAAATATTTTGTTAATAAAACTGTAAAAATAAAATCACGCCCTCATATAAAACGAATTTAAGTGCAAATTGAACGTAATGAAATTTTTATTGCACACACGCAGTTGAGTGAAACTGCCTGCAGTAAACCCTCTATTGCATATACGAGTACATTCTACCTTCACTGCAATACTTGTAATACCTACCGCATACGACAGCTCTTTTTTATTCAAAATATTTGTAAAAATTTATTTTACGGTCATACAGCATTTTGAGGACTTCGTCTTAAAGGAATTAACTATTTTCTTTTCTTCTTTCTAGTAAAAGGCGTTAAGTTTCGACGCTCAACGCGTAATGACTTTAATTTGGAGGGAAAACTAAGGAGTGGACATTAGGTTGCCTTTTCTATTGTAGTGCAATTATACGTATAGCCCATGCTTTACTTGATGAGGATAGAAATTATTTGAATTCAGCTAGTGTGATTTTTTTCAGCTTCAAATAAAATGGGTACCTTCAAAAAGCGGGTCTAACTCCACCTTAAAGGCCAGCAACGCACCTGTAGCTCTTCTGGTGTTGCATGGGGTCGTGGGTGGCGGTGATCACTTACCATCAGGTGACCCGAACGCTCGTTTGCTCTTTCATTTTCCATAAAAAAAACGCTATATGCCATATATAGCAGGGTAAAGGGAACCTAGTGTTAAAATATTCCATTCCCCTTTTTCCACCGAATAATTGAGGCAATACATTTTGAGTGTCTAAACTCTAAGCCGCGCATTGCCTTGTTACAAGCAAAGAAAATGGAAATATTAATAAATAATGTTTAATAAACTTGACACGTTATTTTACACAAAGAATAATCCAAATAATAATAATAGTTAATATATATTAATTAAGCAAAACTTTTTTTTTCTACTGAATATTTAAATCTACTTCCACCAGTTTAATATGCACTCACTGTACCACAAACACATAAAATATTCGCATTTCAAGAAGGATATAAATACTAAGTTAGCTACGCCCGTTATATTTATACGAGTGTGTAGAGAGTGCAGACGAGGAAATCCCTGAATCTTCGAAATAATCAAAGCATCATTGAGCTATAAATCTTTATCGTCGCTTTCAACAGCGCCGCAACGACCTAATATATGAATATTTAGGTAACTTTTCTATTGGCTTATGTGGTGGGAAATTATTTAGGTCGTGATATTTTATCTCACACTTTTATGAGCGTGTACTTACATTACATCTTATAGGATATCAGGAAAATGTCGTGATTTTATAACATTGGACTACTTTTGAGGTGAATATTTTTAGGTTTATATCTTTAGGTATTTTGTGGAAATAGAAATGTGAACTTGAATTATGATAAATTTTGAATTAAATGCATAAAACATAAATAGTTCCAGTCCAAGAACGAAGCATTACAAATTACACAAATTACAAAATAATGTATAATTAATAATAATGTCTTTTTGTTCTATTTTATATATGAAAAATCTATATTAACTAGAGTAATAGAGAAAAAAACTTTTGTAAAATTTTATACAATTGCATGTTTTAATTAAATATCAAAAATCATATTTGTGTTTCAGTCAAACGAACTTTCAAAGCTTTGTGAAGCGCAGCGTTATAAGAGTAAATATCTGTTCTGAACTTCAATGCTCTAAATAGTTTTGAACTGATGAACTGTGTGGGTGTAGGTATATATATATATAACTATAACATTTTAAAAGTCTAACTCTATTCAAAAGCCGGTCAAGTATGAAAAGTGTATTCACAGAATAGGTTTGTTCTCTTTTACCCATTTCACGTATATTCAGGGTAACATAAACGTAACATAGTATGAAATACACATACATATATATATCAAGTAGGTACTTTAGTTGTTTTGAGAGCATGTGCGTTTTATATAATTTTTGTAAATATAAATTTTTGTTTAATGAGGCTTGAGGCCAACTGTGGAGGAGGGTACATAAGCGTGCGATTGTAAGAACCACAGATTGAAGGTTCGATTTACACTCGTGGAAATGAAATATTTACTTTTTTCATTTTCCCGTTTTGGTAACTAGGCATAGCGAGTCGTTGAGTTCGGTCACTCAACATGCTATCCAGGATTCGACGGAAAGTAGGGAACGGAAATGTCTTAACACTAGATTTTTTGGTATCTTCTACCTACCCTGCTACCTGGTGGATTTAGTGTGAAGCTTAATATTTATACAAATTATAATATAAAAAAGATAGACAATTATTAAGGAAAAAATATAATTTGGCTTTTGACACACTACTGCTGTGAAATGTGAGCTCGACAATCACATTATATAACATACTACTCGGTTCTTCACTTTTTTATTTCAATTTTAATATTTTTCTATATAGAATACTATTGCTATGTTGAGTGATGCTGAGAGAACTAAGATATTTTTTTACCCCATATTTTTATTAAAACACGGAAACCTTAGGATATTTTTGTTGTCAGTCTGACCGTCCATCGATTTATCTCAAGATCACGAGAAGTTATAAAGCTGAAATAAATATTAAATATTCAGGTCTACGGTCCCTTGGAGCTTCTAACTTAACGCAATCAACGATATACGACTACTTATGCACCGTTTTAGCTGCATTTTGTATGAAATTGTCACTGAGTCCTATACTTCCCGTTGATCCAGAGTTATAAAATTTGGCAAGAAGTGAAACTTACAATACAAATAAAGACAAAAATTACAAAGTAAAATTTTATTGGTATTTCATCAAATAAAATATAGCAACTTATATTTATAATATAGTTAATTTTATACAAAGTGAATGTGTAATAGATTTATAGATAGATAGAGAGATAAAAAATATGCTTTTATTTTAAATGCGGGACAGACGGGAATATCAAAAACTCGCCGTGGATATATAGGATTTTCGTGCTATTCAATCGGATTGCCCTCGCAGGCTTTGCGAAGCCATTGTAACCCGACCACTTGGTTCTGTTCCTACAACCTTACGATCTGCAAAATAGCATGGAAGCGACGAAAAACAAACCACAATCGAATATTCAATTTGCAAGTTCACTATAGGAATTGAGACCGTTGTAACACAGTAGTGATGCAGCGATTCTGGGTTCGATTCCCACTCGGGGAAATTAATTATTATCTATTTATATTTTCATTTTGGTTGTTCTAGCACCACGGTTGCTGCGTTGAGTCCCACCATTCCACTCGAAATATTCGTCGGAAATTGGAGAACGGAATGTCATAATACTATCCTCTGTCTAATATGCTTTATCCACATATAGCAGAATAAAGCATAGTGAAGCTTATTTTTTACTATAGTAATCACAGACCTCTACTGTGTATTTCACCCAATGATGATATAAGTGATACCTACCATAGTAAAAGTTGTCTTTTATGTTCACTCAGTAAATAAAATAGATAGCGTTATCTATTGAAGGACGTCTTTTAGTATGTAATAAAAAGTATATACAAATACTACTTTTCCGTATATGAACGCGCTATAGATATATATAATAGTTGTTATTAAAACAAAGAATCCCGGTACTCTGGTAAAGCAAATCTTGAAATAGTTAGATATATCTCGAGAAATGTTTCTAAAGGTAAATGGGATTTTCCCCGAGATTGCTACGTACGGAAGAATTGCCGTGTCGCCCGACGGCAACACATTTGTTATGCTATTATTACGCTTATTTAATACTGCCGTGATAAATACGACCGCTTCCCGAGCGACGGATTAAATATGAAAGAGTTGGGCATTCCTTTTTGGTATAATAGTTATAACAAGTTGTTACAAATCGTTGTTTAGTTGTTTTTTTTTAGATTCACGCTGTATCCCGCTTGTAGCAAGGCAGATAGAGAGATAGCATTCTGTTCCCCATTTTCCTATGAAGACATTGCGTATTCAGTGGCGCAAATTCGCTTTTTACCTCATCATGGTGAAGAAAAAGAGGATATTCCATATTTTATTTCCTCGAGTGGGAACCGGACCCACACCCTGTCACATTTACAATCACACTTTATACCCCTAACTCACGACTGGCGTCAAGTTTTAAATTTACTGTTATCATTTATTCTTTACAAATCTCCTCATTATCACTCTTAACAAAATTAAATCTTACACCAAATTAATAAAATGTACGGCAAATTATCAAGTAACAATACTCCTAGAATATTAGGGTTCCGTAACCTAATAGAAAAGTGAAATTCATACATATTTCATATAAAAAAATCGTCACAAACGACTTACTACTTCATACTTCTGAAGTTACTACGGAATTGAAAGATTAGTATTTTTACATTGGCTGATCTCGAATTCTATTAAAAATGTTCTCGAATTCTATAAAAATTTTAAAAAAGACGTAAAAGCTCATATCACTCAATCATAAAAGCTGAATCATTCAATCGACTGATCGAAGAATAAAAAAAGACCTGCACAAGAAAATTAAATAGAACGAAGTACTTCTAAAGAAATTATGGCGCAGCGTACACTCAGATAAATGAAGTTCTTTATTGCGGCGACCGAGGCTCAATTCGTATACGATTTGGCTAATGTGATTGCGAAGAGGTGATTCCACTCGCTGCCCCAGTGAAATGATCTCTGAGCATTTTGTTATAGCATTGGAGCACGGCACCCCCCAATGTTCACGTATTTACACGTTAATTGAAGGTTTTGAATGGTTCATTTTGAAAACATACTTTTTACTTGAAATTTGATTGCTATTTTTCCCTTTATTGTATAAAATATTTTCCCTGTACTTCCCTGTATTCCCTGTACTTGTGTAAACTATTTTGCTATATTATTGCCAGTATTTAATATATTATTATTAAAAATTTGTGAAAATTATGTTTTCATACATTCCGTTATTTTAGCTTTACGTAAAAATATGATTAAAATTTTACTATTATTATAATTGTATTATTATTATATTTATTATGGGGAAAGGAGTGTCTTAACACAGCGTTCCCTCTGCCTGCCCTGCTGTGTGCATAATATAGCGTGAAGCTGATTATAGTTGTAATATTATATATTACATATATATATTTAACATATACTATCTTTATAAAAAAATACAGAAAAACCACCCAGAACATTTAAAAATTAAAAAAATAATAATTTCAATCCAAACAGCGCATAACCTCCTATTGCCTGCAATTAAGTGCTGCAGTCGTGTCCAATATGTTCTATTGGCTTAACTGAAAGCAGTAATGGCAGAATTCATTTAGACGGCTCTCCAAATCACCGAATTAACAACAGGCTTGAGCTGCTCGATTTTATTAAGTCCAGTAATCTAGCTTTCGAACGATGTAATTTCGTTCCTTAACGTTTAAACGTTTTAAGCATACTGAAATACTACTTCCTTAATTGGAAGTCATAATAAAATATACTAGTTTGTAATTATCTATTATATAATATTATTACTAATTTATTGTTTCATTTATTACAGAACAAATCTTTTAATTTTTCTTTCTTATTTATTAATAATATTAATGTAACTACATTTAATGTACATTTGCACCTGCCTGGCGAACCTGGCGAACGAAGAGTCTTAGCACTAGGTTTCCTTTGCCCACCCTGCTGTATGCGAGATACAGCGTGAACGTAAAAAAAAAATGGCAATTACATTCCAAATTACATCAGAACAGACAACCAAATACGAAATTACCATCTTACAATTAGGACATAACATGAGAATACAATATAGTCGAGAGCCAGCCGAGTCTTGGCCAAACTCAGTGTTCTAAACTTAGTTAATTGTCTCGTTCTGTGCGGTCGAGCTATCGATTAAGCTAACTCAATATTCGGCGACTGTCCAACTTGTATAACATCTCCGACTGCGATCGCGATATCTTATTTTATTCTAAGATGACATCCGTTTCTCCGCCTACTGAATTTCCGTTTTTGTCGTTTTATTTTATGGAAGTTTTTTTTTTTTTGTGGTGTGAAAGTCGTAATAATATTTTATTGTTTGGATAGATACTACGGTTATATGTATATACATTTTCATTTAAAACGAATTTAAGCTTTTTAGGCTTTTTATCTCTTAAGGAAATAAGGAATCCTTATAAGATAATTTGGTTGTCTGTCCCTCAAGCGCTTTTATCTCAGGAACGCTTGGAGATATCGAGTTGAAATTTCTAATCTCAAAATCGCGATATCGGTTTCTTAATTTTCTGAAAAAATCTACTTTTTGTATTTCTACGTTTTTATGTTTCTACGTATGTAACGCGTATTTTGACTATAAAGGGAATCAAAACTAAAAGCATACTTGCAGTTACCTAGAATTACGAAATTTGGCAGCATCTTCAGATAATACCAGTTCAAGAAAAAATCTGAAAACTATACATAAATCTTAAATATTTTTTTACAATTTTTGTGATTAATAACAGAACTGTAATAGGAGTACTATTCGCTCTTATTATTTTTAGCATAAACCTATTCCGTCACGCCCTTCAAACTCAAATGCCATCAACCATCATCTGTGCATACATTGCAGTCAAATATTTAAACTATACCGTCAAAGGTGACTGTGTATAAGGGGGGTCTGAACCCAGATTCCCCTTTAGATGTTAATTTCAGTATTAGATACATAGGTATAGGATAGATAGATAGATAAAGATTATACGGAATTATGTCACAAAGTTGTACAACAATTTTTTAAATATATATATTAATAATAATATTTTGAACTACTAATATTTCAAAATAGACATTAAAGGTAATCTATTTGTAATGTGTGAGACTAGTCGTGGCGCAGGGATACAAAATGTACTGCAAAATCGACTGGTTGTGGGTTCGATCCCCACTCGAGGAAAGGAGATATTTATTTAAATGTATATTTTTATTTCATCGCTCTGGTGTCGAGGCAAAGCGCGGCGTTGAATTCCACCACTCAACACGCAAAATTACAAAAACGGAGTGTGTCAACACGAGATTCGCTTTACCTCTGCTTTGAAGCTGATTTTTTTTGTTTATAATGTTTGTGTATTGTACCGCTTAAAGTGCATATAAAATATTGATTATATCATTATCAAATGCACTGATAATATTTTAATTATTAGTATTAAATATCTGTTTCTGTAGACATAAATTTTAAGGAAATTTGATACTAAGGTATTTAGACGTCATATATATTTATGTTATATTTTAATTTTAGACCTAATCTACCCTCACTGGAAAAACCTGAACATGAAATCGACGAAAAGCAAAAACAAAACTAAGGAGCTATATTAAAGCAAGTTTATTAGTGCGGCGATTACGTATGTCGTTAAAAGCTAATCCAAATATAGTGGTAGATGATATCTAGTGGAGCACGAAACTTTCATTTAACACCTTGGAACGTTGCAAATGGCACACTAAAATGGGATAGGAGTCACGGAATGGTGTCATTAGCCGAATTACACACGTGACCACATAATTGAAAGGGATTCGAACCTACTTACGCTTATGCGGGTACTTGCGGGTGGCTAGATTAATGTCCATAAATTGTGTATGAAATGTAGATTTCTAGGATTTATTTGTAGTTATTATAGTTTTGTCTCTATAGAAATTAGGTTAAGTATACATATGTACATACGTACGTACAAGCATGTATTGTTCAATATGGTACAGGGACACAAGTGTCTGATTGTAAACGGTTGTTGGTTTTACAATAGGTAGTAGGTTCGATTCCCACTCGAGGAAATGAAATGTTTAATATTTTCATTTCCTCGACCTGGTGTCGAGCTTAGAGCAAAGAGCTTCGTTGAGTTCCATTACTTAGCACTTGCGTGTTGATTACCTCCAGAATACGATGGGAGTCGAGTGTTTTAACACTGAGTTCCCTCTACTTAATGTAAAGTTGAAAAAAAATCTTTTAATTTTGTCGTCTTCGTAGTATAAAAAAGTATACAATATTACATAGAAATATACATTATTATTTACCCATGTACGCACGGACCTACACTTATGCTACGCGTATAGTCAAACTGAAGATATTTTTAATCTATGAAGCCTAAGCAATGCATTAATTTATTAATAAAAGTACAATGTCACATTAGTTAGAAGCTTAATGTAACGGGGGACACATTCGTTCATTTACTAAAATCACATGTCAGGCTAATTATAAAGTTTAAAATAGAAACTAGCTCATTCATTACAGACAATTAATAAATATCAATAACTATTTCTTATAATATGCATACATATATAATACTAGATGACATACAGCCACCAAACAACTCCGGATCAAACATCAGTTAAAATGTATTAAACCTATCGTGATAAATGAGGAATTGTCAACGAGAGGAAATTACACTTGTAATCAGGTTATTCGTCGGACTTCGGACTGACAACTAGCGCGGTGGCGACGCGGTCGGACTTGTCGTGAACGCTGTTGCACGTACTTTTAAATCTATTATTGACTGTTAATTCGAAAGGAAAATATTTTATTTAATTATTTTTTTTTTATTAATTCGAATAAAATTTGCGTGAGTGCGTAAACCTAGTGTCTATACATTCCGTTCCCTACTTTCCACTGAATTTTCATTCATCTTAACAGGCTATTGTACAAACATACACAAATATAATTATCAACTATTCAATTAAGATATATTTTATATTATATTAAAAATTATAAATATATATAAAATATAAATTATATTAAAAATATATTTTCAGAAAGGCCGAAGCAGAAAAGCGAAAATGCTTTGTTCCAGATTCTAAATAGCATCTGCGAAGCAAACCAAACAAATTTATAGCGCTGTCAAGAAAATTTAAAAAAATGTTAAAAGGGGTAAACCACCACAGTAATACATTTTACTATTTTATAAATATAAATTTTAACTCAAAACGCTGTGAGCTCTAATTAAGTAGCAATGGTTGAAGCGAGCATTCACTTTGAGGTCCGCCGAGCCTTCGCTACGATCTTAATTAGTGTTAATCTTAAGATAATAAGCCACGTGTTTTCACTAATTGGTGTAAATTGAAAAAGTCCAAAGATGAAATAAAATTATTCCAGCATTATATTACAAAGAGAAACTTTGTCGGGCAACTGCCGCGAAATTTTAGTTTTTAGTGACATAATTACATTTTTAAATAGTTTGAGCATTTTAACAATTTTGTAGTTTTAAGCGAAAAGTTAGGGTTTGTTTGTTTAAGCGCTAAACTAATTTTGGCAAAATGAAGGAAATACTTTTACTGCTTTCAAATTTTCTTTTGTTTATAGATTTTCATGTCTGTCAACACTCCTCAATATGCATCCCATTAAATTTGCTCAGTGGATACAGGATATATAATCGTCCGTCGATCAGGTTGACCATAATGGCGTGGGACAGATTCTAAGTCTAAATTAGATAAATCTTCGATTCTCACTCAGGAGAATACTTAAATAATTTTTGTTTTTCTTTTTCCGGCTCTAGTAGACAAAGCTCAGCGTTAATTCCACCACTTAATTCCATATGAATTGAAAACTGAGCAGAAACATTTATATTGAACTTGAGATAAATGCTGTTAGACCTGCTGGCTTTTTCAGTGACACCAGTTGGGTAGGAAAGAGTAATGAAAGAGAAATTACAAGTACTTCAAGGTGGCTTAAATAATTATAAATTAATTAATACATTTAAATAATATTATTTGTTGAATACGAAAATAAAAAGTTGAGCTTTCGCGTAAAATTGTGAAGGTTTCACTGTTTGACTTATTAATGCTGGTTCCTGTGTGGTCCAGACAAACTGCTGTGTAGTCTTTTTATGAAAAGGTGAACGATATGAAAAAGTGAACGTCCTAATTTATACCTGAATCGTAGTCGGTATATGTGAGATTTCTTTAATTAAATAAAAGAGGCTTATGTGATATATTGTACAAAAGCATATCATTGATATTAGGGTTTGTTTTGTTTTGAGTCAATTATTACTTTAATTTAAATAGTGTTTTAATATAAATGTATACTAAACATATTTTTTGTCTATAAATATTGAATATCTAAGAACGTTATCTACATTGAAAATGCTTAATTCAAAATTTGTTTAATTCAAAATAAATTAACATTTTAGTTTCCGATCTAGCTATATATTGTGTATTAGTGTGTGCCTGTAAACGCGACTGGTTGTGGACTCGATCCCCACATCTGTTCAGTTTCCACCAGTCTACCGCCTCCAGAATTCGGCGGAAAATGGGGAACGGAGTGTTGCAACACTAAATCCCCTCTGCCTATCATGCCGTGTGCGGAATATAGAGTGAAGCTGAATAATATATTACGTGTAAACTAAAAGCAACCTGACCTATGTTAACCAAGTATGTTTCATAGAAAGTTCGCAGCGCTAATAAACAAAGCGATACAGAAGAACTTGATGTAGCGGAAACTGATAGAGCGAACGAGAATAATGCGGGCGGCATCGAGACTATGAAATGCGCAATTTGTTGACACACTTATCCTGATCGTTCAAGTCAATGGTCTTATATCAACATTCTACACAACAGTTTTGTTAAAAATGTTAAACTTAGATTTAAATTTTTTTTTTACTAACTTTATTATAGGTAGTTTTGTTATTTCAAAAAAAAATTGTATCTGTGACGATAAAAAATTACATAATATAGCATAAATAATTATTTATATCAGCTTCATAGTGTATCCTGCATACAGGCAAAGGGAATCTACTGATAATAATACAAAAATATCATATTGCTGTTGTTGTTTTTTTTTACTTATGGCGTTCCGAGCGTGCTAGTTCAGCACTAATCATTTCACCTGTGTCACGTTGAATGAAAACACACAAAGGAGAATGTTTGGTAAAAAGGATCTTTTATTTCGTCTATTTATTTAAAAATAAGATAAGTTTCAACCAGTTTTTGATTTTTTTTTTCAACCAGGTTATGAAATGAAAAATATTTTTAGCTAACAAAAATCTTAGTAAAGGGAT
>JBAIZZ010000199.1:840803-877941 GCA_037355905.1 Heliconius aoede | reverse complement strand
AAGCTAGTATATCAAGGAGCGGACTATCAAAGCTTCCGGCTTCCGGCCGACACTCATACCGGTTGCTTAAGCACCGCACCGCACCATGAAAGGCGATTACCCTTTATGATAACTTAATATTACTTTATTATTTGTAACTTTTTACGGTTATCCGTTGTGAAAAGTTAAAATAATATTAATCCTAACTATAAAATAATTTATTAGGTTTGAGTAATAAATGATGTGCGTATTTGCTTAGATAGGTTTATTTATGTTTTGTTTATCTGTTTGAATACACATATGTATGGAAAGACTGATTGAATTTGAATTATTTTTTGCTCTTTTTTTTCAAACTATCGCTATAGCGCGTCGTGATACGTCTCCACGGACATGGCTAGCCCATTTCCACTTCAACAGTTGTAATATTAGCTCCCTGGCGAACGATTTCAATGGGAACTTTTTTAATATATGTCGTCGTTTTTGACCCAATACTTAATGAAAACTAAATGTAAATAGTTTGGATCCACACATAAGCGAATTTACGAACGTCAACTATATTAGTTTTATATTATTTTTCAATTCTATATATAAAATAAATAAAAAGTAAAAAGTCATACATATCAGGTTAATAAACCGTTAATTCACATCAAATTCGTCCATACAGATCCGATACATTACGAAATAATTAGTATCAAAATTGAATAGAGTGTGTACGCGGCCCACTACACTGCATATTAATTTGTGGGGCGCGTTTTGATTCTGTTAATTATCAGAGTTGTGTTGTTCGCTGGTGCATTTGTGTTTGCTAATTTAATCCTAAACATTTATCTTGCTATAATTATGTTTTAGTTATATCTATTTGCTTCTATATTATTATTTTTTTCAGCTTAAAGCTGTATCCTGGGTATACCAGAGTGGGCAGAGAAGGTGTTAAGGCAATCCGTTCCCCACCTTCCGGCGCCGCGTCTTTGCCTTGGTAATTGACTTGGTAAAATGGAGAACAGCCAACCACAAGCTAGTACAACTGCGCCGCAATAGCCTCTATTTATCTGTCAATATTGTTAATAGAAACAGCATAGGTAAATTAAATTTTGAAAAGACTTAATACCCAATCAGTATTTAGTCTTTTCAAATTTGAACTTCCGACTATCTCGCACAAATACAGCACCTTAACGAAAACTTTCATATATAAAAATGTTAGTCACGCTATATAAATATACAATTTAATTGAACTTAGCGAGCTTTATTAAGTATTCGAATGAACATAGACGTTCGAGGAACTTGGTTGTTGCTAATAAAATGACATTCACTTAGTATTCAAAGTTAGTGTCGGGGCCATTCAAATTGAGATATTCCGCTTTGAAAAGGTTTACAACGTTGTTCAATACACTCACTTACTTATCAAGTCCAACGAGCGTGCCTTTATTCATCTCGATCTAGACGCGGCTGAAGCACCAATTCAAATAATTAACTCTATATTCAAACAACCCGGAACAAATATATAATCAATATACTTTGTTTTAAGTATTTTCATTGATGTATAAAAAATAAATAAAAAATTCTGAAGCTAATAAATATGTTTTTTTCAGTTTCACGCTATATTCCACATTTAGCAAGGTACACAGAAGTATACAGCGTGAAGCTAATTTGATTCAATTTGATTTTATAAGAAAATATTAGAGCAGCCATTTTTGTCTTTTATTTGTATTTCGTAGAACGTAATCCAGGCTGTGACCTAATAAGATAAGCAACGAAACGATAAGCTAGACAAATATAGGTCAGAAAAGGTTTACTAGATATTATACACGTAATTACTTAAAGTGAATAAATATTTATTATATACAGATACTCTTTTATATTCCACAAAACCGGTAGAGCTCTTAGTAGTGTATTGTCACAGAGAAAATTTTAGCAAGAAATATTCTAAATTAAATATTACTACTAACTTGTTAGTTTAAGAATAACGTTACTGCACTATTAATAGTGCTGTCAACAATTAACAATTGAATACTTTTATTCATTTCTTAGCTATGGTGAAAAAACACAGCGTGACGTTGAGTTACAGCCGGGTGTAAAGTTAAAGAAAATTAAAAAAAATTAAAATCTATAAATGTCTTTTTGGAATATTATATTTGTTTCCAAACAATTTTATTATTGGTTCAACACTGCCATCCACTTCACTTGCAAGTTGTAAAGCATTTTGCACAAATCGTTGAATTCCGTCCCGGGAGACGACCGGGGGACGACCGGGGGACAACCGGGGGACGACCGCACTACAAATTCACAATCAAAGTAACATCATCAACAGAAGCATCTCGCACAAATAATTTAAATGGGCTACCCTTCGCTATCCTCCTCTGTAATTGCTTTATTTAGTTTCCGTTATGTAATTACGAGAGGCTAATTATGATCCTCCCGGGAAATATCGAGCGTGGCTGGTCATGAATGGAAATATATTTTACAACTAAAAAAATATTAATATATTACATATACTTACTTATATATTCTAATAAATTTTAAATCAGTTTATAATATCGCTGCAACTATTACAAAACTTATAAAGTAGGGACTCTCTCAGAATTTAAATTGATGTGTGAAACCGTAAAAACTAAATAAACTTGTATATACGAGTATGTCAATAACGTCATTATAGTATATAAGAATGTACTCTGTTTACATACAAAATTATAATTGGAAAAAGTGACCACATCCATTACTGAAAACCAACAAAGTGTAAATAAATACAAGCCACCGTTAAATTTAACAGTGCATTAAGTATTATAATAAACTGTAATGATTTTAGATTTATAATTTCGGTAATCCCAATTACTTTAATATAAAAATGTAATCAACCTCTTTGTTTAATTAAAAATATATTTTTGAAAATAAATTTATAGAAGTTCCATCAGGTGACGCTACTAAAATGATGATTCGTGTGGGTGGAAACACATAAAGGTCCCCTAGAATAACATATTGTATTTTATTCTGGAAAGAAATATAAGCTCACTAAAAGCCTGGAGGTGATAGATTTCGTTACAAGCCTCTGTATATACAATATGTTCCTATAAATCATTATGTACAAATAATCTCAAGTGTGATAGTTTTTTCAACTTCACGTTATATGCCGCATTTAGTTAAACTAGTTTTTACATACTTCGTTCTCCGCTTTCCGCCAAGTTATCCAGACATTGGGAGTTGGCTAGTCTTAAGAATTAAACGTTTTAGTCTAACAATTATAAAAAAAATATATCTTTTATATAATAATCTCAGTTGCAAAATATCTCACTAATACATTAAACAAATAATTGACATTAGTATGTTTTTGTGAATGTACGTAATTTTGTGTCGTACGTATTATACAGCGGGGGCAGTCTAGACAGTAAGTGAGAGAGGTAAAGACATTGTTCCTATACTTCCAAATCGATGGAAGATAGATAAAGATAGATAGGGCATTAAATTCAATGTTTTGCATTTGTTAATAAAATTATCCTTTTTTTATTTATCTTATGATAAATAGTATATAGTATGATATGAGATATGAGAAAATACTCATAATTTCCGAAATTTCTATTGTTATTTTCGTTCTAATAAAGTAAACAGTGTTTTAATTTCTTTTATGTATTAATTATAATAATTATGCTATGAAATAGAAATTTCATTTGATCGCGCTCTATATTAAATTAGCTTATAAATTATTATTACAGAGCGTATTAAGATTGTAGATTTGAATCAGGTAAATTTATAGATATATAACAATACTGCGTACATTCTCTAAATAATGACAAATTTAATTCAGAGGGCAGTGGGTTTGATTTCCACTCGAGAAACTAAAATATATAATATGTTAATTTCTCACTGTGGTGAGGAGGCAAAGCGCGTCGTTGTGTTACACCACTCTACGTGCAATGCCTCCATCATTCGTCCGTATGTAACAAGGCTGTGTGTTAAATCCGACACAACCTAAAGCGCCCCCGACCCCAAAAAAAATCTACATATACAAGAAATAAAACTATATATTTTGGAATGCCAATAGCGTTTTAAAATCTTGCAAGGTACTTTATGTTACAAGATTCATACTACTAATATATAATATAACTTAATTTTATACCATTAACTGCGCTTGAGTTGATTTATTATCACCCGGGAAATCAAACGAATTCCATAAAAATATCCGTCCGCAAATTGTACTTCCAATTATTTTCCAGGATCAATTAGAGATATTTTGTGCAAGTGATTGTAAGAGCCTGTTCACACTTAAACCCACCAACTTTAATAAATGATTTTACCTTTTATCTATAAAAATATTTTATTCTTTTGAAAATATTTTATATAGGTATATATTACATATTTTAATTTAAAATCTATAGTTTTACAACATTCCTGTTTCAGCTTTATCATACTAAAAGAGTCATTTCGTATACAATACTTTTAATGTAGCTTGTAGACAAAGTTAGTTAGTCCTCCTATCCAAATATCCAAACGATAATATTTCTATTATTTATATTTCAACAATAGTTGAGTTGAAAAAATTATGCTAAAAATGGAAAAGATATTTATACTCAGAATCAGGTTTTTATAAGACATTATTATTAATAGACAATATTAAAATAAAATATATACAGTAGAAACAAAACCTTATTAGGAAATTACAGGCTACAAATTAATTACGGGTGCCATTCTGGCCTCTAAGGACATCCGGATCAGCCTGATGTTTGGATGCTAAATTACATTTATTAGTTGTGGTCTTGCCATGCTTTCCACCAGCGCTATATTAAATTCCACCTCAATGAAGACGTGATGGGTATGCACTTGCTTTTATTAACTTGGCGTGTCTGTTATGTAATTTAATTACAAATAAGTAAATATTATTATTTTTTATTTTGTGGCCAGTCGTTTCTTTTTCTTTTTCTCAAAGCAAAGTGCGTATTCAGCGTAAAATGGGAAACAGGTAAGGTATCTCAATACTAGGTTCCCTATGCCTATCCTGTTGTGGGCAAGATACAACGTGACGCTTAATTTTATTTTATTTCAAAAAATATATGCAATTAAAAGCATGTACATATATACATACATAAGCATATATATAAGCTTATGCTTATGTATATATGGTTATGTATAATACATGTGTAAATCATAAATAGAAATTTCATTTGTAATATACAGTATAAGTGCAAAAGAATGAAAATTTATGTTTTTTTATGAATATATACTACTGCACAGCTAACCATATCAACAATCTATTCCAGAATATTATTAGAAAACACAGCACGCACTTTACATATTTTATTAAAAAATCTTATTGTGTTTTCAAAAACTTCACTCAGCCAGCGCTTCGCGACCAAATTTAAATTTAATTCAAACAAAAAGAAAACATTCTTTTTTATCTTGCCGTGTAATAACACTTGCTACATCATTTATAAAATACTGCATTTGAATAAATTTAATTGAAAAAAATAACCAACAAAAATTTTAATAGAATCGTCATGTGTGGTCTACTTATATTGTTTTTATTGATTAAATTTAAAAATAATAAAAAAAACTACAAAACCCGAAAAGCTATTAGAAAATGTTATTCTTATCAAAAACGCAATTTAACATTCGAAGCCACAGCGTGTATTTAGATTGATATCAGTAGGTATGTCTCCCATACAGTTCCCTAAGGAGCATTACCGACGGGATGAGAGGGGAAAAAATTGGCTCGAAGCAGCTGAGCCAAGCATGTGCATTCCTCAATGCAATTTGATAAATTATTCCGAATGGAACCTGATGAAATCGCCGTCTGAGGAGATTACATGGCGAGGCAACGTATAACAGTTCCGTAATATAAGAAGTATATTTTTGTACTTTTTACGATACATGAATGATGCATACAAGCAATTTGGCAAATCTGAATTGGAGACAGAATATGCTTTTAATATATTTATTGATATCAAAACAATGTCTAACAATTAATATTTTAATTTATTATATATAATATTTTAAAATATAGATACAGAATACATAAAAAACGATTTTTTGTCTTATGAGCTCCTCTAGTGGAGACTATCTCATAAATGGAAAATCATGTCATTCCTCTTTGCTACAATACAAGCAACGTAGTCCCAAGTATAGACTATCACTACAAGAAAAATGTTTCTGTACCATGAAATACATGCATATTTTTACATAAGATATGTTCATGCTTATAGTAATTTGTTCCCCGATGTCCTATATTTTATTATTATATTTTTTTTCAATATAAACCGATGGTTTCTTTTCCAAATTGATACGTTTGCTAAAATGCTTATAATTGAAAAATATATAAATATCAATATTACAATATTACAGCTGGTATAGGGCTGGAGTCGTTCTGTGAACCATCGGCAACGTATCATCAGCACACTTTAAAAAATATTAATATTGAGCGTAGATGTCAAAAGATACTACGGATAAGTAAATGAAGAAAATAATAACAATTGATGGCAACAACAGTCGAAAAGTTCGCAATACCGAAAATATAATTATTTTATTTAATAATTATTTTATTACTCTGGTATTATTATTGCCGAGCACCTGGCGACAATCAGGAAAAGATACAGATTTTTTATAACATCGTTGTAGCGACAGAGAAATAATCTTGAACTATCCTTGAAACGTTGACGGGAATGATCGCTACATTTCGTCGCTTAATCGCAAATTGATTATTTGGGGCGATAAGCTCATCAGCCCTCACCCTATAATATGGTTACGCATATGTGCGAGTATGTAGGTATGTCGTGTTTACTTCCACTTGAAGAAGATATTTTGTTGTCGTTTAAAAAAATATGATTTTGGCAGCTAGCATCTATAGGTAGTACTTATTCAGAAAAAAATTAGAAACTATAGATTTGTGGCTAAATCTTAAAAATAAAAGCCTAAAAATGCAAAAAAACGTGTATTTCGACACTTTAATAGGAATTAAAATTAATAGGGTACTTCCCAATAACCTATAATTATGAAATTTGGCAGCTAGCCACGTTAAATGAACGCAAATAATATACAATAAATGTAGTATATTATAGTAAGTTTACGAAATCTCTTAAATGCAGCCTCCTTATGCTCTGTTCGGAGGAGTTGGCAATTGATTTGCATCGCGGACAAAGCACGACGGAGCCGGAGGAATGCCGCGCAATTCTCTCCGACTAAATCTAGGGATTAGAAGTCAAGTGAATGAAAGCGCAATTTAGTAGAATTCTTTTAATGAAATTGAAAACGACTGGAATGCGCAAATTAAATAATCTTATGGTGCAGTGCTCTTGCTGGTTGGTCGATATTATGTAGGGATAGTTGGTTTTTAAATATTTCTCTCTCTCTCTCCCTCTCTCTCTGTTTTTAAGAATCCTATACAGGGAATGTTAATATTTCTTATCAAATGTATTACCGCACATATATATTAAACTAAACTTTTCAAACAAAAGACTAGATCTTATATTTTGTACTATATGTTTAAGTAGATCTTGCTAGTCAGTTTAATTAAAACTTGCGAGGTGCGGAGAAATACGTAAATATCTAATTGAATGAATTTTTCACCGCCATAGAACTTGACTTTATTAAAGTCTTGAAAAGGCGGCGAGAGGCAATCGTCTCCTCCATTTGCATTGCTGGAATAGGCACCAAAGCGCTCCCTGGCATCCACGAGAGGCATTCAACGTAAGAAAGCTGAAAGGACTGACTTTACCCAGACAGACAGACGTACTTAACTAAGAATTTTCATATTGTGATAAAATATCATCATATATGGACCTAATGTTTTATGAATTAATGAATAAAAAATGTCAACGTTGTTCTCGCAAGTACAGTAGTGTAGGTAGAGGGAAGCTAGTATTAAGACAGTCCGTTCTCCACTGTCCGGAACTCAACAACGGGCTTTTGCCTTCGTGTCAGAGCGAAGAAATGAAAATATTTAGAAACAATAATTCATTCCCTCAAGTAGGGTTCGAACCCACGTCCATCACGTTACAGTAACACCGTTCTGCCATTGCGCTATGACGGCCCTATTTTATATAGAGAGATAGATAGATATAATTCAATAATGTAGGATTATACAATTCTATTTATACTGTTTCGTATAACGAGAACATCTAAAGTATAATTCCTAAGTTGACATTTAACGATTGGAGTCACGTAACGTGCTAGATGATTTTACTTCGAGACATTTCGTTGTTCTTAGTTATTTATTTATATTACTCAAGTTTTTATTTAATATATGTTTTATATAATACTATATTTTTTTTCTTGAAAGCCTTTATTTATAAGAAACACTTTGATAATATTTGATACAATGTTATGAAAGTGCAATGTGATGTTTTCATATATATGTACATACATTTGTTAATATTGCATGGAAATAAAGTATATGAAATTTATGAACACTACGTACAATATTAAATATATACATATGTTAAGTATATTTACGCAGTTACGCAGTAGAACAGCGTCTAATTGTAAGCCCAAATGTTGTTGGTTCGATCCCCAGTCAAGGGAAAGGGAAAAGATAATATTTTAATTCTCGGATCTAGTAAACAATACACAGCGTTGAGTCTCAAAGAATCGAAGAAAGCAACAGCAGTTAGCACTAGGCTCCCTCTGCCTCCCCGCTATAGAAGAAAAATGCATGAAACTGCTAATTTTTTGCATGTTACGGTTCCGTGCCTCAGAACGATAGAACCCCATCAGTACCGCTCATACCACTATGTTGTCTATCTGACAGATGGGTATCTGTCCAGATCATTTATTTCGAGATTCATCAGATCAGGCTAACATTAATATGAATTATCCTTGACTTACGACAACCGTCTTGAATATAACCATTTAGAGTAACGTGCACTAAGCGACTGCCTTTTTCTAGTTGTTTTATAGAAAAAAATATTATAGTTACATTCGTATAAAATGATTGCATACGCCCACAAACTTAAATTTGTTAATATTAATAAATTGTACTTTCTTTTGAACTACAATCCTGAAAATGGTACGGAACCCTAAGTAGGCAAGTTCGAGTCGCACTTGACCGACATACCGATACATTGGTAAATATATTTTCTGCATTTTTTTTATTTAAACATATCTCTTATTTTGTATTAAAATTAAAACAAAATATAATAAGTCATTATTAATATATTATATCGACCTAATTTTATCAGTATCTAGATTTGGTAAATAAAACAAATTGCTTGAAAGACTTTTTATCATAAATTTATACATTTTGTTGTCAATGATAAAGGTCTATAGTGGTACTGACATTCTGTTATATAAAGTAAAAAATGGTATGTCAATACTTACCGTACTCATGTCGATGTCGGATCAACCTCCTTTGTCAGCGAAATATATTTTACATAGAATTTCGATTTCAACGTATCAAGCTCGGTGCTGCCCATAAGATATGAAAATAACGCCAATGTTATCATAGGTAATTGGCTTTTAGGGAAATTTATGCTTTGAAAATGTGATATTAATTTTCGATTTATCTTTTAATAACATTATAATACAAAATGTTAAAATGTCGTGAGGCCATGCTGGTGCTAAGATGGATCATTTTTCAGTCCTTAACTCAGTCGTTATACAGAATTTGGGGAGTCCTATATAGTTAATATGGTGTTCAAAGTAGCAAAATATTGAATTTTAATAAGATTTCATACAGTTTTTCTTACTTTGTTTACTATATCACATTTTATTTCAAAATTAATAAAATAATTTCTGTTTTCTATCCATTTCTTTCATTCATTTCTATCAAATTTTTAGGTAAATATCATATTATTTCTAGCTATCTACCGTTCAGCTCTTATTACACCACAAAAACAGTTTCTAAATAAAACAATTAAGCGAACCTCTCACAAACTTGTGAAAAGTAAAATAGGAAAACAGTATAAAACGATGACGACAGTGATATTCATCTGCATAATTGTTAAGTGTTTTCGCTTTTTTAACCCCAAGTTCCTCTTTTATTATCTCAGTTAAGGTATTGTTAGAATAAATAACATTTATTTTGTATTCTATTTTGTCGCATCTCTTAATTTTTTTTAATAGTAATCTAAATATATTTCCAAAAAAAATCGATACGTGTCAACCTGATATTAGACTTTTTTTCAGCTCCTACAACACAGCAGGGTAGGCATAGGGAACCTAGTGTCAAGACACTCCGTTCCTCACTTTCTGCTGTATTCTTACATTATTTAATTTTAATATTACGATTTAATGACAGCATAGCAAGATACACAGAGAGAATTGAGTAGTAAAACACATTGTTATCTGTTTACTTTCTTCTCCTTTCTTTCCAATACAGAAAACTAAGAAGAAAGCTTACGAAAAAAGCGCTCAAAACGACCTCTGGTGTAACACATCGTCGTGATCTCTTATCATCGGGTGACCTATACGCTTGTTTGTCCTTTTTTCTCAGAAAAAAAGCTTAATTTTCATCAAGCAAATCTTAATTACGCCACAATAGCGTCTCACACACTTCTACGTTCTGCTATAAATAATGTGATGATATAAATCACAAGCTTCACATAAGATGATAAAGCTAGAAATTACGTATAGTGCACTTAATAGAATACGTCTTCCGTAAAATGTACGTGCTACGTGCTCTGTTGTGAAGTTGTATGCCACTTACGGAAAATAATATGAATTTCATACATAAGTTAGTTCACTAATTTGTGCTCCGTTTCGGGAGCCGGCTTTACGAAATAATCTGCTTTGTGTAACAATGTAGTTTGTAATCTTTTTGAATGTTAAATTCCTTCATGTGACGACAATTTCCATAGATAGCTGTTGTTACATTACGGATTTCATTTTTATGACTATAATAAATTCAAGGTCGTGTATTTGTTAAATAATTATTTGATTTGCTTTAGCTTCACGCATTATCCCGCAAGTGACAGGGTAGGCCGAGGGAACCTGGAAACCTAGTGTTGAGACACTCCGTTCACGGCACTTCCATTTCCCATTTTCTACTACATTTTGAAGGCATTTCGTGTTGAATGACGGAACTCAAAGCCTCGCTTTACCTCGTGATCAGAGAAATGAAAGTGTTAAATATTTGATCTCCCCGAATGGGAATAGAACCCACAACCTGTCACGTGCACAATCGCTAGCTTATGCCCCTGAGGCACGACTAGTTTTAAATAATTTATTAGTTATATTTCAGTCACTATCCAGCATTATATTCAGTAACAGTCACATGGGTATGTTAATAATGACGTACATCTCTCTGACAACTTGGTTTCATGATTAATATAATATAACAATTCCCCGTTGTAGCAAGAACAAATCCCGTAGTGGAGTACAATCACTCAACACGCTCTGTCTCGAATACCGGTGGAAAGCACAGAATGGAGTGCCTTAATAAAATAATTTCTCTACGTACCCTACCTTACCAGAGATAAATCACCTCGCAAACGCGTCAATCATGTTTCAGGGTACACAGAACGAGCCTACTATTAAGACACTCTGCTCCCCACTTTCCTCCGAATTCATTCATTCAGTCATACGTGTTGAGTAGAGGATCTCAACACCGCACTGTACCTCGATAACAGAGCGAAGAAATAAGAATATTCCACGACTCTAAGACCTCTAATCTTATTATAATAAAAATATTAAAGAACAAAGCTTAATTTCGACACTTTAAATCATCGTAACGTCGCATAACAGACTGTTAATCGCTCTACCTTCAATTTAAGTTAATTGGAACTGTAATTGTATGCCGGGGCGGCAATAAAAAGAAAATATTTTCCACCCTAACATTGTCAGCCAGTTATTAGTACCCCACTCTACCATTACTAGTGACTTACGGCCTACGTTGTATAGTATACATATATAGTTATCAAATATACTCTCATATATGTATATTGTAGCATATATAACATGTATATAGAAGGACTTAAATAGGCGGCATACAATTTTGCCTTTTGCAGGTTGAATTGTAAGTTATAAAAAATATTTTGTTTTCTTTATTGATATTTCACCTTTTGGGTAATTTCTAAAAAAGAGAAGATAGAATTTGTTATATACGATTCTCGTATTTTACCTTCTGTTCCCTAAACTGTCTATTATTTGCTCGTCGAATATTCACTTTTGACTGATACAGCAATAAAGTGCAACGGTTGTACACCTGATTTTTACTTGGAAAATGAAAAAAAATTCATTTCGTCGCTCTGATAACAAGTCAAAGCGCTGCGTTGAGTTTCGCCCCTCAACACGTAATCGGAATTGGAAATATATTTTATAACTACTGTAAACCGATATATATTATTGTTTAAGCAAATAATAGATACAGTACGAAAAAATGTAAAAAAATATTCTTTATTTTACATCAAAACAAGGTATAAGGAATGTAAGAAATTTACAATATTCATAACTTTTGAATCCAAATCCATTGATCCAAGTGCTCTTCTAAGGACAAAGTTCATACATTTTTCATGAGTCAAGTTAAAAAATAATTGCCACGCACAGCACCGAGTACCATTCAACAGAACAATCTAATTAGTCAATGTTGGCACGGACCGAAAAGAAAATAGAAGTAGAGTATTATCATTCTGGCGACACGATGCAAGAGTGTCACCGCGTTAATACACTATTCTGAGCCTCTTCTACGACTTGCTGATAGAGTTGGCAGTGTTTTTGGCTCGTTAACAAGATGACGGAAAATAAGAAGAAGAAGAATATTAACGGGGCGTCTCAACAATACGTTTTCAAGTTCTCTGCCTAGCAGCAGATGTGCAGCACACAGCATGAAGATAAAAAAGAAAATGAAATGAAATAATAAACAATTAATAATTCGTGTTACTTGTATATATAATTACATAAACATTTGCTTAATCTATGACATTAAAGGCCTAATGTCCAAAGGATCTAAAATGATCACCGCAGTGTAGTTTGCGACATATGAGACATAATTTCGTACTGCGTTTGTGACAGATGTGGCATATACACACACATATTGTGACGGGCGAGGTAGGTGATGGGTCGGCTGTAGAGTAGGCCTTAGAAACCGTTCATAGTATACTTATGATGGTTTTCGAAATTTTCAGTTTACTCTCGCTCCCAATGTACATGCAAGTACGCTTTATAAAAGTAGTTAAACTGTATGATAAAATGAAAATCAAAAGACTTATTAGTTAAACTGAATTTTACGGTTGTAGGAATTTATTTTGAATTATTTGAAACGGACTGCAACTTATTTTTTGTTTGAAATTTTTTGTTTCCGAGAGAAAAGGATTCGACAATTGCACGGACAGACGACAAAGTTATTCTATTAGGTTTTTGTTTTCTTTCGTTTTAAGTAAAGAACCCTAAAAAGCAATAATAATAATAATAAATCTGAAACTATTAAAAAGTATTGACATCGCAATTACTCAATACAAATATATATACCTACCTAAAATGCAAAAAAAAAGCGATTTCCTCTTAACAGTACCAAAAATCCAGCATAAAAAGTAGCAAAATATACGTACAGTAACTAATAGGTCGTATCAACTGGTTCGCGGTGCCATAAATCAACAAAATGAAGTCTCTAAGGACGCTGCGTCAAACGTGGTTATCAGTCATTCCTCACCTCACATGCCCTCCAAATTCTGCTTATTATCTGCCATCTATAATCCCGATCGCGCTCGGGGCGGACGCAGGAACGTTCATTATCTGCTAAATATACTGGCAACACTATGACCAAAAAGTGCCTGTGAAATTAAGGTGTAAAAATAGGTATAGCTATAAAAATATTTTAAATGTTGACTTTAACACTAATAACACCTCTATCAATTTTTGTTAGGAAAAATTTTTGTTAGATATATGTGTAGTATGGTCAGTATATTCTCTGTTGTAGAAGATAATAAAGTGCAGTGCTTTTTGCCAGTTGCTTGTACCATATATGTGAATTAATTACAGTTCTAATTAATTGGCTAAAAATATATCCAAAAAAAACACTCCATGATTACCTATTTTCTGACAAAATTACATCAAATTTATTTACCTATATATACATATAATGTCGATCGCTATGTACCGTTTGTTAATATCCGGAGCCACATCTCAATATCCGGCCCATCTGTCAATGTTACACATATAGTACATATAATATGTAATTCATATTACACGTGACGACATGAAGTTAATGATTGGAGTGAGACCGAGAGCTCGGCGTATCGCCAGACCAATATCGTATTGAAAGAATTCAAGCCACTTATGTATATTGATTCGCTGTAACTTTGCTGTTTACAAAGTTTTACTATAAACAAGGTACCCTAATTCCTTAAAGTGTTCTCATACAAATTTCCTTAAGTTTTTTATGTATCTATTAGCTATTTTTTTTAATTACACACTGTATTGCAGGGTAGGCAGAGGGAACCTGGAAAACTAGTGTGAAGACACTCCCATTAAAATAATTCCGTTTCCCAGTTCACGGAATTCTGGAGGCACTGCGAGTTGAGTGACAGAACTCAACGCCTCGCTTTGCGTCATCACCAGACTGAGAAAATAATATATTAAACTATTTCATTTTTGTGAACCCACAAAATTTCATTATTTTCACTATTTTAATAGAATTCAAGCCTAATTATGATATTCTCATCCATATACTACTACTCTTGAGCAGTTTATATAATTATGGCCTATTTTTAATTCATTTGCAGAACCAGAATACTTTTCCAAGCATTCTCCCACGCAACTTGCGAAAAATATAAAAAGGAAGAGGCAAAAAAAAATATTGTTTTATCTTGATTTATTATGAAAATAAAGAAATGTGAGTATATACGAATAATGAATACAAGAAGACGTGGAATGCCAAAATAGACCGACGTACATATTTTCGGCAGTCACGGCGTACGTGACGTTACTGGGAAATGGAAAGAAAGTACCGACAGTATTGAAGACACGTCCCACAGAACTTACACAAATACACAAAAGGGTTTCGCTTGCCAATTTGAGGACTTTTAATTTTAAAGTTACACATCTGAAAGCGGAGTAGAGTAGAAGGAAGAAAGTAGGTTAGGAAAATACATTCGACATTTACTCTTGTGTAATGAATGTTTCTTTGCCTATTGAGATTTTATATTACCATAGAGTAAGAAGATGGTTTTGTGGTAGAAGGTATCATGGAAAGTATTCGATGTTTTGTATTTATTGAGATTTGTTTATAGTTTCCATGTTATTGATTATTTGACTCCCTCATATTTCTTGCATAATGGTCCATGGAATATTTTTTTCAGTAGAAAATGTTAGATGAAGAAGCGGACGTGAACGCGACCATCGAAGCAGCAATTTTAACCTAAACTACTAAAGAGACTTAAGAGTACTAAAGAGACGTGATATCCAGTAGAAGCTGCGACAACGAAGAATTAGTAGGTCCTACACCTTGACCAAAGAACTGCCGTCGTTTGCATTTCGGCCACCATTCAATAACAGTGCGCTCCAATTTTTTTTATTTTGTTTATTTTTGTTGAAACAACAAGTGTCAATAACTGAATCCTCTAAACAGCATTTTTCTATTTTTCAAAAAATTTATCCCAAAAATATGGTCAAACCAGATACCCTAAAACTTAGAAATACCAAAGGACGCGACGATCCACCAGGCAGGTCAAGATACAGAAAGGCGCTCCGTTCCCCCCTTTCCGACCAACTCGAAGCATTGCGAATGGCTGAGTTACACCGCTATTTTTCCTTGAAGAGAGCGAAAAAAATATGTGGCCTGTAGATAGAATGTTAATCGACATTGATACTTCATTGTATCAATAGTTGAAAAGTAAAAATCACAATTCTACACATAATATTAAAAATGTAATATTTGTGAGGATTGTTGTTCCACTTCCACGCAAAAAGTTCTGGACGGATATTCGTAGAGATTTATTGAATGAAAAATTAAAAATAAAACTTTACAGTAGTGTATATAAAAAAGTATACCAGAATAACACATAAGCTACCATTTATCTGGAGATTTTGTTTAATTTGGCTTTAGTTTAACATTAATTTTAACCGAGCGAAGCCGTGACCAGTATTAAATATTTTAGAAAATATAGCGGATTTATGAAATATAACCGAAAAAATTCAGTTTCCCTGTCAAGAATGCAATCAAATTTGAATAGTAAATTACATATTTTCTTGTTTGAAAAGGTCACGCCAGGAAAACGCCAAAGTGAAAATATCAAAGTAACACTTAATATATTTCAAAATAGCAACGATTTCCTGCAAAAGGTCACGGCATTTGACTATCGTCTACAGTCGACATTATTAGCCCTGTGAGCGAGAAATGTTACAATTTCGAAGGTAAATTTACAAACTTTCATGTATACATTTAAAACAATATGGCGAAAAATTTTTAATATTTTTCTATTATCTACGCAAAAAAGAAGATTGAACTTGCACTTTCGTTTCCACCGTTTACTCATAAAAACGAGCATTTAAACAGTATAAAAGTATCTGTTTAAATATTGAATAAATAAACTTATCTAAATTTATCTTTGTAGCAGTTGATTAAAGTCTATCACAATATACGAGTAGATAATATAAAATCTACAGAAAGTTGAAAATTATGAAACAGCAGCCTCCATACAAAACCACATATTTTACAGATTTCAAAAGAATTATTTAATTTAAAAAAAAATTAATCTTGAATACATAAAACCCGAAAGTATTTTCTATGAAAAATCTATATCATCTTTCATATCCATACATTCAGATTTAACTGTATAATATCTTTACATACTCAGGGTCACAGAAACTAAGAGGGTTCGGACCAGGAGCGGACCTTCATAACTGAGACGAATATTACGAGAGGGGGTGTAAATTAGGGTCCCAAATACCTCTTTATAGAGATTGCCTGGCTGTCCGCTTAGGGAGCCAGTCACGTAATAATATTGTGGTTGACCTAATCGCTGGAATTTGCTGTATCGGTATAGTATTTACTTAATGCCTGGAAACTTTATCACCGTCACTTCTGATAATGTGAGGAGTTTGAGGGTCGTTTTCGTGCAGGCGCTTTGTGCTGATTTGTTAAGCATAGAAATGTGGAATCATAGAGAACTTAGTTCCATGTTTCGTAAGATGACATAACCGTTTACATAATATTAATAACTCAAAGCAAATGTAAATAGATTATTTAAGGCATATTATACGTATTTAAATATTAAAGTTTTACAGATATACGTGATTTTAAGGAAAAAAATGTACCTTTTTTTATACTAATGCACCTATATATATATATATTACAATTCTCTTACAATATTATCCTTACAGCCCTTCATTATCGGATAATAGAAGCATATAACAATTTAGATTAACAAAAATAAAATCCATGAACCATTATTATAATCCTATGAAATGTACATATGGCCGATCCATTAAATATATATGTACAATATCTTAAAGTTTTCTAAGCTTTAAAAATCCCCTACCCAGCAATTTATAACAAAGAAAGAAAGCAGCCCCAGATTAATACGTAAGTATATAAAACACCTGTTTCATTTCACACATTCATTAGATCCGGTGCTCAAGGTACAAAATAGGTACAATAGGAAAAATACGAAACACTATAACACTGTAGAATAAAACGATTGCCATTTTTTGTATTACCTTCTGTTTTCTCACATATAAGCCCCAGCTTTTGAAAGCTGCCTGTTATATCGAGGCAAGAGTTTATTCCAAATTGACCATTCAGCCAGTTTCAGGAACACTTCATCGTTATTTTGCAGGAAATAAAATTGATTGGCCTCGTTTATCGTACACAAAATATAGTAAATATAAAAATACTACTATAAAAAGTTTTACGGTAAAATATTTTCTATTACATTTCTAAAATATTTGTGTAGTGCGATTTAGAGAGCTAAAACCATTAGGTTAACTTCGTTAAATATATGTACTTTTAATCTTTACTAAAAGTCTCTATTGAATAAAAATAAATTTTTGTTTTTCTATTATATTAATATATAGGAAAAACAATAATCGACTTATTTTTTTATCTACACACAATCATTACATGAACCCACGTATATAAATGTGCATAATGAAGTGGTTGATTGCAGTAGACGAAGCTTAAGGGGTATGCAGAGGCCGCAGTGTTTGGCGCCCCGTTCCGTCTATTTAGCCAGTTAAGGATCAAGCGTAGAACTTAAAAAACGAAAGACAAAAAAAAAATCTCATCAAAATATCTATTAATAATAAAAAAAAACAAAAAAAACAAAGAGACATTTTATATATATATATAAATCACCTAAATAGTGTGTATTGAGTTACGTTACACTGAGATAATAATTCTAGTCGCGTGTCGGTTGACGGATGGTCTCGGCGATGCGAGTGTGGAGTAATGGTGGTGCGGACGTACCAACTCCGAAACGGATTTCTGTCAAAGCTGTCAACAACACGTGTTTCTTTGCTCTTTCGCTTTCGCTACTTACGTTCTGTTGGTATTGTAGAGAAAAATATTGCTATTTATTTGCTGCGAACATTGGAAAAATTTTCCTCGCTTATATTATTGTTTCAAGTTTATTCTTAAGCTTATGGTTATGTGTAAGTACTATTTCATTTTATTCGTTCCACTTATAACTTTAATATGCTTATGTTTATTTAGTAGTGATATACAGGTATGAAAAAATAAAATATTACCTATTACCGTATATAAAGAAGACTTTTAAAACATATAATAATGCGTAATTTATTTAATTACACTTTAATTCCGATATAGATCAAACTACAGGAAATACTTAGGTTTTACACTACCATCAAAAATTATTTTCATTCACACTACTACCGACTATTAGGGGCGATCAATTTCATTCTGATCCATCTATCTCATCCATCCGTCTGTAGACTTAGTGCAAGCCTGGGGTTTGATGGTACCTAACTGATTTATGAAGCAGGCTGGCCAGATGGTCCATTTAACCGCACAGTAGTTACTTGTTACACGATTTCATTACGCTTTCATAAATTACACTCTTGACAGTTTGATTCTGCGGCTTATTTACCCTTTAAGTTTAGATTGAAAGTTTATTAATTAATCTTTTTGTTGGATAATTAGGGCATAAGTAGAGCGGCGTTTGAGGCTAGGCTATACAAAGAGTTATATTTACTGATATATAGATTTCTTTTTTTATTTGGAATTAGGAAATTTTATTTTATATAATGCCTACTTGTAATAACTATCTATAATGTTTTTTTTTCACACTGTAACCCGCACATAGCAAGTATTAAGTAGTGTTAAGACACTCCGTTCCCACTTTCTGCCGAATTCTGGAGGCATTGCGTGTTGAATGGCAGAACTCAACGCCGCGCTTCTACCTCGACACCAGAGCAAAGAAATGGAAATATTAATTTAATTTAATCTCCTCCAGTGGGAATCGAACCCGCAACCAGTTGGTTTTACAGTTCCATTTTGTGCCTCTGATCCATGACTGGTCTGGCCTAAATTATTGTTTAAAAAATATTAATTCAATTAAAAAGATAAAATATAATGGAATTTACACTTATGAAAGCACAAAATAAGCGTGAGTTCGAGTCCCCTTTTACTCCACATATTTACATATAAAAAATGTCAGTGTCTCTGGTTTTTGAAATATCTCTGATCTTTGATCTCTGTTTTCTGAAAAAATATATAACTATTATATATAAATCTAATGTGTAACCCCATCTATCGGAATATTTTGCAACTATTATCGTAGTACAGAACACAGTAAGCCATTTCTTTTACAAGATACCTATTAAATATCATAGATGGCGTTCCCATGTAAAATGTACTCAATTTACATGAAATTGGATGAGTTTCAGTTTATTACAGGAGTATTGTAATAAATCGACTTCATCCATTTATAGTATTTTTATAAATAGCTTTGATTGATCATATTTTATTTTTTGATATTTATTATTGTTCAAAATTGTTTCAAGGCATCTACGGAAATTAGTTCAACGGGAACTATTTAGCATTACTTGGATTCGCTGTGTGGAGTAATGGCAGCTTGGCACTAAGAGCTTGAAAATCTACTGTAATTTAAGGAAGATTGATTGATAACACTAGCTTCTACAGTCCGAGATATTACCGCTAGTGTTATTTACAAGATTGAATAAAATCTGTAAAAACGATGAAACGAATTACGGTAGTCCAGGAAAAAACTTAGACAATAAGAAATAAACTATAAGAGAGCAATATTTATAAAGCAAGTTTAGAGACAATTAACAGAAGCTCCTATGATAACAACCTCACATCACATAAACATAAGAACGAACCTAACCTAAATGGGTAATTCATATATATATATATATATATATATATATTAAGACGTTACGTAGTCATTTACATAGTCGCTATCATCAATAAAATTGAGAGGCCCAGGTTTACCTTTCTACCAGCAAATGACTCTCACTCAATCACAGTAGCTGAACGTAATTGAAATAGAAAGTGCACCCAATTTCATTAAAAACTTATTACATGCGGACTTCGTTATATCATTAAGTTGATACGAAAAATTTGCCGCGAGGCATGGCCGGTAGTGGTCGGGGCCTCGCTGGGATGGCTGCAGCCTGAATGACATATGGGAGAAAACGTGGATGGTGGAACACTGACACCGATCTTCGATGCGAACCTCAGATTTGACCTGCAGTATTCTTATAAGGAATCCGCCCGTTAGCCGCAGGGTTGTTGCGGTGATGGATATCTAATTGACTTTGTAGTCGACTTCGAGTTTTACTTTTTTTTAGGTTTATTATTTTTATGTAATTTTAAGCTGTTTTATATTGAAGACGAATATTCTTATATCATATTAATCACATTTCAATTAATAAATACGGCTATACCTATATTAGAAATAAGAATGATCATTTCAAACGTTACCATTAGTATTTTCCCATTCATTTTACCAATATAGATTTTTACTTATTTAAGTGAGAGCAGAGGGTCTTAACACTAAATTGCCTTTGACCCTGCTACAAACGGAATACAGCGTGAAGCTGAATTATTACTTGTTTATCAAATTTACGTAACTTGAGATCGACATCCCTAGCCGATGAGTATTTATAACTGAGCGGTATTTGCAAAGGTATCATTAGACGCTTCGAATCTGCAAAACATTCAGACCGGGCGTTTATACCATTACGAGACGCCAGTTAGCAGCTATTCCGGATGGACGGTAACGCGACCCGGCCGCGCCTCACACATATGGAACTTATGTTTAAGTTATCTTAAGTTACCTTTATGTATTTATATTTATCTTGCACACACTTTCATGTAATAAGTATAGAAATTATATATAATGCAGCACCATTCTTTAAAATTTTATGCGTTTCCCTTTCATATAGTAGGCAAATATATTATATATGATGAAACATTTAATTCTTGTTAATATATATATAATCATAATCATATCTCTAGATGCGCCCATTATGACAATATCTAACTTTAACAATATATATTAGTAAGAATTGTTAGAATTATTGCTATAAGAACGCTATAAACCTACCTAATCTATCTAGAGACATTCATCTTGTTGACAAGGTACATGAAATTATAATTAATTTTTGTCTCAATGTCATACACAATCAAAAATTATGTAATTTTTTAGTTATTACAACAAATAAATTAATTTCACTGCATACTTATCGCTATCTCTCGCTGTCGACTCTGATCTTGACATTTCAGTACAAATGTAAATCGTTAAGGTACCAAATGTTGTTCAAAAAAATTGCAGTTCTTTTTACGCAAATTACTAATTGCTTAGGTAAAACACTGCACGACAATATTCATTAAATTATTACTTCTATTTTATACATGAAAATTATAATTTGTTTTCTCACATGTAGCAGGGTAGGCAGAGTAAACCTAGTGTTATGACACTCCGCTGCCCCCTTTCCTCCAAATTCTGGAGGCATTGCCTGTCGGGTGGCGGAAGTCCACGCCGCGCTTTACCTAACACCAGAAATGAAAATATAAAATATTTCAATGAATTCTTAATAAATTTTATCTTCTACTTAAATATATAGAATTACCGTTTCAAAATTTAACAGCTTAAACAAATAATAATAAATCACAACATATAAATACACCGGTATTTATAATTAATTATTTCTATAGTGACCAATAAACTACACGTGTAAATAGGTTAGAATTTACAAGTTGCAATTATTGTTAGCATTTGTTGCTTGCAGTGGAAGCGGACAAGGTGATTCATTTTGTAAGTACTGAGGCCGTCGTGGCGCACGGGCACCAGGATGTGACTGTAAAGCTACAAGTGTGGGTTCGATCCGGACTCGGGGTAAAATATGATTAACTATCAATATTTTCAATTCTTCGCTCTAGCATCAAGGCAAAAGGCCCCGGCGTGTCTCGAAAAATTCAGTGGAAAGAGGCAAATGGAGTGTCTGAACGTCAAGTTTCCTGTTATGTGTGGCCTACAGAGTAAAGCTGTATTACTACTGAAAACCACATATAAGTTATATATTTATATATTTCTAACTGTTAAAATGCAACATAAGTTACAACATTATAATTGCTATATCACATTTGTCATACATTCGTTACAAAATTGTGGCGAAATAGAGATTTGACAGTGACATGGATATTCAAAAGTTTAACCTGATTCGTTAGTTATTTCATTAGATAGATGTAAGGCCAAAATACACAATTGGGTAAATTTAATTTTTATTTCAGCTTTAAAGAAAATGAGAATATATTTGATTACGCCTTATAGTAAAAGGAAATTAATATTTTATTGAAAAATATTATTAACTTTTGTTTAACTGCTAATAAAATTTATTTTATTAATTAAATTCCAATATCTACGTAGTTTATATTCTTATCATACATACAGTATATAAATAAATAGCAAGTTGGCCATTTACAAACAGCTGACATATCCTATTTCAGGTCTGTAACAGTTACTGTTGTCACCGGTACATTATGTCATTGGCTGCAATCTATCGGAATGCTTTGCAATTTATTTGGCGCCAACACTGACGAAAGAAAAAACTGAATTGCATGAATTGTTATCTAGTATTATATAAATTCTACACAAACGATATTATTGCATTTGTAAATTTATTTGTCGTGTTGATTCGGACCCTATATGTGCATTAGAGTGAAGCAGACCTTCCTGAAATATTTCTCTTAGTTGTGTTCAAATTTATAAAAAATATTAAAAAAATATATTATCATCAGTCATGACGCAGGGACATAGTGATGAAAGCGTCAGGTCGGTGGGTTCAATTCCCACTCGAGGGAATTGGACCCTTTAATATTTTTATTTCGTCACTCTGGTGTCGAAGCGTTGATGTGTTTCATATTAAATGTGAAATGTGTAAGAAGTTTTGTGATTATTACTAGTGAAACAATAGTAATAGTGAGACTCGTTTACCTGCGCAAAATTTGAAATTGATCCATATATCTTTGATATAACATATTGTAAAATATTAAATATCATTAAAAAAATTGGTCAAGTGCGAGTCAGGCTCGCCCGCCGAGGGTTTCTACCTATAGATGCTAGCTGCCAAATTTCATAATTCTAGGTCAACTGAAATAAGTACCTACCCTATGAATATTGATTTCTTTTATAACGGCGTAATGCGTAATGTAGAAATATATTTTTTGTTAGAAATCCATGGGGCCGTAGATCTGAGTATATGTTTGAATTTTAACTCGATATCTCCAAGCGTTCATGAGATAAAAGGTCTAAAAAGACAGACAGACATAACGGAGTGATCTTTTTTCCTTAAAAAGTACTAAACTCTAAGAAACATAAAACAGTTCCTGTTGTGGTGTGGTACTGTATGATCGTAAAAATAAAATGAATACCTAAGTGTTATAAAGAAAGATGTGAGGTCAAAACAAAAATTACCTTTTTTATCTTTCCATTACATTACGAGTAGGTATAGGTGTTATTTATTATTTTTTTCAAATTTATCAAAAAAGAATAATATATTATAATTATAACGAGTTTGAATTGTTTTAACCCCACTTTGAGATCCTGTGACCCACCACACCACATTAATTACGTCAGTTCTTTTAAAAGACTCTCAAGTAGCCCTTTGTTTCGAAATCCGGAGCTGATAGCGAGGGATGATTTTTGTTTCGGATAATGAAAAGTAATAAATCTTCGAGAGATCGCTCGCTTTGGAAACCACTTTTGTTTGAGCTTATGTCTTTCGTACCTTTACTATTATTATATTATATTATATTATATTGACCAAATAGTGAGAAAATTATAAAAGTCCAATTTAGCTTTCATATACTATGTTTATTTTTTTATTGGTATTTTTTTTTAATTATATTTACCTTAATGAATTTTGCTGGGATTATTTCCTATAGTCATAGCCATTAGAAGAGAAACAAATGAAGATCCATGTAACATTATCTAGCAAATTCGAGATTAAGAAAAGACGTTATAATAAGGCAGTTTAATTTGAAATTCATAATAAACGCAAAAATTATATTTTAAAAACCTCGTCTAATAAATAAAAACTTCATAAATATGTATTATAATTAGGTTTGAAGAAATTAGGGATATCTTACAAAATTCTATTAATTTTTTACTGCATTTTCTTTTTAGCTTCACGCCGTATTCTCGATATAGAGTATGCAAAGAACATAGCGTTAAGGCACTCCGGTCCCCTCTTTACGAATTTTCGAGACATTGCGCTTTGCCTTAGTACCAGAGCGAAGAAATGAACATATTAATAAATAAATATTAATAAATATTAATAATACGTTCCCCTCGAATGTTAGAATGTCTTAAAAGATATTCCTGGTTAAAGTCCGGACTCCACCAACCCGGAGATGTGCGGAGAAGTTTAAAACGGAGACTTACAAGACAAGCTTAACGACCTCCACTGGAGACGAGATGTAGATAACGAAATCTATTTATTAGCAGTCAAAAAAACAACATCTCTCCGCTCGTCTCAGTGCCGCTTCAGTGGAGTCCGGACCTAATCCGTGTCCAGTATTAATGCTAGACGGTAGAATGGCCATCGTGAGAGCCAATTTGTATGTGTCAGTCGAACGTCTGCGCCATCGAGCAGACGAATTGCAAGCGCTACCAGAATATGTCAGCCCAATTTCAGGTTAAATTCATCAATCACTTTACATTTTTATTGCACACTTGCTTTTAAATATATACACTTAATATATTTAGTAACCTCGCAGTGTATGTCCATCTTGTGCACAATATATTACATTAAATTTGACTTAAATATGTGAAATGAGCAAGTTTCATTGCTTTTATCATATCTAACCAAGAAAAAAATCTGTGAATACAGCATGATGGCTGAAAAGTGACTATCAATCATGCTTCCAATTTTTTGCACAGAAAAACCTTAGAGTCTATCCTACCTGCGCTATACGCAGCAGGGTTTCTGATATGACGACCTACCTGGTAGCGAAAGTGTGTGAGACCCCAATACTACTTAACTAAATTTATAGAGATACCTCATTATGAAGCCTTATCACCGTGAAGGCCGTAGGTTCAAATATCAGTGTCGTATTGAAAAAACAAACAAATTAGTTGTGACACTATAATATATCGAGTTTTACTTAGAAAGTTATGTCATATAAGGTAAAAAATTCAAATATTATATGTATTTAAGTAATCATTCAAGAATATAAATTGTGCAATTTCCATATCCACTATATTATTTACATTTCATAGAATTTTATAAATGTCAGCATCATAGTCGTATCCATGAAACCACTTCCCACGTGCAAATTTTATAGATAAAGTGTGTGGTCGTTCATTACGCTCACAAAATTACAGGCTATGAGCTTAAAGCCTTTTTAAACTACGAGTGAACGGCTTCCGATGACCAAGACGACAGCCTTCGCACCCACCGCGCTGTACCGCGACCTGACTCATATAACCCACGCATACGTTACCCACAATATAATATTTAAAACCGGACATTGTAGGACAGCTAAGAACACGAAATGTTTTTAGAGGTGTGCTCTTTTTAGAATAGCTTCAAACTTTTTTCGACATCTATAGTGGTTTCAGTTTTTTTTAGGTATAATCAACATTTAAATAAATCTCGCGAGAGGAACTTGTTTCGACAAAATGTATGCCATTCTGAAAAAACGGGACACCTATACGTCCAGGTGGTACGTTTCGGGACACTGGGGCACACAACCTAAAAACGGGTCTGTCCCGTCTAAAACGGGACATCTGGTCACGGTAATTATTAACATCATTTTTGCATAGAATTACACCACGACCTCTAATACTAGGTTACAACTAATTATTGGGATGCTAATATTATTATCCGTGACATAATTTCTATAATTTTAGTATGTACATAGCAAAGTGGTATACGCTTCCGGTGTCAAAGTCAACGCACGCTGCAAAATTAGCCAGTCCGAATGCGATCCACGCGCGCTCCGCCGCGGTCCTGATGCCGCTGAGATAATTATTATGTATTTGGCCACACAATAAATACAGTGCGGCCGGCAAGTCATGGCCGCTCTTTAGTTAGGTTTTCTGAACTTTTGCGCATTGTACATTCGGGAAGAAAATTATTAAAAGGAAAAAAAAATCCTAAAATCTAATATGCGCAGCCATCTATAGCTAACTTGACGGCGAACGGTGGACACGACTCGTTGACCGTAGTGTACCCTCATATCGTCCGTCGTTAATGTGCATGTGTGTGCCCGACGGCGCAAGCAACAACGGAAGGTTTGATTATAGTTTATTCGTCTGAGCTATTAGTATAACCTGACTTCATGTTTGAAATACCTTTTCGGGTTCAGAATAGAAACTAGAAGCGCCCATTTTGCAAATTTCTCAATTTTCACTCAACACGCAATATCTCTAGAATGCGGTGGAAAATGTGGAACTGAACGTCTTAACACAAGGTCCCCTCTGCATACTCTGATGTGTGCGGGATACAGCGTGAAGCTAATTAATTCATTTGATTATCGCCTAAAATTCTCAAACTTATGTTAACTTAGAAATCTGTCTTACCAAGATTTATTTATCTTTAAAGTACGCAAGTAAACCCTCTAATATAAAACTATGAATGTAAATTGTATAATCTATCAATATATCAACGCAATTTCTTCATAACAGCAAAAACAAGCATAAAATACATTTACTCATCTACAATAATGATCTACAATATATGAACAACTATGGAATCCGCTCTCGCCTTCGAATTCTTTAATGTCTTTTTAAACACGCATCGAGAAAACAAAAGCAAAAAATGAGAACGACTGTACCTGCCAACAACGGTCTATAATCTATATGAATTCGCGATCCAACCGGTCTCATCACAATCATTCTAGAACAGAAGGGTCTTTGGATGTAGCGTCAATTACTTGTGTATTAAATTAATTAACTTATGTATATTTCTTATTTTTAGTAATAAAATTTAAAAAACCAGACGCGGTAAGTAAATCGGGCTCGCCCAATGAGGTTTCCGTACAAAAATTGTAGGTCGAGATTTTTCTGATATTCCAGCTTGACCCTTTCATCTGATACCTCACTTGAACTAGCGGCTTCAATACAACATTTTGTACCTCGTTTAAAGCTATTATCTTTTATGATTTAACCACAGATGTGAGAACAACAACAATAACTGACAGACAGACAGACAGATGGACGGACGGACAACGAAGTGATTCTTATAAAGGTTCCTTTTTTCCTTAAAAGGTACGGTATCCTAAAAATATCGTACTTTTATAAAAGTCATTTCGACTAGGGATATCTATATACACACATCATTCATAGGAATAATAGATAATAAAAAAAATGCTGCATTAAATATATAATCGAAAACAACTTACATAAAATGCCCAAAATAAGAAAGAATAAGTGGAAATTCAAACTATTTTCACAAAAATATGGAAAGAAAATTATGTAGTTGAATATGATCTGTCATTTGGATACATCCTGATTAAATGTGTGTCCTATCTGCTTATAGCTTTAAGTCACCTTCAGTATTTTTTTTTTTGTTTCAAAACAAACAGATAACACTTCTATATAATTTGTATTACATTCTGCGCGCCGATGGGGGACCGTGACTCATCCAATTCCATGTCAATGTATAGTTGAACTTGCCATCACACTTAATGTTTACAGTTTCAATGACCGACTAAATAGAATTACACGCAAAAACTATTATTTCCTGGATTCGTATACGCTACCATTTTAAAAACTATATTTATAATTTAAATGAAAAAATGATTGATGAATATTAATGAATGAGATATGAAGTCGCATACAAATAATAAATGGATAATTAACAAAAAGACTATATATTTTTTATTATGTTTTTTTCACAATTTTACATATTTTACGCGCGGCTTTGTTCAATTATATTTTTTGTTTATTTACTTAAAGACATATTCTGTACGCTAAATGTGTAAAAATTCGGATCGACCGATTCGATTGAATAGTTTACGATTATTATTATTATTATATTATGACAGGATATATTCTTATTTCTATTGTAAAAATATTTCACTTCTTGTGATCTAGGTAATGTTAACTTGATGTGGAGAATCCAGGTTTGAATAAGATTAATAATTGAGTATAGCCTGTGATTACGAAGATTTGCCGGAGAGGTGACGTAGGAGGATAGCCGTAGGGTGTTGCAACTTAAACGAATTATCTCTGTAATATATGTACAGTATAAATCACCATACATACTTTACAAATTGCTATGATCCTTTTAACTGCAAAATATATATAGATATTATCTAGGTATGTAAAATTCTCAAGGCACTGTAACCTTTAATTATTTTTTCTCTTTTCTTGATCTTTCCTTTACATCTGTAAATAATTGTGTTTGTATGATTCAGTGAACAGAAAAATTAGCGTTTACTTTCACAAATAAAAGGAGTCTTCCATTTTATTGCTTTTCACAAAAACGGTGATGAAACTCTTGTCGAATATTAAAATTGTTTTACAAATACATTTAGTCCACAGTATAGTTGCGTTATATCGTCCACATACAATTCTTTGAACGTTATTTTAAACACATTAGAATTTACTGACCAAATATCCGCTCTCTTGACTAATACTTATTATGTTTATATTAAATAAAAACGATTGCTCCAACTGAAAGTAATGTGTATGATAATTTTATTTCTTAATTTCATTGTAGTCTAACATTATGTAGATAAGCAAAACCTTATTTTTAAGCCAATCAATCGCAACGCAATATCCTATAATGAATTATGTAACATGCGAAAACATGTGAAACTTTCATATAGGGAACATTTATAAACGACACGGTAGCTTACTCATTCTATTGTTTCTAGTCGCAGATTGTGTTGGTAATTATGTATAAATAATGTATTGTATATATGAAGTAATATCCACACAATGATCTGATAAGCTTTATCTAAATTACGTATAAACTAGCTGAATTCTAAAACTTTGCTTGTGGTTATCGAGAGAAATGAGATTAGAATTTTTAAATATAATATATATAAATAACTTATGATTAATAAATAAAGTTAAAATGATATATTTCACAATAATCAAATTAAGAATTCTTAGGTTAATTATCTATGTTAAGATAACTGATAAATATATTTAATTTTTAACTTTTTTTGCTCTGAAAACAAGATAAAACTCCGCGTTGAGTTCCGCACTCAAAACGCAATGTCTCCAAAAAAAAAAGCGTGTAGCTATTTTACACCACAGTTATGCAACACTTAATACAAAAAACAGATAAAAAATAGTACTGGCTTATAGATTAAAAAAAAATTGTGACATCGCTTGGATGATGTCATAGAGCGAGAAGTGACAAATAGTCGTGCAAGTTACAACGCAAGTTGCCAGTGACCTTGCATCCATCCTACTAGAACTGCTGGGACTAATTAATACAAATTACAACTTTATTGTGGTAATTTCAGAATTAAATTACAAAGTTTTAGCGTATCAAGTTACTTGTAAATCTAAAACAATAGGAATTTGGTAACGCGAACGTTCGGTTCGCAATGAGGTTTTAATTTAACTTAGCTTCACGCCTTATCCCTAGCGGGATAGTCAGAGAGAACGGAGCGCCAAACGCTACGGTCTCTACATAGCTCTTTCGCCTCGCCCACTGTCGTCAACCTCTTCATGTTCATGTTTACATGACCTTCCTCCAGTATCTTTGATACTGTGTTTTTGAAGTTGTACTTACTAATATTAATATATGTTTAATTTCTAGCATTTATAAAAAAATGACCTTTAATCTGTTTGTAAATTATAAAACCCGACCCTTCCTGCCATAAATATAATATATATTAACAACCCTGACACAATTAATTTGATCGCTGTTCCTATTGTGCAGAGTTATTTATTGCACTAGTTTTCATGTGAAAGAGCAAATGTAATACAATACGCATAACTAGATCACTTTCAAAGCCAAAGAGACGCCATAACTCAACTGTTCTAGAAATGTCACTCATCTATCTAAGAAGGTGTTGCAGAGGCAATCATTTCCTGCCTCCAGAGCACATCTAGGTAAATTACAGATGTTACACATAAGTATTGGAGAAATATTTAGTTTATACATATTTTGGTTTAATTAACAACGTCCTTTACGTAAGATTTCTATATTATCATAGATTAATTATTTTAATTTAAAAAATACTAATGGCTACATATTTCTATTATGAATAGAATGTGGTTAGTGTTATTGATAAATACACTCCTTCAATATGTGTATTGTTTTTTTTTTATAGAAAAGACAAGCAAACGAGGTTTTGGAGTCAACTTAAGGTGAGTAATCACCAGTCATTAATTTTATTTCAAGTATGTATACAAATGGATGAAGAGACATCTACAAGAGTAAAATTCCATCACCACACTAGTATTGATGTTTGAGTTTTAGGTGAAGCTGTCATCTCCGACAGAGAATCACAAACTGTAAGACAAATGGACCAAAATCCATGAGTAGGAATCTACTATTAATGAGTCATAACTTTTCAAAGCAACCTCTTCGTCTCTTCGTCATACATATCATATTATTTTATCTTTTTGTTAAAAGCTTTTACATGTAAATGTAAAATGTAGGTTGAACAATGTATTCACCGATGGCACTAGTATTTCACAAAAAGCTTGAGAAGTTATACTCGTTCAGGAAGACCACAATATTACGATTTTTTTCTTGCAAGATAATTTTATTTATTAGTTTTTATAACTATTTATTTATTATATATTTAATATATAACTATATATTTGTTTTTATAACTATTTGTATATATTATAATAATAACGTAATATAACATTTATAGAAATAATTATTTTGGATCATGGTAGAAATGATAATGATCACAATATATATTTTCTTAAGCGTCACTCGTTATTCCGTAGATAGAAGGACAGGCATAGGGAACCTTGAAACTTAGTTCATATAAAAACACTTCCATTCTCTACTTTTCGCCGAAATCTGGAAGCAATGCGTATTGAGCGACGGAACTCAAAACCGCGCTATGCCCCATTACCAGAGTCAGGAGATTAAAACTAAATATTTCACTCCCCTGAGTTGGAATCGAACCCACAACATGTCGCATTTACTGTCAAACTTTGTGCCCCTGGTTCGTGTTTTAATTTGAAATAAGCTATAATTGGTGTATATATAATATTTAATTTGTAACCTTTACTACATGTAAATAATATGTTAACACCTCATACAAGTTATTTAACCGCACAGCACGGCCAGAGTCAATGAGCAACTCAATTGTAACCAGGATAGCGACTAACAGTAAAGGCATGTGTTTCCTAAAAGTGGCGCGGATATAGTGGGATCGTTCAGCTATTTGTCTTCGCCTTGAAAATGGAAATGTAAAGGCAGATCGCCAACATACTATATTATATTATATATATTATATACTGACGACGTGACGTCTGGACTTATTTACGTTCAACACTAATATCTCAAGTTATTGAGTCTAGTTCCCATGGAATCATTAAAAAGATATATTGCTATACTTTATGTTATAAAAAATGCGTGTGGCCCAATTTTAAGATTGTGTGATGTGGTTTTGATAATATTGTAAAGGTTGCAATTCACAACGCTTCTATGGGGGAACGAATTCAACGACAAGCGTTGTTTTTTATATTTTTTGTATATAGTAATAATCAGCTTCGCATTCTGGAGGTATTGCACATTGAGTGGTATATATATATATACTCCGCCATATTCTCGAAAATGATATGTCGTGTCAAGATGATCCATTTTTATTTAAATCAGGTATATTCCAACTTATAAAACAGTCTTAGTTTCATCAATCTCTTTTTGAGCTTTAGTAATAAAAGCTGTAAACAATATAATAGAAAACAAAACGTCAATAAACCAGCAAATAGACATGAGTCGCAACGTACACAAGTGGCATTAGTCGACAACACTACGCACACGGTACGCAGACCAGGAAACCGCAGATTCGCAGAAGTTTAACGTGTAAATATTATTACGTGGAATGGCCAAAGTAATGTTCTTTAATAATTTGAAACGCACTCTGAAGACATTCGGAACGGCACCGGTATGCCATGTGATATTAGATCTTGGAACGCTGTATGCTGCTGTATACAGCAGGGTTGGCAGTTCCGTGTTGAGTGGCGGAATTCAATGCTACAACGCATTTTCTGTTAAAATGTTAATTATTTCAACTTATCTAACTTTTGAGAGACAGAAAAACTAAGTACAATATAATTTTATATATGTCAAATTTTTCCCTTTAAATTTTAACCTTTAATTTTAATAATTATGTGAAACAATTTGTATAGCGCACATCGTGTAAATCATTTTGAAAAATAATTTCAAAGCGCCGCCTAACCATATGTCGTCGTCTCATTCGACTCTTTACACATCTGTATCTAACAAGAACATATAAAATATTAGAAGTACCAAAAAAAACATTGAATTATTATTCTAATAATTGATGATGTATTTGTCATCAAAAAATCGTATATATTTGTTCATTAAATAAATTATTATTGTAAACACGTAATATAGGTTATACGAAAGTTTATTAATAAATGCATTCTCTGAACGTTAACAATTTTGAACGTTTGAACATACTTTATGCGGAACATTTTACGGGATCGATCAACCAGATTGAAATATAAAAAATGCCTCTTCTACGTTTCTTTTTTCTATTCCGTGAAGTAAACAATTAAAAAGTGGCATAACAAAAGAACCGGCGCGGCGGCGGCGGCTTACACGAGGAGTTAAACAAACTGGAATAAAGTAAATACTTCGTTAAGAAAGTAGTATTTTAAATTTAAAAAAGACACGGTTTGTCGCTTTACCCAACCGTTATTTGTTCCTGTATCACATTATGGGTATATTCCTATAAATAATGAACGCGATGATTGTTGGTTTGACTCCTGCTCAGGAGAATAAATTATTAATTATATATAAAGTTATTTTTTATTAATATTTTTCTTCAACAAGGCAAAGGTCTGGTACCAAACCGCGGCGTTGAGTTCCGCCAGTGCTCACGTAAAGCCCAGAAAATTTGGCAGAAAGTGGGAGACGAAGTGTCTTAACACTAGGTTGCGCTTTGCCTACCCTGATGTACAGGATAATCCAATGTAAAGCAGGATATAGTATCTTTGCAGTAAACAAAAACTTTTATTGTCACTTGTATTCATTGGCATATTTTTTAAAATTAAGTCGTCCCAATCTACACGGAAAATGTCGATCTCTCTATGTAAAAAAAGTACATTAAACTATAAATCAGATTACACAAGTAATTAAACATCTTATAACATGTAACTATAAAAATTCTCAGGTTTTGCTTATAAGTTTAATATATCCGTTTCGGATATAATAAACGGACCACAAGCAGGCATATAAGTCGCTTTATTAGCATTTATAGTGAAAATCATATTGAAAGAAGCAACTGTCTCGGAACATGTCACCGGCCTACAATGGGGAATTTGTCGACGCTTCCACCGACAAAGACCTCTGAGGACCACGATTAGTCAGTCGAAGAAATGTACTGACCTAGCATACTAATGAGGTTGTAACCATAATATCGTGGGTTGGGTATGTCCAGCGATGTCGTGATGATTCCAAATACATAAACGAATGTAAGTTGTGAAGCGCTTTGGACGTTTGACACAACAGGTTATGGGTTCGATTTGCACTCTAGAAAATAAAATATTTCTCTAATGTCCAGGCAAAACGCGGCGTTGAGGACCGCCACTCGACACGCTATTCCTCCAGAGTTCGGCGGAAAGTGCAGAGCAGAGTGTTTTAACACTGGGCTCCGTTTACCTACCGAAGGGTAGGCTAGAATTAACTTTTATAAAAGGAAGGAAACGAAGAAAAAACTAAATATAACGTCTTAAATGTTTTGTTGAATAGTTATTATAAAGAAACTAAAGTTTTTCTTCAAAATACTCTTTAGATTTTTAAAGAAACGAAATTTAAACACACATATTTATATAAACTTAACGTATTAAGGCTAATTAATTGTTTATCAGATAAATACGATGAGGATAGAAATTATCTTTAGTAATAAATCTGTTTAATATGACTTATTGTGTGCTTACCTTTTGCTTGGCTATCAAATATTATAGAAAGCGAATTTATTACATCCACCATTAAATATTTTATCTTTTGACAGTTTAAAATGCACGATGATATATTTTAAAAAAACTTTTGTATAGAATGAAAGATTTTTCTAATACATATATACGAAGCCTTTATAATATAGTATATGGTTAAAAGAGAGACAGATTTATTTTTATTGTCATATGTAACTGTAACGTATTAAGCAAATGTAGAAACAGTAATGTTACAATGTGGCACAAGAGCAGGTATATAATTAACCTAAAAATAATGGAATCGTTTTCATAATATTAATAATATAGAGTAAATAAAATAACGAGTTATTTTAACTAGTTATTTTATTATTTATAGTTACTTTATTTAAAAAAAAAAACTATATTAGTTATTTTAACTAGTCTTTTTTCTTCTTTTGAATTTTTAGCCCGTGTATGATACTAACAAAGTTGATGAAAGTTCGTGCACGCACTATAATTAAGCGCACTTTATAAAGCTTGGCTCACCTTGTCCGCTATGCGTCTGAAATCAATAAACACGGAAAAGGGCGTATAAATCAAACAAGTTCAATTTAAACTTTCTTTTACAACTGTTTCACGATCGCTATTCGTTTTCACGGCTTGTAGCCAAGCGTGGATAATCGACGTTTAATAGAAAAATTATTTCCTAACAATATACAAATGTAGGCCGATATCTTGTATATATATTTATCAGCTTCACTCTGTATACTGCAAGTCATAGAAAAAGTAGAAGAAGCCTTGTGTTAAGACACTCCGCCCCCCATTTTCCTCCGAATTGTGAGGCAGTACGTGTTGAGCGGCGTAACTCAACGCCGTGCTTTGCCTCGATCCAAATCGAACCCACAACCTGTTGAATTTACAATCACACAATTGTGCCCCGGCGCCACCTCTGGCATCAAGCGATTAATTGAGTATATTATGTATATTTAAATTATATAGTAATGAATATTTTAAGTTATGAGAATATGTTATTTCATTTATGATAATATGCATATATTATAACAAACATAAATTTAAAAAATATTAACGAGGCACATAAATTAACAATTTGGTCTGTGCCTTGTGTTTGTATCTCTTAGTTACACAGATAACAGATATTTATCAGAATATTAATATTATTCCATGCGTCGGTTATAGGTTCGATCTCCACTCGATTGTATAAATTATTAATTCTTAATATTTTCATTTCTCCGCTCTGACATGAAGGCAAAACACTCGAAAAATTCGACGGAAAGTGGGGAACGGAGTGTCTTAACAGTTCTCTCAGCCTACCCTACTATATGCGAGATGCAGCGTGAAGCTGATTTATATTAATATTATTCATCGATTGAGCTTTAAAATACATGAGATTCTCGAGAGGTTTCCCACATAATTATCATCTTAGAGCAGGCCCGTCACGCCGTGAGTCACATCGAGCCGGGGTCAAGAGCAAGCGGTGCAAGTCCGGGCGCCTGCCTGCCTGATGAGTTTTGCGGATGCCACAATACTCGAACGGGAATGGCGTTCAACTGAAATAGGTAACTTATAAAAAATATATATATTAAGAATTTCTTAATAGTGTCTTTTTTGCTAATTAGAGTTTTTAATTATTATATTGACCGCCTATTATCCAAAAAAATCCTAATAGCATCACAATCTTTACGTAATAGAACGCAATGGACGTAGGTTCAAATCCCACCTAGAACAACGTTTATGTTTATAACCCAACTCAAGTTCTCTTTTCTATCCCTTTAAAGAAAATCTATTAAAATACGTATAATTCTTAAAATTCTTCGTTTTCCTTTTATTTATTATGTACAAAAAAATACTTATAACCTTTTCAATGTTGCTCAATATGTGAGAATAAAGATACAACTACATATAATTGTTTGTTTTATACATTTTATGAAAGTGAGAATACTTACTTTCACTAAAGTTTTCATATACATTTTACATCTTGTTACAAAATATAAATGTCACGAGTCAGTCATAGGTCAGAGAGTAATAGTTTTAATCTCGAGTTGTTCTTGTATTACCACTATTATAGAACATCCCAACTACATATTTATATGTAAAATATTGCCATTTGCAATATTCAATTTGAATAAAGCGTACTCGCAAAATCCTAGTCTTAATTTTTTCTTAAAATTTTGTTTGTGTTGTTGCTTGTAAGTTGCCTAACATTTAAAATAATTAATTGAAATTAAAAATGCCAGCTTCTTAAAAAAAATGAGCTAACATAAACTAACATCTGTTTCCATACTATACCTACATATAATTTTAACAAAGTACAAAGAGATGACAAAACCCCATACCTTTCTAAGCAGGCGGATGCACCTCCTTATAAAAGAAGTCACATTTCTCACGGCCTTCTAATAGAATTTATCAATGGACGACGCCTACGCTGCCACTTTCATCTCGGGCCCACCGCCACACGTGACCATTGGACAGAAACGCTTATTCTTTACTTATTGTTATACGTGGAGAAGCGAGCTAGGCTGGCTGCTCGACGAAAGAAAGACTTGTATATCTTCAATATATGTAGATTTGCATTACTGTCACTGCCATCCATCTCGAGTGTAGGCTCAATGGTATACAATTACTACAGTATTAATAGCCGAACACCGTATATGTCGAGGAGTGTTTCAACACGCCTGGATTCATTGTTCGCAGAGTCATATTTTTTT
>JBAIZZ010000199.1:747273-840703 GCA_037355905.1 Heliconius aoede | reverse complement strand
GGGCTTTCGCTCAAATGTGCCATTCGACCGCTTGCATAGTCATTCCATTATTATAATACTATTGTGAACAAAACGGTCCGGACAAGAAGTTATGAACTTTGAATTTATTACTAAATCACTAATTCTTTAACTAGAAATATCATTTCTGTAAAATAGAGTGTGATATGTATATTGATTTTTTTTTCAGCTTCACGCTGTATCCCGCATGTAGCGAGGTAAGCAGAGGAAGCTTGGTGTTAAATAAGACACTGTTCTGGACAATTCTGGAGGCGTTGTATATTAAGTAGCTGAACTCAACACTGCGCTTTGCCTTGATCAAAGCGAAGAAATTAAAATATTGCTTGTCATTTATATTAATTATTGTTTATTGTAATATGATTTTATTTCGTCATTAATATCGTTATTTTCTAAAATTAATCGACTTAAGTGTGTTGTATTCCAAATTATGAATGAATTCGACCGTGAGAAGATATTAAGCGATTGGCGTTGGATTTTAACTAAGAGACATTTTCTCACGAAAATATGAAGTATAATCATTAAGTAGTTATTTATTACAAGTAAAATATGTGAGGCTCATAATAATATTTATTTTCTACTTTCAAAGCGGTTAAAATCCTAATTAAACCAATTTATATCGAAAATGACAAGTATGTTACTTTAAAACTTTTCAAATAATTTGAGGCCAGTTATAAAGTGGGTGGGTCGTGAGTTCGATCCCTATTCGAAGAAATTACATATTTAATATTTTCATTTTGTTGCCCTATATCGCCGTTCTGCCACTCAACACGCGATTCCTCCAGAAATCGTCGGAAAATGGGGAACGGAATGTCTTAAAACTAGACCCTAGTTTCCCTCTGCCTCCCCTAGTATGTGAGGGATATAGCGTGAAGCTAAAAAAATATATTTATTATAATATTTATTTGATTCATATACTATTTACGTATATAATATGAACAAACTAATCATATTATAATATATATATTAATTATTTGGTACACACGATATATTCCGTTGACAAGTGGGTACAAGGTCGACGCTACATTGATTTTCTCGATCATTTAATTTCCTTGTTCTGAATCCATTTATAACAAAGGCCAATGTTTGTAAAGATCTAGCGAACACCTAAAATCCAGTATGTACGCGTAGTGGTCTTTTATGGTAATGGAATGCAGCAGCAATCAAGTTTTGGTCCATATATTGCAGGTGATTGTTGCGTCAGACGCCTTAAGAAGTTGGTTGGTTCGTTGCACGCACCTCTCACTTCATTAAAGCTACCGCTAAACATATCGAAACTTATGCGTAATATGGAAATTAACTCTTAATATACATATAATTGAGATCGCACTGGCACAGTGGCACGAGGGTGCGAATGTGACGCGGAGGTTGTGAGTTTGAGTCGATTATTTATTAATATTTTCGTTTTATCGCTGTAGCACCAAGGCAAAATTCAATATGCCTCGCGAATGCCTCGAAAATTTCGGCTCGTAAAGGAGAACAGAGCGTTTTAGCACTAAGTTCCTCCTGTCTAACCAGCTATGAACGGGATACAGCGTGCAGTGGTTTTTTTTTTTTACTTCTCTCCTATATATAATCCCTCATAGAACTATAGTTCAAATGGATTTGTAAAACATATCTATATACTTACTTATATATACTTTTGTTATAACTTAGAAGATCTCGAGTATATTCGCTAAGAGCAAAATAAAAATAATATTTTAAAATTTTTCCTTATGTAGTCATTTGAAATTTTTCCGTTAATAAATAATTTGTTATAATGCTTGGTGATAAACTATTCCTTGACCTAGTCTTACACATATTTTTTTTACATAAAAAAATCGTTGCTCCATTGTAGCGCATTAGCACAAGCATATAAGTGTAAGTGCAACGGATGTGGGTTTGATTCCAACACGGGGAAATGAATTATAATTTAATAATATTTTAAGTTTTATAAAAATATAAAGCCCGCTCGTAGTGGGCACCTAATAGTCCTTGACCTGAATATTGCGAAAGTACAAAATGTAGAAGCTATTTTGTTTGAAATTACCTTTTGAAATAGTCTAGTCTACTTAAATCTTTATTCTGATGATTTGTTACGGTCTTTATTTTTATGTATTCACAAGTTGGTTTCATTAATCCACATATTTGAAATGTTTATCACAGTCTTACTTAAGATAATATAACCTTACCATTTTGCAGTGTATATAAATATTTGAATATGGTTGTTTTTTTTATTTGACGCTCATTATGTTGAGATTTAAATGATTACACAATTTGAAAAATTTTAATATTTATGTCATTTTTAAATTAAATGTGAATTGAAAAATTAGGCATTTTGGCTCACTCTTTTGTTTAAACGTATAGTTTTACCTAGAAAAATGTATAAGTATAGTATATTTACAGTACGTAAGTGTGTTGCGCGTCAATACCTTTATTGAGAGATATCGTTATTCCTTATGCTCTACATGCGAATACGTCCTACATCAAAATAATTTATAATTATAACATGCCGTGTCACGCATGTCAGTTTTAAAAATATATTGATGGAAGTGCGTTGCAGATTATATTTTTAGGCTGAATAAATTATGTTTTTTTTTTTACTCGCATTCTCAGAATTAATATATGTGTAACTGACCCACGTCTGTATATTGAGATCTGTCTAATTATAGTCATGTAGAAATTTTATAGAAAATATAAAGCAGGCAGGTTATTGAGAGAATTATCAGTAAATAACTTTAATTTATAATATTGGCTTTTAAGAAGAACACACACGTCAAGATAACACAAAATATGAGAAGATATAATTGAAAGTTTTTAATAATGTTTTATACGATTCTTTTTTTATATTTTTGTGCTTAAAATACACTAACTGCAATATATGTTTAGGATACGCTTATAAAATAACTTTTTAATTTAATGAAAAAATATTTAATAAGTGCCTTATCTTTTGACGTCTTCATTTTATTTTATAGACAGCCACAAAATACCCACGCCACGCTCAGATAATTTAAGTTTGATTGACGTAAAAAATTTGCTCTTACGAAAAGTAATATCAAACAAACCTTGAACTGGTAAAGTAAACATGACACGCAATACGCCAACATTCAACTGCACCAGCGACTATTTAGTACTAATCTTGCTAACAGCTGATAAACATATCAACGTCTGTTGTTTTTTAATAAATTACATATTGGCCAATGATAGAATAAATAATTCCTATGAATTGAAAATTATATTTTTGTGTATTACAGTTATTGTGTATATCTAATGCTAGGATTCTGCGTACTCAAATGATGATATAAATTTACAAAAAATGTAGAGCCTCAGCCTCCTAAGTCAGGTGTTGATAAGATAAGAGAAAAAAACTCGGTTACTTAATTTTTTATTGCTATAGCAACTAAGGAAGTACTACATATTAAAAAGATACCCCGTTATACCGCAGTGCAGGCTTAATCATCAAATCCACCACAAACTTTTATTTCTGTTTTTTATCAAGTTGACAATCCTTAGAAATCAAGTCTTGCCTCTATTATTTTTATTATTTAATTTTAATCTTTTATGTCTCCTAATTTGTTTATTGTGTTAATATATTTATTTCTATTACATTTTGTTGGGAAAGGTCAGCGTCACCTTGGCATATAGTACAAACGAAAAATACTTCGCTTCCTAGATTAAAAAATTGTAGACTAGACACTAATTTCTTATTCTTGAAACTGTACAATGCTGTAAATTCTGAAACTGTCATTGCCATTAGGATATTTCAAATTACAACGAGAAATATACTTCTTCTTTTCTTCTTCTTTGTAGTTTTGTTTTAAAGAAATTTATAGATCTGTTGTCAAGTCATATTATTTAAAAAATGGCCGGTGCAGTTGCCTTAAATGTTATATAGTAAGCCCACACAGTAAAGATTGTAAAAGAATATTCTCGCGACCAAAAAACGAAAGGCAATATGAATGTCTACAATTTATAGTTGTAAATATAATAAATACATTTATTTCCAGCAGAATCAATTATTTACTGCCGGCCTCGACCTTGCTCACACGTGCTCTCCAAAATATTACCGAATTGCAAACGAAAAATAAACCTCCACGCAACTCCATTTTGCGAATCCTCGCTTTGGGACATACTTAATGTTAATTCTGACGACCTTTACGTTTATAGCCTCAGGTTTTAGTTTAAGGTCAATCCACTTTTATTTGGATGTTATATTATTAAAAATACCAGATTTGTGTATAATTGGTGTGCAAAGTTCGATAATGCCTTAACGGTATCTAATCGCCGAATCAAATGGAGTCGACCAACTAGACTTCCCATAAATGTAGACGAGGCCTAGAGTTATGATTATTGAATGTATGACCGTGACGGAGTGTGGCAGATTGGTGCGGCCGAGTGTGCACTCCACTTTTTAGTCTCGCCGCAAGTTAATGTTCGATTCATTTTGACATCGACAATTATTTATTGGCATCGCGATAACAGCAGTGATCTATCATGATAAGATCGCAGAGCACAGTGCAGCTTCTATTGGTGGCCCGAATTAAATGTTATTGTGTCAAGGTTATCCGTATATTTATTCGCTCTGATCTCCCATACTAATAGTTGTTTCGTGGAAACTTTAAAACTGCGTCCAATTATCATTTGCGTATAGAGACGTTAGAGTAGGAGTCTTCCATTGTAATGCAGTAACGTTGAGAGTTTTTAGTCAATGAAAATGTTTCTTAAACTCTTACGCAACAGCTTGCGGCAATTTTTTTTATAAACTCGTCGACCATACATACACACCTGCATACAGAAACATTTTCCTTGGCAAATCCATTAAACTTAATCGACATTAATTTTAGCTAATATACATTTTAAATTAATTAATGTTATTTAAAATATTTATGTACATACTTAGTAATAATTCATTTCACTTATAAAATTTAATGGGCCTTAATACTTAATTAGACATGAACGCAGTTACCGACAATGTTATATAATTATCATACAAAATTAGTGTAGTGTACTAATTAGTTAAAAATACATCTGCCTAGAACTTTACCACTACTTAAGATATTCCAATGATATAAATATATGTTATTTATATATATTTATATATATATATATATTCTTCTTTAACTTTGTAATATTTTAAAATATTAAAATATATATTCACAGTAGTCTAGTCGTTATGTAACACGATGTGAGTATATTAAACGAGTGTCAAATACATTACATAAATTCATAGTTTTACTTACTTACTCGTTTGCAACTAGAAACCGTAAAAAGAAAGCTAAAGAAATGCCAATGTAAATTAAATTACATTATCGGCATAACAGATCTATACTGCGTAGAGTAATGTTTAATATATAACAAATAAATAGTTACTTTATTATTACACTGTCAAACGAATCGCTGAAATCGTAAAAAGAATCTTTAAATTGTAATTGGTATCATTGTCATAACAATACAGTCGAAATGGACGCACAGACCTACGCCTTAATTAACGTACTTTCCTCTTGTGTCGTTATCACACACCCCGATATCGAATCGGCAACAATGATCGCCGAAAGCTTATGTAACTGTGGAAAGTGGATCTGAACGGTTTTTGTACGATTGATGTTTATCAAGAAACCGATTTGGAAAGGACAAAAGTTGTCTGTTTGTACACTGAAAGTTGTCTCCAAAACGGTAGAATCGTATTCGTTTTCGAACAACGATCACGAAAGTCCATCATTGTTGTGCTCTCCGGTTTTTCTGACCTTGGAAGAGACGAGAATAATTGATAGCACTTTCGTGATTTAAATATATCTTAGAAAATAATATCACATGTAATTACATAGAATAATATTTGAAAAATTTTTGACTACTTATCACCGCGTCATGATCGAGTGAAAGTTGCTCACCACACGTGTGCCAATGCCAGTTTGGTTATCAATGTTGTGATAAATGCTGGTACAAATCATTAATTTAAATACCGTATATACATAACAATATAAACCATATTTTATTACTGCTATAACTGCTTTTTTTATTATGGAAAAGGACAAGGCAAACGAGCGTTCGGGTCACCTGATGGTTAGTGATCACCGCCGCCCACGGTCCCGTGCAACACCAGAGGAGCTACAGGTGATTTGCCGGCCTTTGAGGTGCAGATAAACGCACTTTTTGAAGGTACCCATGTCATATCGACCTGGAAACACCGCCGCGGGTACGCCAATCCACAATTCTATGGCGCGTGGAAGGTCAGTCAGGAAGTAGTGGAGTGCCAAGTATCCAGGTGGAGTGGATGATATTTATAAAAAATATGTGTATACAGTAAATTTTGCAAAATTTCTAAGATGTTGAATATAAAAATTTCCAAATATACATTGATAACCCTATATATTATAATATATATGAATTCAAGAATTAAATGATTACTAATTTCACTTCTATTAAAACCTTAATGTAGTCCAGAAGTAATCTTCACTATAACCTGATTTATAAACCAACTGTAAGACAAAGGTATATATACTTAAATACAATACAGTGTAAAATGCTGCGCTTAAAGCTAAATAAAATATTAGTCTTATCTATTACTTACATAAAATATAGTCTCTACATTAAACTTACTATCGATACTAATTACTGAGAAATTGGAAATCATAACACTGACTTGCTGATAAAGCTGCTCGCTCCAGTGGACTATGACCCACGCATCCTTGAGATATTCCTGTGATAACGAAACAATTATAATTTTTAATATGTACGTGAAGTATTACAGCAGTCGAACAGCTCTCCCATAACAAAATTCCAGTATAATTTTGAGTTTGCCTTCTAATATTTCTCACACAAGTAAATTCATTCAAGAAATCACTATTTATTTTCGTATCTATTATGTTCGCCAATTTATTTTCGAAAAATCGATCAATTAATAGCTAATAGCTTTAAATACCAGCATTTTTTAACTCTCCAAATTGCCCACATAAGTGGGGCAGTTATGATGAATCCACAAATTTTCACACAATATTTAACTCGACGGTTTCACATGGAAACTATGACGATTAGAATCGATTATTCAATTGGTTGGACCATAAAACGGTTGAGGTCGACGACCCAAGTCTAGATGTAACGATGCCTATAATAGAAGAAAGAAAACTGCCCAAAGCAATCGACCGCCGGAGGACAGACGGTCAGAAATGATTTCTCTGTGACTTCACAGTTGCATAATACTATTTTTCAATTAAATTCGTAATGAACCCAGTTGCGATAAAATATGAACACGCCACGCCTTTGCTGGAGCACCGCGGTCTACTTGCACGATACGATACAGCATCGTCTTTTTTTTCATTTAAGCTAAACATGCAACGTTTTATATATGGTATTAATATGTTTTTTTTATGTATGTAATAGATCATTTACTTTCAATAATACTGGTAAAGCGCAAAAAAAATATTCATTATTTTATTATTTAAGTAAATTCTTTAATTATTTATTTGACAGTAAGTACAGCTTCAGTATTTTTACTAGAACACTACAAGGACTGAACATCTTAATGACAATTATATAATTATATAATGTGTTGATAACATTTTTAATAGCTTACGCTGATCCGAAGCGGCGTTAAGTTGATCGAAATAAACATACCATTGATAGTGTAATATTTCTGGAAACGAGTAAAAATCTATTTTAAGCAGTTTTTCACCGTCTGCACCTAGCTAATGTGTATATATATATATATATATATATATATATATATACATACAACTCCATACCATACTCCAAACATATATACATACAATAACTGTATAGGAATATTGTTAATATTGTAAATGTATCTATGTAAGGCAAACACAAAGCAAGAATACAAAAATAATATGACGTAGAATCGTAGAAGATATATTAGTTTAGTATATATCATGTACGTCATCACAACGGTAAATCCTTATTAAACTGTGCGTTCAACGCATAAATAGTTACCTCTTACCAATTACGTGAATAAAATAACGTAATGCAAACGTAATACATTCTTTCCTTTATCGCCGTTTACCGACATTCGCATGCTTGGAGGGCGCCCCGCTGACCTTGTTATCTCCATTGCTCGTGGGTACTGCTCCACAGGCACCGTTACACGTGACATAGGTACCTACATGCAATCGGAATAAGCATCTAATCTCTTGGGTTGACAGCCGGTTTTGGGTTTTGGGACGTTGCCCACGCTGTTTCACGTTATTTACAATAATGTGGACGAGAAAAGTTGGACCGTTATTTCTGTTAGTCATTTCAATGTTACGTTTTAAATTCATAGTTTATTTAAGAAAGCATAGAAATTAATGGTATAATATAATATTTGTGTTAAAAGTATACGATAACATCATTATTAATTATACGTGTTTTAATGTGATATGTTTTCTCTGAAATAGTCTCCATTATTATAATATATTATATAGAGAAACGGAATGCAATTTTGTATTTGGAATTAAACATTAATAGAATTCATGCGTAAGAATCTATTTATACAAAAAGTAAACAACGTGATAAGCATTTAATAAAGCAATCTCAATGAAATTAAATTGGGTCTTAATTTTTATATTTTATTTAATTATTATATAAAGGATAAAAATCTATAATTTACTGTACCTTTAATCGGCAGAAACGGTAACGAATTCGGGGAACGGAGTGTCTTAACACAAGGTTCCCTCTGCCTACCCTGGTGTGTGCGGGATACAGTGTAAAACTGATTTAATTTTATATATATATATTTTATTGTATGCTTACGACTCCTACGACACTTCCAATGAAACTAGTAATTTAATTTATTTTAATTAGTAGTAAATATTGCTTATCTGTATATTTTTTCTTGTAATGTGAGGTTTAAATTATATAATATTCTGCATATTTTATGAAAATGTCATAGCTATACACGACACATTTCAAGAAGATCACGACAAACAGCAAGCCAAATGAATTGGAACCTGTACTTATAATAAAAATACTACTAATAATTATCAAAATAACTGTAGGTCTACATTGAATTTAGGTTATTTAGGAAACAATGAAGACGTTTAACAGTAGAGCTTCAAAGTCACACACGTTTCCTAGTTTAATTCATACGGTTCCAGTGGCCGCGATTTCTAACTATGAGACCCAAAAACCTACAATATAAGTTAACTGTCTAATTTAGATTAATTAACATTGCATGCTTACCACGACCCAGGTACGTCACGTCATATGCATAACAATAAAATAGTGCCTTGCTATGTTGTCCCTAGAGCTAGACCTCCCGGACGTCCAAGGCAGCGCTGGTTGGATGTCGTGATGCAGGACATGAGAGCCAATAGTCAAACCACCCTGGACGCTATATATCGTGTGGAGTAGGTTAAGCAGGAAGGCAGACCCTGGCAAAATATAAACTATATAGGCATTCCAGCACTTTTAAGCACGTTCAAGCACGTTTGCAAATTTTCGTAACCACAAACATACAAACATATTTTATATGTAATTATGTATCGTTGTACACTTTTGAATGTTAATCCACAAATTTTTCTCCCTTTTGATATAAATATGATATGTTCCCACTTAGGAGACAATTTAAGTTTCATCAAAATCGGCTCAAGCTTTTCAAGATATGGGGCGTTGATTTTACGCTTGCATTGTTTTGATGGAAAAGATACACGTTAGGGTTAAAACACGTAGATTGGTATATGACACTACATTTGTTACTTGCGCATTCAAAACAATTCCTAGAATACGTGGGGTCCCCACTCCCCACTCCCCAGTACAGTTCTTAATTAATTATAACCAGATATAATATCGTAATAAAAATCATGTGTCACAATTCATACCAGCGTAAAAGCTGATCTTACGTCGATTACGACACCTGCTTCATTCAACGTAAGAAAGCCGAAGAATATAATTTGGATAACAGTCATAATCAAGGCATTGAACTTGCCTCTATGGCCAACCGTGTGATTATTTATCGAAACTAGAATACTTTCACTCCGCTCGGTGGGTTGTCGTGCGGATGAGTTTGACTATGAAAATTATTCAAAAAAAAAATACAAACTTCACGCTTTATCCCGCATATGGTGGGGCAGAGGGAATTTAGTGTTGAGACACTTCGTTCCCGTTTCCGAAGAGTTCTGCGGGCATTGCGTGTTAAATGACGGAACTCTACGCCACGCTTGCCTCGTCACGAGAGCCAAATGGAAATATTAATTTAAATAAATATTTTATTTCATCGAGTAGCGACCGAACCCACAACCAGTCGCGTCACACGCTAGTGCGCCTGCGCTACGACTGCCCTCAAAAAAGTAGAAAATTATAATAATTAAGAATATTGTATGAACGATGAGTCAGCTAGAGATGCTCGATAAGACGCCGGAGTCATCACACTTGTTTAACCATTGTAAGATGTAAACTTTCAATCGCTTCGCCTTTTGTGGGTAAAGAAAGCAAGCGTCTATATAATTTTTTTCTTTGTACCTAATGATGCGGATTACACCAGCACGACTTACATGGATTTAGATGGTTTAAAAATTCTTTGTTTTATTTACGTAATAAATAGGTATACTATTATATATTACGAGTATCTTTAAAAGTTATAGCTTCAAACTCAAAAAGGCGACATCACGTATAGTAAGTTAAGATTGGAAAGTAATATAAGATGTTATTTAACAACATTTCACGTTCCACTGATGTATAGATATCGTTTAATCACGTGTTGATATATTAATTATATTTTAGGCTCTATATAAAACATATACGTAAGTACATATTTCTACTTCAATTAAACTCACAAATTGCTTTTATTTATTTATTTTTTTTCTATGCATATTATTATAGTTACGAGATAGAAATCGATAATGTAAACGAATTAAAGAGGAGAAAATTACTCTTTAGATTCATTGTGACCCGTTGCGTAAGAAGCCGCCTACGACAATGTAGCAGACCTTTGCCGCCCATAAATAATAGTTAATAGCTGACCAATTATGAATAATGTTATGTTGTCAACGAGTTAGAACGGAGAAAATAAAATTTAATACGGAATCAGTCACGGCGGTTATATAATCTAAAATTTCTGATACCCATAGGCTGTATGTATGGCACCATGAGAAATATTAACTAGTAGATTTAATCATTGTAGCAATATAAATTTATACTGGATTTAATATGAGAAATATTAGAAAAGTCAATTACTTTTAAAGTAAATAAAATAATAAAAGTATGGTATTTGAAAGTGATATAGCAAAAAAAACGAGATGTAAGTTCTATGTAAAATTAATCATATTATAGCAAGTGAATGGAGTGGTATACAAGTATTTAACAAGTATGGTCAGTTGAGGAGAAAAATTACTATCAGTGTATAGCCGGTGGTAGTCAGACTTACGGTGCTCTATGCAGAGCTTACGTGGTACAATATCAGTATCGGTATAGACGCTGTTATATGGCAGCAAAATTATAAAAGCACAGCAAAGATGCCATCTGTTAACATACTAAATTAAACTAAAAATCTTCAAAATCAGCCTCGCAAATCCTTTAGATTTTAGTCAACTACATAGTTGCATACAGGGAGTATAGAGCGTATTGTGATAGACAGTTAAAATAATTAATAATGTAGCGTAATTAAACATTATTTTTATTATTATTAGTTTAATTTTAAAACATAGTGAAGCGACACCAAAAAAAATCAAAGAAATATCCAAAATGTTTTAAATTTACTTCTATATAATACTGTTTTTTCATTACTCATTTAGCTTAATTAACTCAATTAGTAAAACATTGTACTTTAATTGCACTACGTCCAGTCGATTCACCGTCGAATATTACAAAAGAAATGACTTTTATAATTACTTACTATTAAAAACCTGACAAAATATTCTTATTAACATTAAATGATTGATAAGGATGATATGACGTTGTTGTACACGTTCATTAAGCATTTACTCGAGCAAATTAATGAAGACATCGTTACTTTAACATTTATATATAATTAAAACAATTAAGCCTTCAATTATTCAAATTAACCGACAATATTAACGGTTTTTGACTAAGCAAGGACCCAGACATTTCGCATATATTTATGAAGTTAATAGTAATATTTCTATTTAACCGTTTTACATATTTATAATAGCTGTAGTTAAAATTCATATTATAACATTTATTTAACATTTCATTTCCTAAATGATAAAATTAATGGTTTTATTGGTCTAAACAACTCCGTTCGGCGAAAATTATAACAAATCGAAGCTATTTTTAATGTAATGATTAATGACTAACATACATATCGTCACAATGTAGTTGGTAAAATATTGATAACTTTATATAAACAGGTTATCGAGCGCACCTATAGAAAAAAATGTCGAATCTCGAAGCACAGTAAGATAAGTGTGGGATTTTATAAAAGATAACGCATGTGTAACTGGAAAACATGAGGGCATTGACCTATTACTGATAGGGCTAAATGGTCCGTGGCATCATGATCGACAACAATGCATTGGGGCCATTCAATTCGCTAATGCCTCTTTAATTGGTTGAATGATTCGGAAAATATCCGGCATGAGACGAATGAATGAAATCAATTGAATTAGTGTACTCCGGCGTAGCTGCGGACAGTTCCGTTAAACTATATTAATACATTGTATCGGTACCGCTAACGAATTTCACTTGTAGCTTTTGGTCTATATAATGTATATATTATAAATTAATAAAAGTAATTTATATTTACTTCTATACAAATTACAAAGCATTTCGTGGCAATCTCCCATTTTGTAACTTCACAATGATGATCTGTTATTTTCCAAGGTAAACCTACAATTGAGATTCCAAATTAAATAAAAGCACCGACACTCAAGATTTTGATAACTCATCATCCACCTAAAAAACTCGGACAATGGACTTGTAAAAAATATAATAAATATTACATATATAGGTATATTTCCATTATATTCACGTAACCTATTTTTTTTGTATTTTCATATTATATGTGAATTTTATAATAATAAATAATGCTTACATTCTATTGTTAATATAGTAAACTAGGAAAGAAATTTTACAAGGAATTATAGCCGATTACGTTTTTGATATAATAACGGAAATTATAGTTTTTAATGTAATCATATTATTTTTTTATAATTTTTTTAAAATTTCCTATATAACTCTATGAAGATCATTTGACAGAATAAAATTGCACACTTTAGCTAGCTAAACTTTGGCAATAAAACTTTATAAGCATCTCAAGTATCTCAAGCAAAAATATTTTAGTCATACTATCAATAACAACAGTAATAATTGTAATATTTCATCTCAAAGAAGATTGACAATATTGTGCATCGATAATGAAACTTTTTAAACAAAATAAACTAAAATAATATAAATAATTGACGTACGTCGTACAATTATGGTAAAACGCAACGAATGTCCGTCTCTATTGTGAACCGAGTATCGACGGAAGTCGCCAGGAGGACGAGTTATTTTGAGCAAAAAGCTCGGGACACGATCGTTGTGCCTCATGCTACATATACGGGTATAAACAAACAATTCTACGCGGTAAATATTTCGCTTTGAAAAATAAAATTTCATATAGTTTTCATTGAAAAAGTTAAATAATATATTAATCTAAGGATTCACAGCGTACAGTTAACTAAGTATTTGGATTTAACATTCACAATATGATTCGTGGCTTCCATAACATTAGTACACATCGCAGTAACTAACCAGCAAGCGTCTATTATTAGAAGCAGAAACGATGACAAAGAGACGAAATATTACAACCGAACTATGCGGGGTGCTCGCTGCCTAATTTGCATTCGCCTTGGACATAAATAGAAAGGATATCCGTTTGTATTGTAAGTTCACAAAATATATAGGTTTATATATTATTTTTACATAGAGACAGAACTGTGTGCACTTATTTCGTACGTAAATAATCTGAGAAAAGCAATACAGTTATATGATATTAAAACATTTATGTAAACGCCTTATAAATCACCAACATCAGGTAATGTATTATTATTGAAAATAGAACAATAATACTCAATAGATATTTCCGGTTCAATTCGTTCTCTCAAGGACACACCCAACCGCACCCCGTTTCCGTTTTGTAAATAGGGTAGACTAGTGAAATTCGTCGTAAAGCAAAAACAGAAGCAGATGTCTTTATCTGATTTGTAAATGTGTAAGCCTTGATTGCTTGCAGGTGTCAACTGAAAATAGCAAGTTTATTGCAATCTGTAAATATATTAAAGTAAGATATTAATTTTTTATATTATTTTTCAAAATAAAAAACTAACACTTACCGCCACAAACAAGAATTCCAAGTATTTATACATTGGCGGCAAAACATACATAATTACAAGGATTGTCTGAGGTTCCTCAGAACGGAGAAACGTGATAGATTGTCAGTTATTGACTTTCTCAAGATTTTAACGAAAGTTAAATGCCATAAAAAGCATAAACATGTTTAACATTCTTCTTTTTAATTTTAGTATATTCAAAAAATTTAAACATTGAAGTGTGCTCTAGGCTATTATTTTTTACGCAGATAATTAATTAAAAACATATATAAACCATAGTCCACATCTACCGTACTGTTTAATTTGTACTGAAACTGTAAAAAATAAGGTTTTCATACATAATATGACTATTAAAATAAATAATTCTTTTCAAATTGATAACATCATGATTTTACTATAACTTTATATTTAAGCTTAAGACTCGTTCTAATTAAATAACTCAAGGAATTACACTAAAATGATTTCAGTTAATTATTTGTTCAGTTATCAGGTTTGCTCTATATGCAAACACATATTATATAACATCAGGATGTTTATTTATAATACACTCGGTATTGAAGTGGTGAACCAATGCGGCTTAAATAAATGAAATGAAATGAACGTAACGTAATAATGAAAATATGAGTTGAGAGACGACGCAGGAAGGTTGGGGGGTGGGGGGTGTCAGCCGGGACGCGCCTCCCCACCCGCCGCGCCCCGCACGCCGCAGCGAGAGGCGACGGCGAGCCAGCTGCGTGTTTGTCTCGCTCGCTTGTGTTTTTCGGCTATCGTAGTGAGATTGACGCTTCATTCTTTATTTTCTTTCGTTCACCCAACAGAAACGAGTTTCTGTAAATACGCGTGTGACAAAAGAGCAATCACAGATGCAATTGTGTAATGGACTGACTGAAAACATAACGAAACGGACGCACATAACTTATGTCGTTGTACGGAGTTGTTACATGGATACCAGTGTCTTTTGTCTGTAACAGTGAATAAAACAAGAGTGGTGCTATTTTGGTACGTTCCTGTCAGGCTACAGGCTACCAGCCCGTAAACCCAGCAGTGTAATCAGTGATTGTTGTCGTGGCCGGTTTCCGTTGAGGAAACTTTCCAAACGTGCATAAAACAGTGGGTAATGCTTTCCTAGCGAATGCGGGCCCTGCCTGCACGCATTCCATAGGGAAGCAAGTGCCGGCAATAAGCATTTTACGGTGAGTAAAGCGCACTCAAGTTCATCGTACTTTGACCTAAAATTCTAAAAACGATGTGAACCAATGACTAGCTTTTGCGGTGTCAAATGTCGGTCCATTCATCGAATAAGTTAACATCCAAATTTTATTGATATTCAGATGTATGACATATTACTTTCAAAAATCCTTAAATAAATCACTAGGTACTTTAAAAGGAGCATAAAAATAGCCATATAAATTTAATAAAAATATATTAGTACTATAAAGTGGTTGTTAAAATATACTTTGATCATAATTCATAAAAATTTAGTTCAATGTCAACTACATTATTATTATTATATTTTATATAATATACTTATACCTAGTAGTAATCTACTAAAAATTTATAAATTATCTGTTTATATTATAATTGACACAGAAAACAGACCAGGAACAGATAACTTATTTATTACATATTATTTGTTTTATAAAAAATTAAAACACCTAGTAGAAATTTTAGGAATCCATTGAGAAAACCGTTTTATGAACATGCATGCATGAACAAGGACTACAAACAAAACAAAAACAACCATTACCACTCTTAGTAAAGAAGAGAAATTAAAAAAAAACCCTCTCAAGTGAGATTGATCCCACCACCATTATTTATTTATTTATTTATTAGGTCACTAACAAGACATACATTTTTACATTAAAATAACACTACCATAAATAGTTATATAATAAATGATGCCCTAATTAAAAGCAACACTGCATTCTGAGAGGAGAATCATTAAGAATTTAATACACACAGCTTGAGTAAAAAGAAATAAATATTACTTAATAATGTTAATAATGTTAATAATGTTTACAGTTAGGATAAAGAAAGGATAATTCTTGTTTTATTATGTAATATACATATTCTTTATAACATATGCATGACCTATTTACTATTAGGAATGAAGAATACCATAGCACTGCTTTCACCATTCATTGTTTTCACCATATTGTTATTGTACTGTTGTTTTGATAAAATAAAACAGTATGAGAAGACACCTTCTGAAAGTGAATAAACAATATACAGGTGTGGAATATTGTATACAAAACAATTTACATGTTCAACATTCACACAGAAACTTGTTGGAAATATTCTGGACTGTGCATATATTTACATCTCACAAAATATTTACATTTTTTTTAACATCTCTACTAGTTAACAGAATAAGTAGAGAGAGCCTGGTTTTGATTCTTAAAACTTGTCATCTACCACGCTTCAAATATAAAAAATTAGTATATTTAAAGCCTTTAAAGAAAAATATTTTGTATCATGACTTAACTCTTGATATTAGCATTATAAATAGAATTTCCAAACTTTTAGAAACCATGTATGTGGAATGTAATGTGGAACTCCTAATGCAAGTAGGTGAAGGTTTATTTATATTTTGTTTTTGTGATGATTTCTATAAAACCATTGTGGTCCAATCGGAGAGTATCTGACTGTAGTGGTTCAACCTCCACTCAGGGGAATTAATTGATTTCATTTCCCAAGTCTTGAAGACAGAATGTGACATTAGGTTAATGCAAATAATGTTCAAAATTGTTATACTTATTATAATTGCATTCTCATATTGTCTATCTCTTTTTTACCATACAATCTCCTTCATGTCCTCCTACATACAATGTGACATCCGTGAAGTAATATGTCCTCAAGTGGCAGACTCAGAACGCCATAATCAAAGAACCATAACATACTTAATATAATCAAATCAAATCAAGACATAAAAAATTCTGAAACATCTTTTTTGACAATTTGAGAATTTATGACACATTTATTTTGTCTGTTGCCACAAAATAAAGTTATACTTGAAAAGTAAATATTTTTCTTAGATTAATGTTAATAATAAATTAATCTAGCTTTTAAATAATGATGTGTAGTAAAAAAAAATTGATTGCATAATAAATTAACTTCTAGAAGCTTTTTGTTATTTATGAAGTAAATATTTCATTATTTTATTATATAATAAACATTTATAATGAATAATAAAATTTTCATCATATTTAAATGCAAAACAAATATTAAAGCATGTAATATTAACAATCAGCCAGCTCATTTAAAGTATAATAGACAATGTTTATTTTATATGTGTATATGTACATCACTCTGCTTGATGCATTGTAAATTTTGTTATGGATACATTTGTCATCATGGCATTGTTTTATTACTACACTCTGTCCTCATCAATTGTTATATTTTTATTTTCACTGATAGCATATTACTTGACAAAGAATATTTGTAGCTAAATCTTTTTTTGCATTTCTCTCGAAAACAGAGCATATCTCTTTTGAATTATTTACTCTCATAAACCTCTCATATAACATCTCAACATAATAAAGAGGTCCCGTCAAGGGGACCTCTTTATTATATCTGGGGGGTCATTTTGCTTGACCTTGGTGCAGAGTTATCGGCTTTGAAGGTTGACTGAGATCTCCGCCTACCTCTCTTAACCTTGAAACATATGTATATTTTTAATGTACTTTCATCACACATCCTTTCAATGTACCTTAACCACCTGATCTGGATGTGTTACTTTATTCTTGCATGTATGCATATTTTCTAATCACATTTTTGGCATCAATAACAAATATTTTCATTCATTTAATGGCTGCGACACAGTTCCCACTAATGCAGTCATTATCATATTTAATGTCATGTCTTTGTTATTTTAGTTCCTAATAAAAAAAGTTAAAAAAACTCAAAATGTTAATTCTTTAACCAAATGCTATTCTTTAACCAATGAGATAATTTTATAATAATACTTTAAATTTTATACCCTAAAGTTTTATGAATTTTATATGGTATATGACAAACAAAAGCCACTAGATCCAGCTCCTGATCAGTCCATTATAAAGGACATGTATAAGAAATAATACAAAATCCCTCAAGATGTTGATATTTTATCATCCAGACAGAATATTTTTCTTTACTCTAGAAGATTAAAGTATGTAATGCTGCTAGAACTTCCAGTTTCATGAGAAACAAATACCTTAAACTGATGACTGAGAAGTATAACACGGAAATGTCTACATTTTGATAAAGATCTTACCCCTTTGGCTCTAGAAACATTTTGAATTTGAATAGAAAGAAAATGGACACTATGAATCCATAATTCGTTACTTTCTATTAAGTCATCATAAAAAAATAGCATTAAGTTATTTAAAAATAAAAAGAAAAGAACATTCAAGGAAAAAAATCTTAATTAATTAATTATAAAAATAAGATATTTTTGCGTCTTAACAATTATGCACAGATTAAAATGTATTTTATATTTAATATTATATAATTGAAATAATTAAATCAATGCACTTATGTATTATAAAAATAAAAATAGTCGATTTTTTATTTAATGTTTATATAACTACAATCATTAAAAATCTATTATACAATATCAAATCACATTTTTATGATACATTATTTCATTAAGTTTATTAAATCATAAAGCACTTGATATTATAAGAATATAAATTCTAACTTATAAATGCTATAAAGGACAGAATTATGCATTTAATGATATGTTTTGTACAGTACGGTCGACGAATCGTGGCCGCCCTGAAATTAAGTTTTCTAAGCTTTTACACAATGTTCACTCGAGAATAATATAATCAAAAGTAACAAAAATCCCTCCAGCCATCTACAGGTAATTTCAGGGCGGCCAAGATTCGTCGAGCGTATTGTATTAACATGCCAAAGAAACTAATTGTTATTTCTTATACAGAGAGGCAAACGGAGCGGGTGGCGGGGTCGGCAGCGGCGGGCTGCTGGCCATGAACGCCACCCAGGTGCAGCGCGAGCCCCACGACTCGGTCGTCCTCATTAAATGTAAGTTACCAATTAACTCTCGACACGGACTTCACCCCTGTTTGTTTACTTTAAAACTTGATTGGTGCATTATATGTATGTTAATATTATATTTTTGCTATATTAAATGTCAAAATTAAAGAGAGTATTTTTTTGGTAATATAATAATTATAATTTTATAGTACACCCATAAAGACAACCACCTTGAAATATATAACAAATAAAATAGGTAACTTTTTCTTGTCAAAGTTAAATACTACATTTTAAATACCAGTTACGTTTCCTAAATATGCATTTTATTTTCTTCTACACGAATTTCGGTTAAGCGCTGTACTTGTACAAAATAATAACTTATGTGGAATTTACTCTTTATTATGATTGCTAGTGGAAAGTATGTAGGCTATAAAGTCAAGGTCAATCTGAATTGAAATTAAAGTAATGGTTCTTACACGACCAGCTCCAACATAAAGCTACACGGTAGATAATATACAATTAATTTATCGTAACATGGGATTACGAATCATTTACGCTCTGGCTTGGCCATGAGAATATTGTAGTAAGTAGGCTTTATGTAGGCCCTTCGTCTGAACAATAGGGTTGTAAAATACGTTAAAATTACGATTAAAGTTGATGTGTTATCTGTGTAATGTAACCATAAACACATGTGTTTTTTATAAATATATTTAAATCCACCTCCATTTCGTCATACGTCAATGAATAATTACATCAATGTTTATGTATTCCAATTACTTTTATCTCGTATAGGCAATTATTGTTTATCACAAGTAATTTAATTTAAATAATTATTGGCGCGTCAAATATTTTAAATGTAACGCTTTGCTTGATTTGTTCTGAGAAAAAAAAAATCGAACAATTCAATAAAATTATTCTTAAACGAGATTATTGAACAATATGTTTGGTAATGAAGACGTATTTTTTTAAAGTACGTTCAATATTGAACGCATTAAGTAACGGGAATTTCCTTTTCACTGTATTTGTTGATTTCTCGTGCGAATAATATAAACTTGGTTACGAATTCGATTATACTGCGTTGCGATTCACCGAAATAGCTAGTCTTGTGTTTTATATTCGTCCTCGAAAGTTCCCCCGTTGCGCCGGCGCGCCGCTCAATTGATGCGGGAGGCGCACATTTACAATTAACTTCGTGAACCCAATAATTGTACGGATGAGCGTCATTGTTGAAACTTTTTCCTCGTCAGTGTGATGGTGGGCCTAGCAATTGACATGGTTACCAGTTAGTTACCACCAATTATGCAAATCCGGCTTAGTTCTAAACAGACTTTACACTGTGCAGCACGTTATAAACGATGTATTTCTTATTAACTTGTGCGAATGTGAATGGATCTTATAGTCCAAGTGCGTGTATCTTTGTGTCCCGATGGTCGCGACGATGCAGTGCACGTTGGTCATTGTTGTAAACAGAGTCGAGCTATGTCCTGTTGCGGAGGAAACGGTCAAACAAATAGGTACGTTCCGTTCATCTATCATTGATTCATTCGATTGAATGAACCCGTTGATTAATTAATATTCATACGGCAAATTATTATGAATCATTTTGTTTACAAATGAATTATTCATTAAATTATTTCCTATTTGTGCAAACGAATTTGATGTATGAGGCCTAGATACTTTATTATTAATTGTTTTCTATATTGTGACTACACGTACAGCAAAATTTTAAATTTTAGAAAACCTATGCCTAGAAATATATCTATCTTATATTGGCAAAGTGCTTATAGCTCTTAAATTAGTAATCCAATTTTCATAAAATGTAAGAACTAAGAACCACCTCGATGAACAAAGTTTGCGATTAAAATATTGCACAGAAATCGGTTCATTAATTCTGGAGCTGCGTTGCCACAGACAGAACTTATACACACTTACTTTTGCTACGGAGGTAAAAAATATAAATTATGAAGTCTATTATATTATAAGTAGGTATAACGAACGGATATTAAGAAACGTTTCTTTAAAAATATTGATAAACATAATATTTACATACACCATTCCACAAATGCATATATTAAACGATATGTGAGACATCTACATATTGATATTTCGTTTAAGGTACACCCAGAACTCTCAATATCTCTATTTACCCAATATTTATGTATATTTACCTATTCTATAATATTATTTAAATGTAATTTGCAACTATTTTTTCATGTAAAAATAACAAATAGAATACAATTTGCGTTTTTTATAATATACATAGATGACTTTCCAATCATTATTTTAGTTTTCAAATTATTTAATAAGTGTAATGAATAAAAATTATTTTAATAAAATTAAAGGAAACCTCGGCAATTTTATCAAAACAAACAACAAATTGTATAAAAGGCAATCTAACCGACTACTAGATTTCTAATAAACTATAAGTAATTGAAATACTTAAAAAGATAATTGCGCTATACGTCCTACTGTAGTAATGTTTTTTTTACCGAAAGCAAAATTGCATCAAATAATAACAATATTGTAATTTTACGCTGTATAAAGTATAATAATGGTTAGCCAGTTAACTAATAGATTATGTTTCAATCATTATCTCTAGTTATCTTTTAACTATTTCGCCGAGAAAAGTTATGAACTTAAACTGTTTTATTAAGGTGAGGTGTTCTAATAAGCCTACTCATTTGTACGTCTCATAGAATAATAAACTAAATCATTGCGGTTAAATTTCCAATAAATTGATGTGGTCAGATGACTAAACCGTGTGACGTCTTCTTGTTTTGGCGTCATTGAACCTGAAAATACTGGCATAAATATTGTTGTAAAGAAAATACATATATTTTTTTACTGTACGTAACATTTATTGCTATTACAGTGTGTTTAATTTAATACATTAAAGTAAATATATTAGAAATAGATGATAAAATGTATAATTGCAACAGTATAAATGGTCAGGCTTAGTAAAAACATATTGATATTTAAAAAAATGTTATACTTGTCAAGTACTCGTAAGTAGAAGAAAAGCAAATAGGTCATAACCATAACTATTGTCGCGAGTGTTTGCCTGTAACATTCTTATCTGAAAGTTGGTATATAGGCTGTATGAATCATAACGCTAGATGCCAGTGACGGGGCGTGCTCGGCGGCGGCTCTGATCTCTCGATTCTACGATAGGCGATCGATACTGACCGTATATAAATCGATTCGTGTTGGACCTGCAATTTTGCTGTTTACACTATCCAGTGGGTCAACACTCTATCTAATCAGGTCGTCCACCTCGTTTTATTCGTGTTCACTGTGAACACGGCTGGCAACGAGACTTTGTATATGTTCCTGTCTGATTGTGTTTCCTTGACCTAGTAATCGTTTTTTTGAGTAGTTGTACAACATCAATAATCATGACTTATTATGATTGCGAGTTATAGAAACAAAGCGCTTTATAACCGAAATAAATTATCAAAATGTTAAATCTATTCAAATGTGTAATGTCATTCTATGTTAATAAAATTTTGTTAAATAGAAAACTTTCTCGCAAAGGAAATCCACTACTACCGTGTCACCGTGTTAAGTAATGATTCAGTACTTTAAATAGTCTGCGGGCTCTTATACGACATCAATAATCATAAAATAATAAATAGTCTATTCAGGCTCTTATCATATTCTTTATAGTAAGCAAATCTTCTATATTAATATTATTTTTCCAAATCATTTGTCCAAATATTAGCACTGAGATTATTTAAAAACCGTACAAAATTATTAGAACAGTAATTTACTTAACTCTGCGCATGCGTGCTTATCATTCTCAAATAAACATAAATATGTCATTATTATCAGATAGAGACTGACTAAAGTAAACAACCAAACAAAATAAAGTAAAAATTAAGTATTCAAATTTAATTTTAATCTAACTTAATGCTTTTTGTATACTTATCTGCTATACAGCCAATATATACTTTATTAATAACTATGATATTTATATTATGTTGTAGTGTATGGTAAATAATAAGGAGGAACGTTGGGAGAATAAGATGCCACTTAGATTTGTTTATATAAAAGTATAATAAGTGCATCTTATTAATAATTTTATAGTTACTTATATAATAAGTGCATCTTATTAATAATTTTATAGTGTCTGTGGCTATAATTTATAATGTCACCATATATGTGTGCGGTATAAGACGTCACTTTGATGTTTAGTGATACGTGTGTCTTTATGAAGTTCACATGTGTATAGTGTTAAAAATGTTTAAATACTTTAAAATGACGGTTCTATATCTAATAACTTAAAATTGTACATCAGTGACAGACAGACAGTATTCTTGTAAAATGAAACACTCGAGGAAAGGTGATAACAGGCTTACTAAAATAAAAAACAAGCTGATAAAAAAGTACAAAAGTATGTATGTTGGGTTTAAGTTGCTTTCTTTTTACTTTAATATAGTATCTTATAATATTGTTTAGATGTTGAGTGGAAGCGAAATCATTGAAAATGGTGCGCAAAATTGTTAAAAACACGGTTGCCTTGCCGCTGCCGCCCACGCTTGCATATTCAAGGTCTCAAATCACTTAGTGGAACGTCAAATTATATTCAGAAATATTCTATTATATAGTCACACTTCGAATAAGATAAAATGTATAATAATATACTTATTATATATCTGTAATTAGTAGACCTTTGACTGTAACCTTATCTAAACGCTTTATGTCTCTTTACCGCTTCATTGGGCGCGTTGGAATTAAAAACGAACTAGAGTAAGTGATATTTTAAAAAAACTTGATTATATTTTATTTTTTCATACATATTTGCCTTGATTTATTATTATTTTCTTATGTGCACTTAAAGTAACAAAAATATTTGTATCTTTATTTCATTTTGGTAAATGCACTTCTAGTTGTAGTCAAGCAGGTTATAGTAGTATTTGACCTGATATACATATAATGGATTGAATGTAAAATACAATGAATTATGAATTATTCTCAGATGAGCACCGGTCGGCGGGAGGCAGCTGGGAGGAGCCGGTGAGCGCGGTGCGGAACACGCCGCTCAGGCGGTCGCAGCGGCTCAACTCCACACTGGACTCCAGGTAATATTCACATCACAATATTAAAAGTTATATTTTATCGATATTTTTGTACCTTCGTTCAAATGTTGACTTTCAATATTATGTTTTTAGTAGTTAACACATATTTTAAAATGTACAAATATTAAAATGTAAACTTTTTACTAACCTTGATGCATCTATGTACAATAGTAAACAAGTAAAATAATGTGAACTAAAATAAAAATGTGAACTATATACTGCATGCTAACATAATGCAGGAGTATCATTCATTTGATTTGTTTACACGCGTTTACACGCAAAAAATCTAAATTGTTTAAACGAAAGGAATAGGCTCCGTCTGTCTGTACTAAGTATGATTGATGACCATTGGGTATCCCGAAATTAGAAGCAATTCACTCGAATGGGGGAGCCACTAAACTATACGTACAAACAGTTTTAAGAAATAAAAGCAGCATCCGGAATTACTTCATAAAAGTATGAACTATACCTATATTAATAAAAACGTTGTTTTCGTTTGCACAAAGCACAGCAGTAACCGCTGTGCGTAGAACTGTGAAATTTGGAAAGATGTTGGTTTTAGTAATGACGATGAGGACATTTAGAAAAAAGGAATTTAGGAAAATTTTACCTTAAAGGTAAAGGGATGAAATAGGGGTTTAAAGTTTATTTTAAAAAAAAAAACGGATTTTTTTAAAAGTTAGCACCTAATAAAAATATTTAATTAATTACGTGTTTCACGGTTTTTTAAAATTCACCCCCTAATTTGAAAAAAAAAAGCAGCCCAGATCGGCTAGTCAAATATAAACAAAAAGTAAAAAAAATTCTCGGTAGGCCATTTGTTTGCACGTGCTAACGTATTTACTCGCAGTTGGCAGCTGGGTACACATCCTATCTGGTCTCGTCGGACTTGACAATTAGTTGCGGCGTGTACCCAATTAACGCAAACTTCCTGTGTTCAAACTCCACCGGCCAATAGAAGGCACTAACTCTGACCAACTATTTAATTGTATTATAGAAAATATTCTATAATACTCTTAATAGAAATGCATCGACTCTATTTTGTCTTAATAATAGTAATAGTCGATTCCGTATTGTATTGGATACAAACGAGATAAATCTACAGTTTACATTTTAACAATTGAATGAAGTGGTCTGTAAAGTATGTAAGCTTAGTACACACAGAAGAAACGAAATTTGAGGATACTGCAAAACTGCGTGTTTGGCCGTACACAATGCAGTGTTGCTGCCGACGACGCTTTCATGCACAGTCAGTGAAATGTGGTGAAAAAAAGAATGAAAAAAAGATTAATGCTGTGGATTGTGCCATTTCTTCCTAGGGTATGCGGAGTCACTTTACTTGACCAATTTCGCAATGAATGATGGGCATGGCTGGTATTAGTGAATATTTCTCAGTAAGAAAAGAATATGCTAAGATAGTGTCGGGAGAATAAATGATGAAAGTAGCAAGAGGGAGTGGTAAGAGAGGCAGAGAGAGACCTTGGCCTTCCAGGGTATATTGGGACCGATGATACCGGAGGAAGATAACGTATAAAGCACATGAGGATCCCCGGAGCGTCTATGACGGCAGTGGACGAGGCGAAAGAAATATGCATGGACATTTTTGTGTTTGCGTTCGGCACTCCGTTCATTGGTTACCCCGCTGGTGATATAACGTAAGGCGTCAAGAAAATAATATTCAGAACCACGATCAACGCAGTACATGTCGAGATTATAAATGTGTAAATGGGTTCTGGACTAAGCTCAATGTGTGTGTTTTGTGTACTTAATTAGAAACATAATTTTGCCGTGTAGGTACTGAATAATAATAGTTGTTACAGTCTAGTCTTTACCATTACCCTTGACTCGGTAAAACAAAGACAAGATATTATCATTTGAAACAAACGACTGAAATCAAGGAGGATTTTTTCTTGAGATATTTTACATCATTATTACCTTGCCAACTTTAAAACCAGGTTTATATTACTTAAAAATAAATGTGCTATACCCGCTTTCTAAATTGACTCATAAAACGTTTTGTATGTGCTGTCAAAATTCTGAACCACTGACTGTGTATTGGCACACATTTCTAGAAAGCTCACTCTCATTACTGCCGTGATATGATAAGATTAAGGAAGACAATTTTGCGAAGAGGAATCAAACACGTTACTCTCATTTGTGAAGGGAAACTATAAGCCAATGAGAAATATCCAATGAAAATATCAGGGCACACATACTGTAGCGGTTAAGATTAAAAGAGACTACAAAAAAGTCATCCTCATGAAATTAAGATTTAAATACCCTGACATTATGATGCTTAAACCATTTAAATAATGTCAAGGTTGATTGTACGTAAATTTGCATATTTGTTAGTGATAATGATAATTCACACCGAAGTAATAGGTGATTATTCTGGGCCGTATTGTCAGTGTTACCTCATCCTTGTTTCATACGTATTAAATATATTTTTTTAACTTGCAACATTTAGTTTTAGTTATCTGTGTTGGGTCCGTTTTAAATGGTTAGATAGATATAGCAATGCACATATTTCATCTATGTTATAGTGTTGCATTATGACACAAGCTATAGGTCAAACAGATAAGCTGTAAAAGCTACAGACAGTGCGTCGTCTGTCTTATTTATCAGCAATTATTATTTAATAGTTATATCTGCTTTGTATATGTGCTTGTAGCTTCACCTGCATAAAATATTAATTTTTATTGTGCAGTTAAATATTGAAGACGTCTCGAATAGTTAATTGGTCGTAAAATAGTATTTTAAAGTTGTTGTGAATATGAAACGTATTCGTTTAAATTGTATAGTTCGTTTTAACGGGATTTATCTAGGAACGGGATATATATTTGATAATTCTTTAGAACTTTATCTACGTAAACACAAATATAAAGGGACTCTATAATTTCACAGGGCAGCAGTGTTTACTTACCTTAAAATTGTGGAAGTTTAGTATTTCAAATTAAGAATTATGATAATTTAATCGTAATATACTTCGCGATTTGTTATATTGTATAGTTATTAAGTAGAAAAGGAATTCAATAATAGATTGTTACGACACGTTACTCATAAGTTACAACATTGATTTAATATGTATATTAAATCGTATAAAAGATGAATAAATGCGACACGATATTTAATCGTTAGCAGTCCTTTTGTATTCGCGCCTTACAAGGTAGTTGATCGAGAGGCTTGAAGTGCTATTGCGCACTCGCGTTGGTAAACTGGCACCGTCTATAAAAAATCACATCCAAATGTTAAAAAATATATTTGTATTTACTTACCAAACAGTATTGTCTAGGCCAGTCGTGGCGCAAGGGCACAAGTGTGGGACTGCAAACCCAACAGGTTCAATTCCCCCCTCGAAGAAATGAAATATTTAATATTTTAATTTCTTTGCTCTGGTGTCGATGCAAAGAGCTCGGCGTAGAGCTCCGCCACTCAATGAATGCCTCCAAAAAGCGAGTCTCCCTCTGCCTACCTTGCTTCTTGCGGGTTACTGCGTGCTAGCGTGAAACTGAAAAACAACTGTACTGTCAATATTTAAAATCATTTTATAAACCTTAAACTAAGCCTAAAACAAAATCATTCAGTTGTAAAATGATTGTACCACAAAGTTAATTAACCATCATAGTTCAACCTTCGACCGCTTCTTTGTTTAGTATTTTGTCAAATTAATTGTTCTATTGTCGTTTCAATATAGTTGTTACATCAGTCAATGACACGTTTGCCATATTTGCGAACGTCGAGTTCGTTTATTGCTTCTGAGATGACGATATCATTTATTGGTCTGACATTTTGTCTAATGTACTCAGGGCTCGTTTCAACACAATAATTCTATTATTATCAAATCTTTGTGCTATGATACTTGACATATCCTCGTCTTGTGTATAGATAATCAGGTGTTGTTAGAGGAGAATGCCACTAGTCCTATTAATCTATAATCGAGACCGTTTTATATCGTATCCTTATCGAGAATATTATGTTCGTATAAAGGTATTAGGTACTTATTATAATGTGATTATCTAATAATTTGTATTTATGCTTCAAACATTTAATTTAAAATGGTTTTAAGTATAAGAAAAGTCTAGAAATATAACAATGTCTATGATATATATTTTAAACACGATCCAATGGAAACCCAGATTGAAACTTATCTCCAGAAAGTTATCCGACGGATATAGTTTCTAGTTAATTCACTGTGCATTTTTTTTTCTCTCAATTCCAAGCTGTTTCGCACCGGAAAATTGCCGACATCCTTTTGATCATACTGTAAAAGTATTATAGTGATAAAAAACGTTGTTCAGAAAGCAGTTAACTTTAACCAAAGTTAAAGATAAGTTAAAGAAAGATATAGTAATAATAATAGTAGTGTTTACTAACTGAAAATGTAAGTTTGCTCGAATAACAATGCAATTGCTAAAGGGATTTACCGTTTGCATTTGAGACTTCTTACACGTTCTATATATTCTATAATATTTTAGTAAACATTTATTTTATGTATATTTTTTTACCTTCTGTATCTATCCATGTTTGCCTGACTGTATCCAAAAATTATACATTAGAAATTATGCTATGTATTATGATAAAAATATTGAATATAAAAGTACGGATCCTGCACAGATAAATTATTTAATTATTTTGTAATTCACCAGAAGCAGTGGTCAATTACGGAACACGCTGAGCCGAGCACGTGAGTTGTGCGAGCGATGGCGGAGCGGCAGCACCACGCCGTCCCCCCCTACGCCCGCGCCCGACGACGAGGGCGGGGGAAGGCTCGCGCGCTGGTTCAGCGTGCGCCGCGGTTCCTCGCACCAGTATGACATGCATACTCATGAGACTGACAAGATGCCCAAGTTGCCTGAGGTTAGTACTGCTTACCTTGGCGTAAAATTGATGATTTGGATAATCTCGATCACATTCGATGGACCACTTAAAGAGTTTTGATCCACACCCTCCTACCACACGTGTTGTTATTGAAAGTATTTTATTTATCATAAGTGTATTTTTATTCCCGTATGACACGGGCTATTGCGTTTGCGTTTATGCAAATCCAGTTTAAATCCGGTATTCCGGCAGCGGCACGAGATTGCAACTGGATACTGGATTGCTGTCGTGACGGAGCGACATTCTTAAAATATGTACATTGAAATCGGAATATGTCATACTTTTACTTATTAACAGCTTAATTTAATAATTTTATATTTTTCATTCATATAATAGAGAAATTAATTCTACATTATAATTAAACCTGTTTCAATTGTATTGCTTTTTGTACAGAAAATCCTTGAGAAATAAAGTGACGTTGATTAACAAAGTATAAAGAATCAACGAGGCTGATTGCTTTTATCTTAAGAGTTCCCCGTTTATAACGAACACCAATTGTTACGGTCTATGCCCTCATTCTGTATAGTGGAGCCAATCTTACAATATTGAAATTTATGGATAGTTATCAAGTGCAGTTAATAAACGCTAACTTCAATGTGGAACTGGATGAACAGCGCACTTTTGTACTCGTCGTTGGCTTCCTGTGCGTTGATGATAATTTCTGGAAATAAAATACATCATTCATCGGCTGGTACGCCATCTTTAATTCCAACGGCCGCTAAAGGACTCGCGTACAATTAAATATATGATGTACATGATTCACATTTATATAGTGATGAATCATGTACGGTCGCTCGAGTGTCTCGACCGTTCAACACAACCGCAGTAACCGAGCAGAATACCCGACGCGACGTACATATCTACCTACATATATGTACTACTTTGCAAAATAAATAGTCTATTTAAACATGTGATATAATGTGCGATCGCTGTCCAGTCAGCCACCATAGTGGATTCATGTTTACGATTGTAATTTTTTTACTTCAGTATATTTTTAGTGAGACGGCATGAGTAACGTGTTATTCGTAAATGTCAAAAGTGAATTCAAATTTTTCCTGCCGGTAATCTGACTTGATTTTTAAACGGCGAATCAGCCATGTTCTGTGTAAAAGTTGTTCGTGAGAAAGCACTTTACTCGATGGCGACGCTCGATGTATACGTAAGTCACGTGGTCGCTAAGCGGGTGCGGTTGGGCTTTTGACGTTTACGTGTACGATGTCATATTTATATTTGAAAACTTTACACGGCCCACGTGAACCGGTTTCCTGAATATCGTGCACAGATATAAATAAAGTGACGTGACGATTGTCGGTTTATACGCGTATGGCACTAATGTTGGATGCACGACGATCACAAATAAATGCACCAGTGAGACCGTTTCATCTGGATATTATTGCCAAAGAAATGGAACTTTAAATCACGTTCACATATAGCACGACATTTTACTATTTGTTTTCATTTACAATGCTAACATTCATTCATTCATTCATTTGTATATCACCTGGTACGCTGACATGTTTTGGAGATATGGACATTTGAAAGATATACAAACTATTTGACATAATTAAAGCTACAGATTGAAAATTAGATTTTTTAATATTAATGTATATTTTAGTGTAGGGTTACTGTGTAAGGATAATTATATAAATGTCTATATCAGTCCACTGCGTATTGATGTTATTGAACTGAAGTTAAAAATAAATTAACCTGTTTTGATCATAATAATACACATGGTTTCCTCTAAATTTTTGCTCAATGAAATAATTATGGGTTCTCTCTCTGTTTTGTTTGTTCTAAACGTGTTTCGAATACAGAGTATTTTTTCTTTGAATCTATTATCTAATTTTAAAACGTTTCCCTAGTTCCACACGTTTCTCTTTATTTATATTGGAATTTTTGCACCACTGAAGATGAAAGCTAGAATATTTTAAGATATTACTTTAGTTCTGTATATTTCATATCTTCATATAATTTTTTTTAGCTCCATGCTAAATCCCGCGTATACCAGGGTAGGTGGAGGGAACCTGGCAACCTAGTATTGAAATACTCTGTTCCCATTGAGACACTTCCATTTCCCACTTTCGGCTAAATTATGCAGGCATTGCGTGTTGAGATGCGGAATTATACGCCGCGCCCCTGAGCTAAGAGTGGCTTCTGATTTTGTATTTATAACAAATACACAAATAATTAACACTGTTTCTGGACAAGATCAATGTATAATACCAAACTAAAACACTGCTAATAGGTGTCATGGGATCAAATAAACTTGAATCTGAAACTGACTTAACCAATATGCTTAAAATTTTAGCTGGAGGAGGACATGTTCTCCTGCGGTGGCGAGGTGCGAGGCGGCAGGGTGCCTCCGCCCTCACTAGGCCCTCCGCCGGAAACCCTCACGCCGATACAACTACGGCGAAGGCACGTGGTCGCTGCTATTATTCATAGTGAGAACTCCTACGTTGCTACCCTGCAGAGGCTTATCAATGTAAGTTAATTTCCATGTTATAAAGAGTCCATATTATATGTCTTAGCTCACATTTAGGTTGGAATTCTCGTATATTTTAAACTCTATGTCATGTTGTTTTCCAAAAAAAAAAAACTATTTAGGGAATGTCTGCGTCACATATGTAAACATGTACAATTGATTACTATACCAAGAATAAATCGTAATTCCATTTATGTAATGCGCTCAAAATAATTAAGCTGTACACAATTTCCCTTTATCTCTTGGTAATTATTTTTAATATGATGAATTAATCGAATTTTATATGAACATTGGGGGCATTTAATTTCGCATCTTATTACATAACCACTAAAACTAACCTAACCCACTGTTTCGCATTCCACTTGAATACTTTCAAAATGATTGAATATTCTGAATTACTGACATGTATCATTAAAGAGTAATTAGTCGTTAGAGGGTAAACACACGTCGTGTTACACCTTTCTATCGGCCAGTCCAACTGATGTCATATCGGGTTTGACGTTAAGGTTGTTATATAAACTTAGTGAAAAAATAAATAATAGATAAAAACACGGAAAGCGGAGGATGCTTTTTAAGTGATCTGTTGCAATAATACACAGCGTTTTTTGTACATTACTTAAGACTGTTAAGAGTAATTCAAATTTAAAATATATATAAATGCTTGTTTTTTTTGATTTAACTATATATTTTTTCATATTTAGTTGAACAAACAAAAAAAATTTTTCAATTGTCATCGGTCCTTGATAAGAATGTGAAATTTCAATTTAATCAGACGTTTCAAAATCGCATTCAAAGTTTCCATTACAGTTACGACCGAAGCTGATAAAAACTTTTAAAATAGCAGTCGGGAAAAAGACAACCTATTTCTGTCCATACACTTAAGGAAAAAATTATGGTGTTCATTGAGTACCTACACATTACTTAGTTTATTGTATAGGTCAATTCACTGTTTTATTCACACGCTATAAAATAAACTTGTAGTGAGCAATTTCTTAAATAAAAAAAGAAAAACAAATAATGCTAGCGAATAATTGCGTATAGCGTCATAATCCAACCAACAGAGTAGGTTAACTTAGTGTTAAGACACTCCGTTTCTCATTTTCCACCGACTTTTGGAGGCATTGCGTGTTGCATGGCGGAACTCAACATCGCGCTATTTTAATGGCTTATAAACTGACGATATTACAGTTGACATCTGCATATTGTTTAATTATGTCATATGGGGCAAAATGTCGGCAAATCCAATGCGGGTGGCCAATGCCGCATAAGTAAACGGTAAATTATAGCATGCATGACTATCGTGGGAAAACATGCGGCCCGCCACAACTGGAATGGCCACTTGGAATCCTTTGTGCTGAAACTATTCGAGATATTCAACATAGCATTGAAATAAGGAAGCGTTTTATGTAATTATTGTATTTATTTAATTGTCTTTAATAACTCTCTATTATGTACGTTGTTAATCATATAAAATCATTACAATTTATAATGAACAAATATATTTTAATATTTATATCATATATAAATAAAATATTTATTTAAATTTATATTTGGATTTCTTCGCTTTGGTGTTGAGGCAAAGCGCGGTGTTGAGTTCCGTCACTCCACACGCTATGCCTTTAGGGTTACCCCTGTCTACAGCACAGACATAGCGTGAAGTAGATTTTTATTTTATCGTATCATTTTCGTTTTTATATAAATAATGAAAACGAATTCATTAAAATGTGCCTAAATTATAATATTGCTTAATTTCATATTTGTATACCGTTTTGTAACTAAATGGAGTGGAGAGTGGAGATAATAAATATTTCAAAAAAGGCAATGTTTATAGAAACATCCTTACCACAAAGCGCTGGCTGGTAAACATTCAGATTGATAACGATCCGTATACATCATATTACCATAACTGGAATTATGTAAGTGAAGTGAGCGCGTTCCCTCATATCTGACTCAATGTAATGTTTGAAGTCATTTCAATTGATATGGACGTATAGGTACATACATATAACGGCTTTAAGAACAATCTTTGGTGGTCTCGAATAAAAAAAATCTATCTTTAGATATTTTTTTTTCGGTTTATAGATCAGAATATTGTATCCATATCTTGTATCTTAAATATAAATAATATTTTATTTATATATATAATAATATAAATAAAATGAAACTGAAAGTAGAAATTTATAATTGTACCACACCATATATGTAACTAAGACTTACAACCAACTACTAACTAATAGTTCACGTCCAATTAAATTATGTAGGAGGATATTACAATGTTTATTGATTGATATTCCGTTCACTTGTAACTAAATAAGGTATGCAAAAGACCCTTTTAATGCGAAACCGTTAATTTCATAATTTTGAATTTAACTAAGGTAAACATATAATTTATCCATAATATAGTATGACAACCCTTTAATAAATTTTGTACTTAAGTTTCTCTGATAGACTTGGTTTAAATCTTAATTCTAGTCTTCACATAATAATAATACTGTCTTAGTGTCTGTTGCTACTTTAACTAATTGATTTCTGTCGCAATTTCAATCAATCTTTTGATAATATTAATATATATACGCGAGTGTTTATATTATTGTAATGTACAATAACTAAAGTTAATTATGTTTATTTGTAATGGTTGTCTTGTTAAATCCAATATCTAACAAGTATTTGTTCAATGTTAAATATTTGTTTTACGCAATCAATGTCAATTGAAAAGACTGCAGTGTCAATACACTTTAGATATCGCGGACACGCCTACAATTTCGGCAACAGTTGTAAGAACCTGTTCTCTTTTATTTATTTAAATATTTTAAATAATTAATCGAAGGAGAAACTTCCAAGGTCTATTCATTCGTCAGACGATTTTATTTTACTTATAATTGACATAACGTCGCTGTTCTCTAAAGAGAAACAAAACAAAAAAAGTAGTTTGCGATGCGAAAGTTTGTAAAATCCTATACAAAATCACTTTGCAAAAAAAACTGCAATATTACGCAACGGTAATTGAATTCGCTTGTCAAGTGTAAAAGTCAAAAAAGGATGAACCCACGCAAATTTAATTATAATATACACTAGAGTTGCGACCACTCACAGTACGAGAGAAAGTGCACCGGCCACTGTACATTAAAGATTTAACAAACATTTTGACATTTCTCATGTACATAACACGTCGCCGATCAAAGAGGAAACATTGAAATTGATAGCAATTATAATTGATGATCGTGAACGTTAGACGGTGTTATGCAATCCGTCAATTGAAGCCATGCAAATAACTTACTAGGTAAGATTGCCAGTACTATTTGAAGAGAGGAGCTCGACCGGCCACTTGATTAAGCTTTCAGTTGACAGTTGCAAAACTTTGTTATCTCTCTGTTCATCCACAGCTTTGTGTCTAGGTTTTAGTGAACTAAAAGCGTCTATTGCGATCGACTACTGAATTTCTGTTATGAAATTCATCAGAGATTCTTGTAATTGAATAACATAACCGTTAACATATTGTATAATTCGAAAAAGCTCTTGAAACTGTTATAATTGTTATCGTTATTGAACTAAGAAATTCTCAAAATTAACAATGTTGCTCAAGTGTAATGCAGTAATGTTTAATTTTAAGTTTATTAATTTTTGAGGTCGTTGAGATATGTTAAACGTGTCTTCTTTCCATGAAGTGACCACCTCTTATTAATAATAAGTAAGATAAATATTTTATTAATGCACCTGTCAGCTTATGATTATACTGATGACTTGTAAACGTAAAATTTGCTACACAGAGTATATTGTAAATTTTCCATACATTTATGGGATATATTTAGATACGTTTTACTTGTACCATCATTGTTAAAACTTTCATTTTTTTTTTTATATTTCAAAAATAGATTTCGAAGTGACACACTTTCATATATTTTCAGTTTAAAAAGGCAAATTTTCTTTTGAAATAATATGTTAAAAATTATACATAAATATTTAAATAATACGCCATTTACAAGTCTTGTGTTTCACTTGTATTGTTCGTTACAATTTGCATATTGGGAAGTGGGCCAGTTTTAATAGGCTCTGTTAACAAGTTGACTAGCCGAGGTCACCGTAGTAACTTTTATAAAATATGTTTATGAAATAATTTTTAGTTTAGGGGGCGAATTACACATGTTCAATGAAATACTTTTAAGAGTCTGAATTTTAATTTTTATAAAAATCGGTCGCAATATAAAGATATTTCCATACAAATTTCATTCTTTACGGTTAACATTTTCCAAAATCCCCTCTTAGAGGGTGTCCACCTTATGAAAATAAGAATATGAACCCAAATCTTTATTTCTTATTTTAGTTATGTTTTTATTATAAGATTCATCCTAATGAGCAAAAAATCGAACATCGTCAATACAAATGTGTTCGGTTATAAGAACGTTTTTAAAATAAAATATTGATGTATAAAGCCAAGTTTATCGACGTAACTTATTAATAATGTGAAGTTCAAAGTCCTAAATGTACACAGTTTATATATTATTTCATAATAAATATTTTTATAGCAGTATGTGTACCGTCTTAATATTTATTCTGACCCTGAATATAAATTCAAACAGAAAATGTGCAAATAATTTGACGTTGACTCTACGAAACTTGAAGTTAATGAGTGTACTTAAAATAAAATTATTTATGGCGAATATTATGTCTTTATAGCAAATGAATGCTTCCTTACTTTTCTTTTACTTAGCGTGTACTGTGAATTTTGTGATATAATTACAATTTATTTTGTAAATAATACTAATACCTGGGGAACCCGGGGGGTAAAATAGAAAGTGATTTTTCACAGATAGCCTAGTAATGATCGATTTAAGAAAAGATTGCCGTCTCAACTTTATATTATTTAATGTCGGTTATAATTTACTAGATATTTTTATGATTAATTTCCAATAAAATAAAAAGTACATAATTAACAAAATACTTATTAAAAAACGGGTGACCATGTTGCGGGCCTTAATTGAAACTTAATAGGCATATTACCTGTAGCCAGTACTTTATGCATTTGATTTCCTTAAGACGGGAAGAGATTTAAGTTACCTCTTGCCTCTATGTTAGAATTTAGATTTTCAAATTTATAATGATACAAAAACATTGATTTATTTTAACTTCAAATGTCTAAGTATAATTCAAGAGCTAACGTTTTTACAGTCTATAAAACACGTTAAGTATTCTAAGTGATGACGCACTCGGACGAGGTATAAGAAAATTTATTTCCGTATTCATGCGACAAGGCACTTTATATAAAATAACATAGCTTATATTATGAGACATTGAAATATTTTATTAAGTTTTTACATATAAAATAGTATGATGCAATGTTTCAATATTTATATATATATATATATATATATATATTATACGATTTTTTTTAATTATTTATAAACAAGAATACTGCGTAATATTTATAACATTTTAATGTGTTCAAAATAGAAGAATATTTTTCTTAGAAAACATAGGTTTTATATTTTAACATTTGAAGCAATCTCTTTACATAGATTCTAGAACATAATAAGTTGTACAACAAAAATAAAGTATATGAATTTCGTCATAACTTGGACGTTTTTGAAGAGAATCCCCTTTCTTTTTTTAAGTATTATAAGATTACTTACTATTGTCGTGAAGTGCTTAATCAATAGTTTGTTCCGCAGGACTATAAGAAACCTCTAGAAGAGAGTAGTCCCGCGATTTTAAACGCAAGTAAAATCCAGACGCTATTCCATCGATTGCCCGACATCCTGCAATGTCATCTGCACTTCCGCACCGCTCTCGCGGACTGCGCGCGAACGTGGGACCGCGATGAAAAAATTGGTAAGATTGTAAGATATATATAGTACGGTCTACGAGTCGTGGCCACCCTGAAGTTAGTAGTAGACCCTAAAGTGAGTAGTGGCGACGCACAATGGATTTAAGGATTTATTCTTAATTTAGATTAATTTCTTCCCGGCTGAACTATGCACCAATGTTCAGAAAACCTAACATTAGGGCACAACTCGTCGAATGTAGTTAAAGGAATTTTAACGTGTAGTTTTAATATCTTTGTCGCAGGCGAGGTCTTCTTGAACGCATTTTCCAAGGCTGTGGTGCTTGACGTGTACTCGGATTTCATTAACAATTTCTCGGTGGCAATGGAATTGGCAAAGATGGAATCCAAGCGAAAGTCGGCGTTGGCGGACTTCTTCAAAGTGAAGCAAATCAGCGCACACGACAGGCTTTCTTTCTTCGGGCTAATGGTGAAACCGGTGCAACGGTTTCCGCAGTTCATCATGTTTCTACAGGTAATCGAAGTCGTTCGATGATCTCTATTGTTTTTGTTTGTATGAAAACAATGGGTACATAAAAATAAATTAGAAACTATAATAACTGTTTTATTAATATATATACTGTGCCGCAATATGTAACGCCTACCTGAAATTGACAGTCACACATAGTGCTAAATATTAAACACGTGTATTTATCATTTATATAGAAATTTAGATATTTTTTAATAAGTCCCTTCGTTTTGTAACTTGATTACTTTTACTCAAATTGAATATAGAATTAGATTTTGATGTGCTCTTTTCCCTTGACCTCTCTAATAAAATTATAGTTAATAACATATATATTTAACAATAATCGCAGGATCTCTTAAAACACACGCCGCACGGTCACTCAGACCGCGTGTCGTTACAACGCGCGCTCACCAGGCTGGAGGCGCTGGCCGACGCCCTGAACGAGAGAAAACGTGACGCTGAAAGGACTCAGGTATTTTGTTAATTATAGAGCACATATTTTTTTACCAGTAACTAAGATTCAAATAAAACTATCTCCGGCCATAAAAGCTAACTTTAATATGACAAGTTCATTCTATTTTGTCAAATCATTGAGATTTCCTGTCGGGAAAATTTATTATTTTCGTTCTATGTTGGTTGTGGTGTGGTGGTAGTTTCTAATTAGAAAACAAAGTATGGCTTTGAACCGCCATTACCCGCAGTGTCGGAAAATTAATTAGTGCGTGGGAAACCCAGAGTTTCTCATCATTAGTTTTCCCAGCCTTCCCTGCTACTTGCGGGATACAGCGTGAAGCCGATTTATTATCTTATCATAATAATCTCCTTTAGGCGTTCCGAGCGGCGCTGCGTCGGCTGACGCGTGGTGGCGTGGCGGGCGTGGCAGGCGCGGGCGGTGGCGGCGGCGCAGCGCGCTTCGGGGCCGCGCGCCTGCTCGCCTCGCGCGCCGACAAACGGCACTTGTTGCGGCAGGACGATTTGTTGCAGCTTGTGAGTTGGTTGTTGTTGTTAACAACTGAATAAAAGTTGAAAAATAATTTTAATATATTGCGTATATTTGAGCACCGACTTTATGAGTAGAAGATTTTTAAATAGTGAATAGGTATATAAATATAATCGATAATTTCACATATTATTTTTCAGTTTTCTTTACTTTGAAGTAATTAAATTATTATTTTCTACAATTAATATTTTGCTTAAAATTGTGTACATAAATATAGCTATGAAGTGACTCTATTTTTTTTATCTTAATATTTCCCTTCCAGGAATTCAACCAATCAGGAACACTAACAAAGTGCAAACCACGACGGTTATTACTACTAAACGATTTAGTAGTATGTGTGTCTGTTGGCACCGGTGGCGATGATACGGAACGCCTAGGCCTTAAATGGGCCTACCCTGTTCAAGATGTAGATGTACTGGATACTGGTACTTCGCCGACGTTGAGCCGGGTTTTGGCACAAGGTGAGGTGTTCTTTTTATATTACTGTATTATTAGAACACTTAATTAAAAAAGTATGTTTTAAATTGACTCAGATAAGTGTAAATAGGCATGTATGAATTGTTATTGTTCTGTTTTAGAATTTGTGTTTTTATAAAACTCATTTTATTTCCAATGTAGGTGGAGGGAACTTAAGGATTAAATCGTTCACTTTCCTACTTTACTTAATTATCTTAAACTATTATTATATTACATATTTTCTATTAGAGTAGATAGAAAAAATTATAATTTGCTATTAATGCATAATATATTAGACTTATTTTATTGTTTCGTATACATTTTGAATGTAATTTTAAATGTAATGTAATAACGACGTGTCCATCCTCTCAGGTACAAATCGCAGTGGCAGTCTACGCAGCAGTACAAGCAATACAAGCAATACAAGCTCTTCAACAAACAGTTCGACAGGCGATTCCCTCTGCAGCGAAATGTCGGCGCTAATGCACGACTATGAGACGGTGTCCCGGATGGCGGACTTGGCTGCGTCGCTACGAGCTCCCTATCCGGATTTGTCCCCGGACGTGTTTAAGTCACTGTTGCAGACTATACAACAAAGTATACAGGTATTTTTATGGTTTTTTGCAATTTGTAATGTAATGTGATGTGATAAGCGGGATTTTGGTTTTGTTTTTTTTATATTAAGTTAGTAAGTTAGTAAAGGAAACTTGGTTTCGAGATCATCTCTGATCGTTTGGAGATCATCTATCTCCAGTTTTCGCTAGATTTTAAGATATCGTGTGTTGTGTGCGCGACTCAATGCTAAGTCAATTTATCTTACTAGATCAAATAACTAAAAATGATTTAAATGAAATCATTTCCCCAAATGAGGATCGAACTTACAGCCATCGCGCTTAGAATAATTCGTATTACCACTGTGATACGATGGCTTTAATGTAACTCGTACTTTTGTTTCAAATTCGTTTTGTACTACTTATAATAATTTAATTTTATTACTATAAAATTGTATTACAGAAAAAAGACGATGAAATGGCATGGGTGGACTCATGCTGTCTCCAGCTAACAATCCGGGGGCGAGACGAAGCTATAACCTTCCGGGCAAACGAGCCCGGGGCAAGACGGGCCTGGGCCACGGAACTGAGGCTCGCACAGCTAGCCCAAGCCCGGGCAAACTGCCCCGCGTGGCGGTTACCAGCGACCTTGCCACATGCCCTCAGTCAGGCCCTACCGTATAAAATGCCTCTGTTTGTAGCGGCTAGTTCCGTGTACTCGTCTAGTTGTTTAACTGAGGTACATTTTCAACCATTGCTAAGTCAAACCCTTCCAAAGTCAGAAGTATAAGATGCATCTTGATTGGAGGCGCCAGTTCAGTGCAGTTGTTTAGCCGAGGTATATTCTCGGTAATTTTAAGTTACTTTCAAAAGTGAAAACGAGCCAGGGTTAAGACAGTTTTAGTCCAAAGTATTTGTCAAAACCCGGGGACAACCTGTCCCGGAAATACCCGCATATCGTTTATCGGTCCTGCTCAGAATCAAGCCTTGCCATTTAAGATGCGTCTGTTTTTAGGGACCAACTATGAATTCGAATTCTAGTTACTTAACCAACATATATTTTAAATACACATTGTGTATTTTTTTAAGACACTACATTCCTCACATTCCGCCGAATTATCAAGACTTTGCATATAGAGTTGCGAATCTCAATGTCGCACTTTGTCTTCTTACTAGAGCAAGAAAATGTTAATATTTCTTCCCCCGAGTAAAAATTGAAATCTCAACAATCGTGTTTACGTTGAGACCCTGAGCCTGTGCACCACGTCACACCAATTACTTATAATAATTTCTCCATAGGTGCGTTGTGGTTGCTTCTACACGTCATCGGGCAGTCCCCGCGGCGCCACAACTCGACGTGCGCGTTCCCTTCTATGGGTCTGTGCCGGCGGGGGCACTGGTTCCCATGTAGCCGTACTAACTCATAGGGCGGCCTCGCTCAAGACCCTTGTTACGCTTGATTTGCCGGACACTAAGGTATTTTGTTTTTTTTTTAGATTTGAGCTGTATCCTGCATGAATCAGGATAGGGCGCAGGGAACGTATTGTTAATATTTTGCGTTCTCTATACACCGTCTCATTTTTGATACTTTGGGAGTTGAATGACCCAATTCAAACCCACACTTGGTTTGTTAGCAGGATTACAATTTAGAAAAACAATTTTCCTCGAGTGTTCTTCGAGTGGAAATCCATCCCAAAACTGTTATTTTAGTGCTAAGTAGGTGCAATCCCCAGATAGGAACCAAATCCACAACCACCATGTTTACGATTAAAAGTTGCCTGCTGTGCCAGGATCGTCTCTGACCATTTTTTTACATTTATACATATTATTTTTCAGGTAACGTCAATGGAATATGCAAAAGGACTTAGACAAGTGACCACGCTTTGTGGTGACACAGTGTGGCTCGGCACCGAAGACAAGAAAATTATCATCTTTTCAGGCGTAGAACCTGAAAAGCAGGAAAAACTGACAGAAGTGACCACAGTGGCCGCCGTCACTCAGATCAAGTACCACTGCGACTCAATGTTCGTAGGGCTATCGAATGGCAGAGTTTCAGTGTTCAGAAGAAATCATGATGATTCGTGGGCATTGCAGGAGCCACTCGCAATTGAGCTCGGAGACAAACCCGTACACTGCATATTACCAGTGGACGGCATTGTATATGCGACCTGTGCGAAGAGGGTATTCGCCATCAACGCGCTTACAGCTGAAATTATGCGGATCCTAGAATTGAAGGGAGATGGTGACCGGGTTGTGAAATATCTGGCTCACTCTGGTGTGGGACTTTGGGCAGCCTTCTCAGATTCAACATATGTTAGCTTGTACCACTCGGAAACGTTCGAGCATTTGCAAAATATTGACATAGCTGCTGATGTAGCGAAGACAATCGGTGCTAGGGAAGGGAGCAAGCCGGCGTTTGTGTCGGCGTTGCTCGCGGGACAAGGGCTGTTGTGGGTGGGAACCACTGCTGGAGTGAGTGTGACGGTGCCTTTACCAAAGTTAGAAGGCTTACCCCTCATCGGAGGCCATATCGCTGTCTCTTATCACGCACACGCTGGTCCCGTCACGTTCTTGCTGTCACTTGCTCCGGAAACCAAAGAAGTTGACGTTAGTATTGTACGACGCAATCTGTCCAATGCTCGCGCTCTAGCAGAAACTGTGCAGGAGTTCAAAGAGGAAGCTAAGGAAGAAAATGACAAACACAAACTCGAAAGACGGATATCGGAAGAGATGAGTCCATACCGGCCGCAGCGCGTCCAATCCGCCGTCATCAGGCGGAAGAAACCGGGTGACGTACGGCTGAGCAAAACTCTACCCAAGTGTGCCAACCTGAACGCGTGCGACGTGTACGGTCTGTACGGGGATCTCATGTTCGTGAAGGACTGCGTCGGAGAGGCCGACGTGAGCGGGTCCGGCGGCGAGACATTGCGGCGCAGCGACCCCGAGTTGGCCGCTATCCCCTTCCGCGTGAGCACGCTGGACCGCCGCCTGCGCATGCGCGCCGGCCGCCCGCGCTCCCTCGACCTGTCCAGCTGGTCCGTGGACTCGCGCGCCTCCAGCCTGTGCACCTCCTCCGGTAGCGAGGAGTCTATGGCGCTACGCGGCGTGTCACGCACCAGCTCGGGCGCGTCGGGTGTGGCGGCCGCGGTCCCGTCTCCCGACGCGGGCGTCAGGGCGGCGGGCGGCGGCGGACGGGCTGCGCGCAGTCTGCGGGGCGCCGATTACGTGCTGGGCGAGGGTGGCGCGCGGCGCTCCGTGCTGACGGTGGTGGGCGGGCGCGGCTACGTGGACTGGCGGCAAACGGCCGACGCGGCCGAGCGCCCTGCGCCTGCTGCCGACCCCAACCCCAGGGACGCGCACCTCATATTGTGGGAGATGCGCCTGTAGCACGCGCGTAGCTCACGGCAATGCTAGTGTTGACTGGACCACTATCTCTATTATGTTTAACGCCGTCCAAATTCAATTGTCTGGAGTTTTCTTTTAATTTAATTATGATTTGAAATTATTTTTCGTTTCCCACTTACTGAACCTGACAACTCTACAACATTGAATATTTTAATCAATATTCCTGATGACATATTCAAAATATGATTAGTGTAAATAAATAACCCCGAGCACCTGTAATTATGTAAATTTTACTAAAATGTAATATATAGATATACTAATATTGCTTATTATAATTATTCACGCGTCGACCCGTGTTCGTAAAACGCAATGAACTTTAACATTTATATATATCGCTCATTTGGTGCAACAATGACTCAATTGCATTTTTTTTACATATATGCAGAAAGTGCGTGTATTTAAAAAAAACTCATTGCACCAATTGAACAATATGGAGCTTATGCGATGTGATAGCTTTAAATTATTTTTGTATTTTGGGTGCATTTGTCGTTGTGCCCGTATTTACACTGGTTTGTGTAGCGCTTTGCGCGCTGGTGCATTATTCTTGTGATCGTTTATATTCATGTTGATGTTTTACCATATCGAAAGCATTTTTTTGCTAATTATAATATATTTAGGCATAAGTTTGCAAAATCGCCACAATTTCGATACACCTACACCTCAAAAGTTCCGTACTACAACTGTTCCAAGAAAAACTGTAAATGATTTATGTTGGCATTGTATTTTGTTTTATAGCGAACCGCCATATTAACTTAGTATAATTTCGTTTAATATATTCAATAAAAATATATGTATTAAATAATGATAATTACGCTCTAATGTATTTTACATTTCGACTGGTTAAATGATTTGACTTAAAGTAAATAAATCTAGTGGCCTTACTTTGTATTTTTCCAGTGTGTGATTACGGCATTCGTGTCAACTTTATTGTTAGACATTGTGTCGCTTTAAGAATTAGACTGATTTAGCTTAAGCGTTGAAACGTATTATTAGTTGATTGAAAACATTAATACGAATGTACGACATTTCGATCGATTATTTCCTTTGTAAATTTAAGATAAAAAAAAATACATTTATTTTTTTTTATTTCGTCCTCGAAATTTTTTCAGTGTTGTTCATAATGTTGCACAAACAAAAGGTTGTTCTGTCACAAAGTGATTCTTGTTAAGTTTAACTTAGGCTCGCGGAATTCGTTTGTTCTTCGAAGTTAAATCGTTTTCAAGTTTCAATACCAGTTTTTTTCGTATGTTTTATCACAAATTTATTGCTGTTAAACGTTGTACTATTTTCTTTTTGGTCAGTAGAACAAATATCGATCATATATATATAATCCAAAGATAAGTTCAATTAGTTGATGACTTGTGAGAACTGAATTTGGCGTCTCAAATTCTATTTAAAAAGGTGCCAAAATGTAAATTACCGAAATATTGTACAGAGAATTATAATATAAATATATTTTGTCTAATATTACAAAAAAATAAACAGTTATTTATTTCTTCATTGTTAATTCTGTTCTTGATACAAAAAAAATGTCTATCTCGAATTTTGTAACACTCGAAACCTCAATTGTTTAGTTTGTAAATGGTTCTTTACAGAGAAACGTCACAACATTTATGTAATAAGGTGTAAATAAATTTTTAAGTTTATATGTATACACCTGTATTTACGTGTTTTATTTTGTTATATCCCAAAATATGCAAAAATATACAAAACCATTCTAATTTCTTAAGAGAAGATTAATCATATTGACTTTTTTAAATTCTTTTTAAGTACGAGACGTCAGACGTAGACAAAGCAGTTTTTTTAGTAAAGAAACAACGGTAATTCCAGGATTTTTTATTATGAGATACCAAAACCATACCACTGTTCAAACATGGAATGTTGATCTATGCACGTCTCTTTGACTCATTTCTTTGAATTTAAAAACCTTAAGGTATACCTAAAACAAGAAAAATATATTTAAATTAAAATTACCAAAACGGATAAAAAATTTGGTGAAATTATACATACGGTTTCTCCGTTTGCATTCTCGAAGCGCTTCGTTAAATGCTTCACATTCTTGTAGATTGTCGCGGCTGGTTGCGCATTGAAGGAACTGGGCTATTTCGTAGGCGCAGGGGCCGCTGGGTTCTGAACCTAGTTGGTAATTTCTAGGCAGAACTTCCACCACTTCCTCCCGCCGGCGACCAGTGAACATACTGGTTATTGCTTCTCCGGCAAGATGGCCCTGGAGAAAATTAAATATTTTAATTCTTTTTTTTATCTTTCCTAAAATCACAATTACAAATCCTATATAAGAATACTAGAAGTGCATACACTTACACAATAACTAATAGCGCAATTATTTAAATATCTCGTAGAAATGTACTTTATTAATTTTACATCAAATATGCTGAGATATAGAGCAACATGGAGTTCTGCCATCTACCACGCAATGTCTCTGGAACGAAGAACGGAATGTCTTGCCACTAAATCCTATCTACCTAAACTGCTAAACGATAGTAAGCAAACTTAAAAGAAATAACTTAAACACATTCCACATACCATAGTAGTACCAACGGTAACGCCGCCGGCTATCGCTGCAGCGTCCCTGAACACGGAGCGGCGCGGCATCGGCGTCACCACCACGGTGGGAGGGTGCGCCGGCGCATGTTGGTCTGCGCGGGAGTAGCGGGATCGACTCCCGCGACTCGGACTGTACATTGAATATATACACTTTTAAAGCTATTTAGATTTTGTATTATTTTTATAGTTGTCTCCTTATAAAGATTACTTCAAATGGTAATGTAGAACGTAATGTATAACGCACCGCGTACGTAAAAATGGAAATATAGAGATGTAAGCTAAGCTTTGCATTTGTGTGAGTGAGCCAGAAAAAGACTATTATATATATATATATTGTATAACAGCTTTGTAACTGGGTTTTTATTTTACAGCTTGGTTATATATACGTATGTTTCTATTCTTGTCCAATAATCGAGTATTAATAGGTTTAAGGGAAGTAAGGTATGCGACGCGCCTCACACCAACGTAACATAAATACAAATCTCAGCTTACGCTTTCCAATATATTCGTTTTAATACAACATAATTTGAAGAATTATACATATCTAGTATATGGAGTAAACGATGTAATATTTTAATTTTGCTTTCTCATCGTAAATTTTTTACTATTACTTTAGTTATAATTGTTTCGTGATATGAAATTATCATAAAAACTAAAAATACCTTTTATTACAATTACACATCCTACTGAATGTGTATTTGTGTTATTGCCACTCGTCATCTATTAAAAGAAAAAAATATTTTTCACTCTAATTTTTGCAAAAAATAAGAGCAACAATTTGATTGATTGCATTCGTATTATTATCGATATTTCCATAAATTATAAATTGATTTAAATATAACAAAAGAAATAAAACAACAATGTGGTTTTACTATTTATTTATTTGTAATTATAACATCTCACTAACAATATAAAATAAATTGAATAATGATCTACATTATTTACGTCATTTAATAAAAATAAAGCTAAAATTTGCTACAATGGCAACTATAAATAATTGTAATTTTTATATTAAATAATCACTCGGCAGATACCTCAAATTATTTAAATGAACAATCTGGATTTTCAGGAAGCACTTTAAGAAAAATAAATTGTTGGTACAACTCTTATAAATCAAAAGAATTGATTTTGGAAATAAAAGTACTATCATGTTGGAATATATATAACCGCTTGTTTAGATGTGGTTGTTGAATTTGCATTGACGGAGAGCTTCATTGAAGCCTTCGCAGAGTGAAAGATCATGCTGCTGTTGGGCACATTCAATGAACTGCTTGATCTCCCATGCGCAGGGGCCTTGTGCTTGTTGGCCTTGATACTGGTTGTAGGTGGACTGGGCTGGTGGAGCTGCAGCTTGCTGCTGTGCCGGCTCACTGCTACCACCTCCACTGAACATACCAGTAAGGGCACTACCAGCCATGTGTCCCTAGAATAAAATTTAGAATTTATAAGCTTTGTGTATTTAAAATACTTCTTTGCTTGTAAAATAAAAATAGACTCGAATGAATTTGCCTAACAATATCAATTAACATTGTATAATCTTATACTTTCAGTAAGGCCACTCTGATACAGCATCTAATTTTAAATAGGACAGTTGAGGATTTGATCACCAGTTCATGGCAATGCACTCACAAATTCAAATAGCTCTCATAAGACAACAGAATTGAATTATACTGCTCAAATGTCTCAAATTTGGGCAGAAAGCAGAACTAGGACAGGACTAGACTAGACTAGACTAGACTAGCTCTATCTGCTTATCCTGCTATATAAGTGGGATTTTGCATGTAGCTTACACTACAAAAAACACTGATTAATTAAGCAGCATGCAAATAAATGACTATTACCTTTGTTTAAAACATCTTAAGATATGAAGTTTGCCAAATATACATATGTGCAAATGTTTCTCATATGGCATATATATAAAATCTTAAATATATGAACTATATCAACTATTAAAAAAAAAGAATAATCTTAATATATCATTTTAAATGTATCACACACACAGCAGGGTAGGCAGAGGGAACCTAGTGTTAAGACACTTTGTTCCCCACTTTCTACCGAATTCTGGAAGCATTGCATGTTGAGTGGCAGAACTCAACGCTGCTCTTGGAGTCAACACCGGAGCGAAGAAAATGAAAATATAAACGAAAATAAATATTTCATTTCCTCGAGTGGGAATCGAACCCACAACCGTAGCGTTCACACCCTTGTGCCGCTGCGCCACGACGGCCTCCGACGTCGGCTTTAAAAGGATATATTTTTTTTATCTACATATGTAATTTTAATTATATATAATAAAGAATTTATTTGTTATTATAGCTGAACTACATCTTTACAAAAACATATTAATGAAACTTATTTTCTGTAAATTATTATTCATAATCTGAATGTGCAAATCATGTTTACATCTTATGTGACCGTCGTCGTATCTTCATAACACGTGACTGTTATTGGATAATTGCCAAACAAAGAATATTAGAAAATACGATTTAAGTTGAATAAGTTATATTGAAACATTGTGTAATAAAAATTTTAAAATACAAAATGATTATGGATAAGGATTTCATAGATATAAATGTTTATGTTACGTAACAATAACGTACCACTGCAGATCCTACAGCGACACCTCCGGCGGTAGCTGCCATTTGGCCAAAAAGAGATGGTTGTTGAGGCTGAGCGGAAGCTGCAGCTGGAGCCGGAGCAGAAGGTGGAGCATGAGCTGGTACATTGCTCCGTGGTGGCGGCGCAGCTCTAATAATTAGATCAAAAAGGTTATGTCACGCAATATTTATTTAAATTATAAAACAATTAAGATATATGATCTACCTTCGGGGAGCGGGTGGTGGACTCGCAGAGCGTCCTCGTCGCGGCATTTTGATTTTCAGATAAATATCACTTTAACGCGTTTGCAAAATTCCTTTACTCCAGAAAACAACGTTGTCGAGGTACGAACTTCAACTGAAGCATTAACATGACAGTGACATTTATATCAATGAACTTCGGTCATACATTCTAGAAACTACAAATTTTAAACTTAGAATATCTTTTGTCCCTTTCTTTGTAATTAATAAGTAAAGGACAAAATATAGTCATAATGTCTATAATTTTTGATATAGTTTATAATTCTATATGAACGAATGAAGTATCATATATCCATGTCAGTAAAATTATATTTATTATAGTTTTTCTATTTATAAAAATATACTGAATACAAAACTTACCTATAGCTCTTACGACTGGGCATGTTATATTATATATTTTAATTTTGTCATATTTACTTTATAATTTTACCGTGTTCATTTTGTGTGTCAAAAAAATCTTTTTCACTATTCTTATTTTCTAATTTAATATTGATAACAGCCAGATACTTATTTATGAAAAGAAAAAAAGCTTAAATTTTATATTTTATGACAATGCACTTATTAACGCGCTCACATGTATATTTTATAATAATACACTTATTAATGCCCGCACATTTATTATTTTATACACATTAATTACATTAATGAACATTTTAAAGTTTTTATTTATTCTAAAATTGGAAACATAATATAACAACCAAAAAGGGATAATTTTTGTTAATTATTAATTTTATTATAACATTAATTTTAATGTTTTTATATTGCGTGTAAAGAAACGCGCGCTTGGCGCGAGTTCGTTGTACGAGAACGTGACTGACTATATGAAGCAACTATCGAATAAAATTTTTCTCGTTTTCATTCAATCACAACAATTCAGTCTTGCGGTTCACTGTCGTCTGTCACACATTGAGTTAGTTCAGTTGATTTCTTACCGCGTGACTATTCTCGGTATTTAAAACTTTATATTTAGCGGTGTTATAATATTTTTCAATGAAAATGGGATACACAGAAGCCGGACAGAAAATTAATGCCTATATTCTAGCTGGATTTACTCTTGTCTTGTGTGTAATATTACACTTGATTTACAAGACCATCTTCGGTAATAAGAAATGCGAAGTACAAAATCATGAAGCGGAGAGCGTAACAGGTAGAATTGATATATTTTTACTAATAATTAAGTCTAATAATTTATCCTAACATATGCTTTTTGTGTCATGCCTAAAACTAGTTACGTTTATCAAATGTATTCATAATATTTACAATTATTTCGTGTTTTGGGGAATATAACGCCGACCTCGTGTGTTAAAAGCGGCGTGAATCTAGATTTACTAAAGATTAATTTGTATATACAAGATATGTATAACATATGTAATTTATCTTTTAATACGAATACGAGATTATGTTACCACTATTGAAGTTTATTATTGAACGTTAAATATTGTATTATGATATTTTTATGAAAGTTCGGTTTTTTTCTATGTTTTCATATAAAGCCAACTGCACAAACAATTCTTTGTTTATGAGAATTTCTTGTTATGTTTGATATTATGTATGCTTATTACTCAATGCAACTAGCAGATGCACCATGCGGTCGCAGATTCACCAAGCGGTCGCAGCTTCACCGTATGAATATTCTGTATAGCTCCTTTTTGTTATTTCGATATATTAGTAATAAAACTTCTATTTTACATACATAGTTATTACCTAAAATTAGGAAGACCGCGCAAAAATACACAAAAACATAAAATTTGCTAGTTAAACATTTATTAGTTTCCTTATGTATCTAAATAGTTATTGCAATTTTTTAAGAAGCGACTCGAAACTAATTAAATATCATAAAATCTCAAGCATTGTTAGACAACAATTATATTCATAATTATATTATATATTCTTATAGTATCCTCATTTGATATATTTGAATGGATTCTTATTAAGGTACATTTATCTGCTCAACATTTTATTTAACGTTGCAATATTACAGCCGAAGCTGAGATACGTTAACGGTAATAAAGTGAAAGTGAAATTGAAATAGCATACATACAAAAGTGGAAAGGAGAGAAATTCTATTTCGGCCACTTTCAATGTTTACGAAAATAATAATAATAATAAGTAACACTTGTGGCGCTGGCAGGCATAAATGTGTGACTGTGAACGCGACAGGTAGTAGGTTCAATTGCCACTCATGAAAATTAAATATTTCCGTTTCTTTTCTCTGGTGTCGATGCATAGCGCGGCGTTGAGTTCCGTTACTTAACACGTATTGCGTGCAGCCTGCCACCAGAGTTCGGTGATAAGTCGCAACGGAGTTGTTAGCACTAAGTTTCCTCTGCCTACCCTGCTATGTTCGGGATACAGCGTGAAGCTGATTTTTCTAAACACGTATGTTTTAACACTAAGAAGACAGATAAACCACGAAACAATACATTTAACGCTCAACATTGGTAAGAATATAAAGTTTATGATTACCTGCAAACATCACGTAATGTAACTATTACGTTAGTCTGTTATCAGTTTATACGGTATTGTTAAGTTGTATATATTCATGATATTATATAAAAATATTACGCGTAAATTAAATAGAAATCTTTATTAATTTGTCACGTCGTTATAGCTGAATATTGTCAAATAAACTTATTTTTGGCATTTAAATAAATTTAATAATCACTATATAAATTGTAACAGAAATAAGTGTTTTAACAAAAATAATATGTACTTGCTTACTATTACTACGCATAAACCATAGAGAATTTTTTAGCATAACTTAGAGAATTTTTCAATAATTTTCAGAAACTTCCGCGGACGCCCCTATTACAACCGCGGCTGAGTCGCGAGCAATTGTTAAAAGTAAGAAACGAGCGCAATGGAAAGGAAAAACTGACTTCAGCCATCCCTGGCTGTTAAAGAATCTCAAAGGTCACCCCGGGACTGTTCTCATCATGGATTTCTCTGCAAACGGCAAATTCATGGCTACTACCTGTGATGGTAAGTTTATAATAATTATTATATCTATATATAACTTATTGGTGGTTGGTGATTTACTATGTTTTGTAATTTATATAGATAAATAATCTGCAAAGTGGTCTTTTAAGCATGCTTCATTTTTATTTTTCATTATTTATATACCTATTTGTAATTGTCGTATCATTGATATCTGCATGCAAAAACAAATGTATATTTAAACGATGATAATATTACAAATGCTTAAGAGGCCATAGGTAGAGTTTATAAAGCATCTTGGTGAGCGTAGATTAGTTCTTAAACCAATATATTTGCTTTTTAACGTAGTCGTCGTAACAAATTACGATTTAACAACAAATGCAGCGCGATAGGAAGTTAGTTTCTAAGGCAACCATTATATATTATCAAATGATATCGTTAGATAATGATTTCCGATATCACGGCAGTCGACACGCTTGACTTGTCTTGCTCTGGTGTCTGTTACGATAACAAACTTCCTACCGTACCGTAGCGAAACCGTAGTTTCTTTTTTTATATATATTGAACAAAAAATATTGAGATTGGGTAATTATTTAACCGTTACGTTTACAAAGTCCTTATAAATTAAATTCTCTATTAGAAGAATGTTAGTTAACGATTAATAATAATTTTCCAATTTGATAAGGATTTTGTAGATTTTATTGTTTTGCATCTTACTAACGTTATCAATAACTCGATTATGTCAAAGAAATGATTCGTCTCTAAGGATAAGTTAAACTCATTGTAAGCATTTTCTCGTGCATTAATTATATGAAATACCAGTCTTGTATATTAAATTTTAATTAATATTTTAACTAATATTTTTTGCTATATATTTGAAACTATTGAGATGGTATTAACACCAGCTAGCATTTATTCAACGATTACTCTCAAATATTTGAATTGCAAAACTCTATTGTCTATACTAAATACAATGTTACATTACAATATTTATAACGCTGAGATCTAAGTTAATTGCAGCGGCGTTTTTCTCATCGAGCTAGAGCTCGACACGAAATTTAAACTAAAATACTAGAGTTTTTGCATACTTTGTCTTGTATTTTGATGTCTTTTTTTAAATTTGGCTGTTTTTAATAAAAACTTATGCTGATATTTTTGTACGAGCAAGTGTACATTACACCTCGTTGCTTACTCTATCCACTGTTATGTGTAATTTAGGGGTCCGTAAGTCAAAATAAACATACGCACATTAAATATATCTAGTAAATATTATAAAAAAACAACTTTTTTTTCTACGAATCAACATAAAATCTGATATCTTTATGTAAACCAACGAAACTCATTTATGACATTTCCACAATTTTTACGCTTTATTCCTAGACGGGTAGTTAGAGAGAACGGAGCGCCAAACGCTACGGTCTCTACATACCTCTTTCGCCTCGTCCACTGTTCTCTCAACCTCTTTATGGATGCCCGCCGAGGGGTCCTCCACGGCATTCGTCTTTCTTTCATTCTTCTTCTTCTTCTTCTTCTTCTTCTTTCATACCCACGTTTCGCTGCCGTATAACAGCGTCGGTAAACTAAACTGCATTGTGTACGGTCGTGTTCGCCGTCTCACATCCATCTCGTATCTGCCATCTCTAATATTTTACCATTTACACTGCATCTTTATTTATCGTTTATCTTGCATTCCATCCTTTCTTCATCGATTTCAAAAACCAGAACCTTTGTATTCAAGCTTAGACTTTTATGCATTCAGGTTTAGACCTTTTAAGAATTTACTTACTTATATTAGCTTATATTGTATTTTGCTCAAGTATAAAAATAACGGATGCGCAAATGCTAACGTGTAAATTACCGTTAGGCATGTAAGTTCATCAATCTTGAATTGCTATTGAATTCTGTGTTAATTTAGAGAATAAGCATATACACTTTAATTTAAAATATATTTGGCTTGTGACCACATAGAAAGCTACCTATATAATACTATAAACCTATCTTAAAATAGTCGTTGCAGGACACATGAAGGACAATTGGATATTATATGTCTTATCTTGGTTGAACCTTTCATTTGACAGCTTATATTGTCATTGATAATAATATCTAAATAGATTAATTATAAAGGATCTGGCTGAACGATTAAAATATTCACATTTGAGCTAGTACATAACGTGTAAGACTTTTATCACGCTGTATCCCGCATGTAGCAGGTTAAGTAGAGGAACTCTAGCTAAGATAAAGCTTCCGTCCGTCCATTTTCGGCTGAATTTTGGAGGCATAGCATGTTGAGTGGCGGAACTCAACGCCGCGCTTTTGTTGGTGTTTGTCGCTTTTACAGTCAGACCGGCCTCTATTGACACAAATTTAAAGCGCTAAAATCATACTATTAGGCAAAATAGCAAATCAGATCTCCGGTCTAGTTCCATTGCATTACAAAACGAGTACACATACCCACTGATAATCCTAACCGGAATGATTGTCGCGATACCGCGGGGTCGCTCACCTCGCCGAAACGTCTGCGACCCTGTTCGCTCGGCGATTCAGCTGCACTCTCCAACTAGGTCGGCTTATGTTTTTTTTTTTTAATTACAATAATCATATATCGTCTCTTAATAGTGATGCCAGCTGTGCAGAGCACAAGCGTGGTGGAAACCAGATTGGTTGAGGGTTCGATTCCTCCTCGAGGATATTAAATGTAAAATATGTTGAATGTTGAGACAAAGCGCGGTGCTGAGTTCCGCCATTCAACACGGGAATTCATTTGGAACATTTGAAAATTCAGATAAAACAGGTTAATCGATAAAACTATAAGTATTACATACATCGTTTACTAAATATTTTTAACTCAAGTGTATTGGGCAACAGCCATTTGCAATATTGAAATCTGAAAAATAGCTTAGGTTAAAGACCCAATAAACGTTTGATATAAAAAAAAAGACGATCGTCAATACCGTTACCTGCAAAACATCTTGGACTCATGTGGAATGTTGGTGGATTTTTACATATTTGATAAATTTGCATTGCAAATAGATTTATATGTTATCATTATTGAAATATTAGCGCCACTTTAAATTAATTTAGAGCTTTCAATGTTTAATATACGTACATATATTATCTCAAATAACAAGAAATACGTGTAACCAGCTTCACGCTGTATCCCGTAAACAGCAGGGTAGGCAAAGTGACCCTAAACACTATTCTGTACCCGCCTGCCTCGACACTAGAGCGAGGAAATGGAAACATTAAATATTTCGTTCCCTCTTGTGGGGATTGAACCCACAACCAGCGCGTTAACAGTCCCACATGTACCTCTGCGTCACGACTGGGTCTGAAGAAATATGTGTAAATAATATCAAAATTGAGGAAGAAGTAATATATTTTATAATGAAATTTGTTATCGATACATAAATATTGATGTGCTTGGCCGAAGTCGAGGACGCGTGGCCTAGGTCCCGTCACGGTCGCGGTGCGTCATGCCTGATCGCGTGGTGCATTACGCCGCACGCCCGCTGATGTTACTCATTAATCATGGTTTTACGTGTAAATTTAGTAAATATAATTTAAATATTTATTTTGGGCCATCTAGTGTTTAAATCGAATAATATTTTTTTCAAATTGTGTCAACAAGTAAACAGTCTCTTTTTGTAAACTATAGTTTTTTTAAACTATTGTTTACTGTTTGTTTTATATAAATTATCATAATCGATACTATAATATGCATATATTTTCGTAATGATATAAAAAAGCGTTAGCAAGAAAACTTTTCTGTTAAGCTCTCGTGTCTCGATCCTCTTAATAAGCACCGGATGGGTGATTCATTCAATGAGTTGTTCGTAGCGCAGACGGCCGAGCGGACATTGGAATTTTTGATGCGATAGAATTCAATGTTTATTCTAAATAAGAACATCTTTTTATTATTTATATGAAAATATAACTCTACTTAACATATATATGTGTGTGTGTGTTGAGTAGAGACCTTGTATATGACTATGAATAGAATATTATACACATTGTTCTTAATGTCAATTAAAGACTCACCTTAATAGTATAAATACTTGACGATGATACTGTACTGTAATATGTAACCGAAGCAGGAGATTTTAACCTTCACCTACCCTCTGGGCTCTATGTATTACGCATGCGTGTATCGGAATTAACTATTTCTTATCTCTTCGTTTTACGGTAATTGTATTACTTTACTAGGTTTTTGTAAGTGGTTTTGCACGTTTTTATTTAAATATTTAGTGTGGTACGGTATGGTAACAAATAAATCGACGGTCTCTAGGTAAAGTATTGAAAGTGAAAAATTGCAAAAGTACTTCTTTTGCAATTTTTCTTTTATTTATATTTTGAACAACTAACAAGGGTACTTTTCGTTTACATAGGTACACGTTAAAAAACGCGTATATTTTTTTAATTTTGAAAAACAAACATTACAACTACACTTAACCTCAGTTCGAAAAAACTTTTATTTACATACCTACAAAGATATTTTATAAATAAAATATGATCGTGTTTGTAGAAATATCGATATATCGTTGTAGCTCCAAAATATATATTTATTAAAATGTTCATTGAGCAAGAAATGATGACAGCAGGAAGTAAAAACACTTACATTAACAATTATATTTAATAATATAATTTTATCTAAAATTGTTGATCAAATACTTGATATTTGTTATCGTCGGAAAGTTGCGTCAGTTTTGATAAAAAAATACTCGGGATGGACACGCATTCATCATTACCAATCGTTATCAACGTTATTATTCGTATCGATACCACCTGTAGAAAAGATTTATAGCGCTATATCATTATAATTAAGTAAATTTATATTAATAGACATAAATCAATTATAATATACTTAAACATAATATATAAAGCGTTGAGTTCTGCCACTTAATATGCAATGCCTCCAGAATTCAACAGAAAGTGGGGAACAGAGTGTCTTAACACTAGGTTCCCTCTGCCTAGGGTAGGCTGTGTGCGGTATATAACAATTATATATTAAAAAAATCCGTTTCCAAGCAAAAAGACTGACAATATAAATATAGCCCGTACAAAGCGCAAAATTAGAAATTATGTATGTAATCTACATACCAAAATCACATTGGGTGAGCGATAGGAAAAATGAAACGAAAGATAGCGGGGTTTTACGTTTTAAAGTTGCGTGTGGCAACTCGTATGTAGAATGTGAATATTAGATACCTACATGCGCAGCACGAGCGTATCTAGAATTTTCCAGGGAGTGCCTAGACTTTAACTTGGAACAAGTCTGGCCGTGTAATTATTTATTTTTTGTTTGGTTTTTTAAATTTCTGGAGTGGGCTCAATAGACTATTTGTGATGCGCATGGACCAACCAGCTCTCTATTCCTGCGTCAATTATGCGAGACGATATTATCCAATATCTTTTCCTTGAACCAGTTCAGATATATTTATTGGGTTTTTCGTTGTATAGAAAATACCTGCGCCTGCACATATTGTATTATCCTGATGTTATGTACATTATTTTATTTATTTCTCTGTCTAAACATTCTAAACAACAATTAATTCATTCAATTAAAATTGATGGACGTAAAAGGTGGCTTACGTGATTTTGCAAGATTGCCAACGATGCCTTTTAAAGAGCGAAGACGAGACGACGCCATTGCTAACCGAGCTCAGGTGAACTAGCACACGGTGATCTTGTGATGACCGGTCGAATTACTCGTTTCATCTTTAAACGTTGCGAAATGTTAAATAATAGTTAATTTTTTTGCTGGTTTGGTCCTTTTTTCTTTCTTTTTCATATAAATATTGTCGCTTTTTAAATATATTCTGTTTTTTTTTCAGAAATATTTTGTCGTGAAAAAAAAAAATTCTTTGTATTTATTTTATCACTAAATGAGTAATCAAGATCAATGAGTGGCTAGATTGATAAAAAAAGATATTTTTAGCAGGTTTATTTCAATTAATCTGTCCAGTTTTTAGTATAATTATCTCTATTGTATTTTTGAGTTAATTACAAAATACTAGTTTTCTTGTAGTTTCTTTAATTTATCCTGGAACCTATTATTAAATACAACAAGAGAAACAATTTATATTTCTTGTATTTTTATATGAACTTATTACATCTTAAGAATAAAACTTAAAGTTTAACATTGCAATTACTAATTCCAAACATCATTTTATTTATATTTTTATATATATGAGGCTCGTCGTGGTGCAAGGGCATAAAGTGTGCATGTAAACCGATTGGTTGTGGGTTCGATCACCACTCGAGGAAATGAAATATTTATTTACATTTATATTTTCGTTTCTTCGCTTTGGCGTCGAGGGAAAAGCGACGTTGAGTTTTCCCCCCTCAACACGCAGTAACACGAGGTTATTTCTACCTACTGTGTGCGGTATAAAATGTGAACCTGTTTTTTATTATATAAATTTTGTGATACAAATTATAAAAAAAAACCCTTAACTACATCACAACACGCATTGTCATTATGAGATCAGCGATGACGATGCTGACGCCAGCTCCTCTAAGGTCATCGCGCTACTAGTATCTGTCTATTGTAGTTTGTATTGCAATAAAGTTTCTAGACGTAGCATTTATTTGATTTAACATTTTAAGCTAAGTTAGTATTTATAGATACTTAGCCTATATTTTCTGCTTAGTATTGAAATATATACAATAATTTAGATAAATATAATAAATAAACTGTTAAAAAAAATCTATTTTTTCTAAATGTGTAGAGTATAATTATATTAATAAATTAGTTATATCTTTATATTTTAAACTAAAAATTACATTCAGTTTCGCTCATAAAGTAATGTCAGAGGGAGATCAGCTATATATAATTATGAGGAAACGCAAACGGTCATCTATTGCTATAGAATCTTCATTTGTATGTATCGCTCGGCAGAATATGACCTTCCATTGTTCACTCATGTAAATAGGCGTGTCGAATTGTTAACACATGGACACGCTAATTTTGCATCTACAGTTGTCATTTCCGTAATTTACGTTACGTTACGCTACCAAAGATGAAAGTGAATATTTGTAAAAATATTATATATTATAGAAATACTTGCCTGTAAATATTATAGTAATTATTATTGGTAAAGTATATGATGTATCTTAAAAGGGAATATTTGTTATGTATTATAATTATATTACTTGTGATATAATCCAAACTCGCCAGATTAAATGATATAACATATGCGCAGAGCGGCCCGGACTACTTTCTCTCGAATTCGGTCGCGAAAGTTGTCTCGTTGCGCACTTTCTACAGTTCAGCGCGTTCGCGATGCCTTCTTGATATTGTTTCCTTAGTGGTTATTTTTTACTACTTCTACTTTGTAACTACGGAGCATTTTTTTTAAATTCAGATAGTGACGTCATTTTTAGGGTACCGCACTTTTTAGGAAAAAAAGGTACACAGGTTCTTATACACAGATAAGATTACTCTGTTGTCCGTCTGTCTGTCTGTCTGTCCGTCAAGACCCTTTATCCAAACCCAAAAATAATAGGGTACTTCTTGTCAACCTTGGCAGCTGGTGTCTAGAGGTAGTATTCAATCAGGAAAAAAATGTGAAAACTATTAATTTTTGGTTAAATTCAAAAAAATTAAATAATAGAGTTAAATAGTGGTAAATTAATAGGATACTGCCGAATAACCTAGAATTATATACTTTGGCAGCTAGCATCTACACTAGCACTTCCGTGGAATTAGATTCTTGGCTTCTAAAAATTTAATTTGTTCAAATACATTCATTATAATGTTCAACGTCAACATCAATTATGTTTCAATCAGGACACCGGAATTCAAGTTTATATGATAACATAATATATAAATGAGTAAAATAGATTTAAAAGGTAATTTTCACTAGATAAGAATAACTTATCAGGCTGATAAATCAGTTACAAAACTCTTCTAATACCTGTTAATTTTTTGTTCTCCTCTGTATATTAATGTATATTAAGAATATTATGACGAAAAATAAATATTTATCCTTGTATTTCCTGTTCACATTTTATTGCGATGTTATAATTTTAATTTATGAATGATAATAATTTATGAATTAAATAATTAATTTATGAATTTTATATAACATATATGTATTTTTCTGCACTGGCACCACAAAGGTGCGAGTTTCGCCGATAAACTGGTGAGCTCTCGAATTTGGGCGAAAGAGTGTCTTGACACTTTGTAATCCGTAAAAGTCCTATATCATCTATATATATACCAAAATTCTTGTTTTATATCATATAAATATGTATGCTCTAACAATATCCTTTCTAAGTTGCTCGAAAAGCCAGGTGAAATGCGGTAATCCTGTTTGGAGCTTATCGAGCTAGTTTACTTTCACTCGCTTGAAGTTTGTTTATATTAAATTAATTATTATTATTATGTCTTGTATTCTTTCCAATATATTACAGAATATATATCTATATATAGAATTACAAATAGGCATCATTGATATCATGAATGATAATATTTATTTTTATAGGTTTAATTATACGAATGTGATTGACGAGTCGTTATAAATAGATTAAAACGTAATATTGTTTTTTGTATCAGCATTAATTATAATAGGTAATCGTGACATGAAACAGTCTTCTACTGAATCATTTAGAATTTCCTTTTGCAAATTACCTCGAATACTAGTTCCACATGACTAATATAGTGTTGTTCCGTTGTATGTAAACACGTGTTGCCGGAGCGCATGTCGCGCGACCACGTGGCCACCCCTCGTATTTTGTTTTGTTTATATCGTACACATATACATATATATATATATATATATATATATATATATATATATATATATATGTATATGTATGTATATTGTTTTCGTGACACTTATCTTGCATGTTATCTTTAGCTCATAGTATTTTGTAGTAAGGAAATATGATAAAATATACTAATTTATTTCCGATTACCTAGTTAATTTCAATAAATTATTTATATCTGCATAAGAATAAAATATTTCTTATAATTATGAGGTTATTAAAAGGTTAGCAACACAAAAAAGAAGTCTTTGAACTTACACAAGACAATAAAATGTGCTTTTTAATATTATTAATTATTTGTTCTGTATTTAAATTTATTAATGCGTTATATATATATATATATATATATATATATATATATATAATAAGTATTTAAAAAATACCATTGCCCTCTAACTGATTTTGGGAACACGAAGTGACTATAACAACGCGATCAATTACTACGTAAGAAGTTAGATGGCGCCACCAATAGTTAATATTTTCGAGAAACTTGAACGTATTAAATTTAATCTAAGCTTATTACTTGAATAGAATAGTTTATACATAGTGTAGAATAGTATAGTGCATGCCGAAAATTTTTTTTGCTTAGAAAGAGATTTTTGACGTCACTTTAGCCAAAGGTCAGACGTTGCGCAGGGGCACAGGTGTGAATGTAAACGAGACTGGTTACGGGTTTGATACCCACTTATATTTAAACTGCCTGCTACATGCGAGGTAACACGAGAAGCTGAAAAAAAAATATAGAGACATTTTACAATGACATGACATGAATTTAGTAAATTTAAATTAATGTTATAGCCGCCATAAGGTAACTGCTAACAAGCGTTTTTTTTTATATGATTAAAGCCTCTTGACGGTTTCAGTCAAGGGCATATACACAAGAATCAGGAAAACAGTAACCGTCGAGGTCTTTTCTGTCCAAACGGCGGCGTCACCCTGTGCGGAAGATGCGATTAATTATAACCTTGCTTCGTCTAGAATATTCACTTTTAACTAAATTTTACATTTATATCATACTTATTTCTTTCTTAGTATGTATAATTAAATTACATTACATACAAACTGTGTAGCATTTGATAATTTTATATTATGTACTTACACTTTTTGATGAATAGGATGTACTGTTTACATACGAGTACGTCTTCTTTAGTTGCGAATGTTAATAATTAATTAATTAATTATAAAATAAATAATGATGACGTCAATTTCAGTATTACTGATCAAATGTGTTGCAAGTATACATTTTGCATAAAATACGTGGATGTAAACAAAAATAACATTATAAGTTGTTAAATTCACTTTCTCCGCCGCGGAGCGCGCTGTACCTGCGCCGGCGCCGGCGCCGTGCCGTAATGTTACTTTCACATTGCGAAATGTTCCATAACGAGAAATAATTTAAATAATAAAAATATTATTGGTTTTTATCGTAAATATGTATTACGCAACTATGTTTTTTTTCCTAAATTATCAGAATGTTTTAACATAATTTTTATATTTTGACTAAATAGTTTTTACGAAATATCATTTAATGTTTATTGTTTTTTTTTTAATTTTATTAATAATAGACTTTGGACCATCAAAAATACACATGACAGATGCAAACCAAACAAATTTTTGTATTGCTTTATTAACAAGGTGGTGGTTATTTGTAAATATATATATATATAATACTATTTTATTTTTTTTATATTTGTTATATTTTATTGTTTATTTTTTTTTTATTTAATGTGTTTGATTAGACTTGTGTATGCATAGAGCCGAGAATATTTTTTTGAAGTTGTAACACTAAAGGAATCTCTTCATTTATTTAATAGTATTTGTTATTAATGATTAACATTCGGTTAGCATAATTTAAAATAACAAAGGAGTTGTAACCGCGTTTTAAAATTCCCTTCACGGCACCATTTAAAAATCCGTTTAAAAATCTATTTTATTTCAATGCCATTGTCGTATTAAAAAATAGGCTTTTTGTGGTGTCTACGCGTGACCTTCCTTAATAAAATAGAATACGTTCACTGTTTATTTCATATATTATAATCTTGCGAACACAGTGAATTAACCCTAATACACCTACATCATATTATGCGACTTCAAAATCGGAAATTCTACATTATCTATAACGTTACTAGGCGTTTAGGTAATTTTTTCTGTGTAACCGTTATTTCAAAACTGTTTCAAATACTAAAGCAAATAATTAGATTTCGCGCTCATTGTCACGCAAATGTGATTTACATGTCAAACAAAGATCACCGTTATATCCGTATAATGACGCTAATTGTTATCCACCGGAAGCCTAAAACAGTGAAAATTATAACTTCCTACAGTTTGACCTACATTTTATACTATGGTTCGTTCTTATACAACCGACTATTATAAATTTAATACGTTGAGTCACAAGCAAGAATGAAATTATAAACATTGAGGTTGCAGACTTAGCACATTTTGCTATTGTGATTCAACATAATATTAATTATTAATAACGTTACCTATATTTTGTAAAGATTTATATGAAAATTAGGGAAGTAAATGCTATCATTTAGGACAAAAATGACTATAAAAACCTACCTGTGTAACATTTTTTTATCAAAACAAGGAAATTGTCACAACGATTGTACACAAAGTCGACTGTAAAAAGTATTTTATTAGGCAAATTATATTGGGTTTACTAGTTAAATAATGTAAGAAAAGAACTTAGAGTATATAGTTTAAATAGTAAAGTGTAGAAACAAAAATCATTTAAGTTTTTTGTATTAATATTAATTATAAAAATAATTTAAAATACACACTTCTTTTCATGTTCAAGTAAAAAAAAAGTAGCAAACTGAAGCTAGCGAATGCGTAACAAGCCTTACCACACTCTGATAACTGCGCGTGCAAATGTTTTTGTTCGTTTATATTTAGGCGCTTAAACGATTATCATAATAGCGGCGCACGCGTTTCCATTTTGCTTTCGAATCTCGTTAGATACTTTCGTTATCTGTTCTAAAATATTTTAAATCATTAATGTGAGGGTTAATGTCATTATTTTCAATTATTAATTAATACATTTTCTTGAAAATAATACGTTATATACATATTTAAATTCAATTTTCGCGTCTAGAAACCTCGCCAATGTTACGTTAAACTCGTTCATTCTGTACGCTTTCAGCGAGTCCTTCAGCCTCATGTATGAATGACTTGTTGCCCAACGTTTCTACAAACACTGCAACTCAATGTTTCCGTTTAGAAATTAGCGGGTGGGATTGGGCAACGGCGGCGTTTGTTGTCGCATTCTATTCATGTACAATTAGTTCTTACGAGCACGTAACGTCATGCTCGTTTGCTAAATACCTAAAGTTGTATCTAAAGCAGCTTAGCAAAATTGTCCGTTATATTATTGACTTTTGGATCAGTTCTCGGAATTTTGACAATATATTAAATTTAACAAGAGAATTAAAATTTTCTAGTAACTGTAGTATTATCAGTTTTTGGCAGTTTCATAAATTTGTAATGTCATTGTCATTACAGATTTAATAAAGCTTAAAATGGCTCATGTGCTATATAGAATTACTAAAGCTATATTTACTTTAAAAAAAATGTTTATTATCATATTTTTAAAAAGAGAGTTAATTCTACAAGCAATAATAACTTTCTGCCATGATTTCTAGTTTTCTGTGACGTCAAAAAAAAAATTATTAATTTATCACTACATTTATGAATAAAAAAACTGTGAGAATAAATTATTACGAAATAATTTTTCGATAATATTTTATAAATGAATTTTTGTTTACACATATTACCACCCAAAACTATACATAGCTTATTTTATGAAAATATCGTATTGTATATTGGCAAGATGCCGTATTCGGGGAATCCACACTAGCTAGAAATGGATTATCCGTTCTCTATATCGATGTTTACATTTTCCGAGTACGTCATTGTTATATTTGTATACAGTATAAAGTAAATTACGTCAGTTACCTCTCTTATCAAGATTGTTGCATATTTAAAGTGATACATTTTGATCTATGATTATTACTGTCCGATTGTAAAATCGAGTCAACGGCAGAAATATTTATACAAGCGTTTTTAATACGAAGAATGTTATGTTTATATTTAATCGTAATTAAGAACACTCATTATGAAGAGAGTTGATGTAGGTATAGGTTATTCGTGAAGCTGGATTGTAACTTGCTTTCTATTTTGTATGATCAAGACTTTAATAACATCAGACTCGATTACTACGGCGTAAATCACCGAACCTTTTCTTACGTTCGGTCACCTTCTTCCTTTCAGGTCCAATTTTTAAATTGGCCTCGTGTTATTATCGCCTTTTGTATCTTATAATATTTTATTTTCTATTCGCTGAAATTCTCCTACCAGATCAAACGCCTCGTGCTTCGGCCGAACAATTAACCGTATTGGTTAGGTTTCAACGTCAGCAGGATACACCATTGTATTTGTTCGAAGAAGTCTCAAGCTTTCGGCGAGCTTTCCGAGAACGTAAAGAAAGGCTATTTGTCTTAGGGATTTTATATTACTATAATCCTCTTTACCCGACTTTCCAAGAATAATTTCAAACAATTCAGCAGCACTTACATTTTAAGACAATTCGTAGAAGTAATAAACCAATGACCCGTAATTAGTGCCGACTTCCCTTTTCTTACCTGAATTCATTGTATTATGTCCGTTTGCGTATCTAAAGAAATAATCTTTTTCTGGACTTTACCTTTGAATAGGTTCGTGTAAATGTTGTTTTTCTTTTAATTTTTCGGCTAATGATTTTATTGTTAGTAAAATTTCTGGGGTGGCCACGAACCACCCGGCCGCTCCGCTTCCTATGTCCCTGATACTTAATCTTCAAGTATTTTTTTTGGCAATGCTATTACTATCGAATCGAGTCAAAGCACGGCGGTGAGTTCTGCCACTCAACACGTAATGCCCCCAGAATTCGGCAGAAAGGGGGGGAACAGAGTGTCTTAACACTGAGGTACCCTCTGCCTACCTTGCTGTGTGCGGGATACAGCATGAAGCTGAAAAAAAAAATGTTTTTAAACTACTCTAGAATCTAAACACAACGAACGTATAAAAAACAAACTTCATGTAATATCTCAATGATTACGTATCAGTAAGTGTAAAGGCGGCCATTCTAGTATTTCAAACTGGTAGAGATATAGGTAGAGTCACTTCTTACTGCGTAGCATTGTATAGATAAGCGGTCAATGTAGGCAACGATACTGGTATCAATCAGCCCATCGCATATGGGTCGCCGTCTGCGACTTGTGTTCCGTTAAGCACTACCTACGAACGAATCGAAGTAAAATAAACACAGCTAGTGTGTCAATGAAAATGATTCATTACACTCGTTTGTGATGATTCTTACATTTACTTCAAATATTACGCTCTGAGTAAACAATACAATATGTTTTGAAAATTAAACATGCATTATTAAGGTTTTTTAAATTCTTTTTCCTATAAAACTTACCCTAGAAAATAATTTTTTAGCACTCCAGTCTCTCTACGTACGTCTGTTTTTGGAACATGTCATTGTTTCTTTGTTTAAACAATGTAAACATAGTGTACGTTGTATACATATTAAACATAACTTATAAAATATTAAAACTTCCTTAAATTCGCAGAGTATTCGGGTCCCGTAGACTGTGCGTGTAGTTCAGACGCAGCCAGCGGCTATGTGGCTACGTGTCACGAAAACGTTATTTTTCCGGTTTATTGTGAACTCGTTTCGCCATATTAGTTAGCATCTTTCAACGTTATTACATAGTCCATTTATATATGATTATGTTTATGTTACTATCAAGTCTATATTGTTTTTATAGTTTGATATTTTTTTATTATTTCATTTTCAGTAAGATTTTTGAAAATATAGTTATGTTAAATCTTTTTCGACATTAGATGATTCAATTTAAATTTAAATTTTCTTAAAGTGTTCAAGTTTAATTTTATTAAAATAAATTTTCTGGACGATTATGTAAAACGGGTAAATTTTATATGCGTTGATATAGAATTGCGGTTAGAGTCCTAAAAAATTTTTGTATTTTAATTTTTGGCATTTCTCCAATTAAGACATAGTACGGCATTGGTTTCCGCCCCCAACCACCGTCTAAAATAATCACTTTTAGAAGTGAAATTGTATTCTTCAACACCTTAGTATGATAACACCGAGAAACGCGTAAAGATAAAAAAAACAAACAAGCACTAAGTATTTGATAATTTCTAAATATATATTGATAACAATATCTTTCAGTAATAATTTCTCATTGTTACAATGTGGGAGGTTTGTTTAACCGTCGTAGCTACTGGTGTTCCTTGACCTGGTTGCAATGCGAAACTCAATGGTGGTCAGTTTCGCGACTGGGTCACTGATGGCGCGATGGACTTTCACCAGATATTGCCACGTCAAACACCAAATTATATATACAATCTATATATAGAAAATCTATTGTTTCAGTCTGTCGCCTTAATTATATGATTATACTTGGTTTTTATATATAATTACAAAACCAAATGGACTTGTCTCCATTAATTAAAATTTATTGTTAAACTGTTGTGTATTTACATACATATGTATGATTGCATATTTAGTTTCCGCCTTATTTTAAATATATATTATATGTAGTTGTTTCCAATGTTCCGGTATTGACGTTTGCTAGCCGTGGCCTACTGACCGCGATTGTTGCGAACATCGCACTCGATTTTTATATGTATAGGACACCTTTTTATACATATAGAATATAGAATAATACAATCTATCAAACAGAAGAAGCTATTAATTAATTCATGTTCAATGTTAAAAATTCAATTCGATTTGAAAGAAAGTCATTGTTGTTATGAATTGTGCTTATCGGTTAACAACAATCGTTCTAACCAGGTCTACAACTGATAATGTGTGTGTTTAAAAAAAAACAATTAATAATGTCAAATCTGAAGTTTTGCTTTCATAGAGGATCCGGTCAGCTCGGTACAAGCTTATTTACATATACATACATATATACATATGTAATATTTAATTCTACGACTATTGAAATAAGGTGTAGGTATATTATTGAGAATTGTATGACAGTGAACTTGCTTTAGGTGGTTATTATTAGTGTGTTGACGAATAACAATGATTGTCTCAAAGAAATTGTATAAAAAATATTAAATGTCAAAACCAAACGAATTATTAAAAACATAATACATACACAAATTTCCTGTTTCTAGTATATGAACTTAGTACAATACAACAATATATTTAGTATAGGATGCTGATATGTAAACACACATTTTTATCAGAGGTCCTTCACATCTTGATATTTATACTAAGATATATCAAATAAATTTGTTAGACAAATAGATTGAAAGAAGATTTATGTAGTCTATGTAGTTGATTGGCCCCTTACTCGAACTCGTATAGGATACCGTTCGGCGCAAGTCGGCGGTGCGTGGTCTGACATCGATTCGAAGGTTATCGCCGGAGTCACCGACCAGCGCCGCGCCCACACGCGTCTCTGTATACAAACAATCGGCGCACACACGCGAGTGGGACGCTACGTGACGACGACAACACGGGCTGACTGACTGACTCTCATTGACCGTATCTTGGCGATACAGATTACGAGAATCGGATCTGAACATATCACTCTTTGCTACGTAGCCGTAGTGCGGTTCATTGGACATTTAATATATACATTATTGCATTAAATTTGCCTTGGCCACTTCTCGTGAACCCAAAAAGTCCTTTTAAAAAATTTGTTTTTATGTTTGCATGTTTAAGTTTTATTTTGTTTTAGTGTTTCTTAGTTTTAAAGATAACACGGCCAACTTATAAGTATTAATTTATTACAAAATTTCCTTCAATTTATAACTTTTAAAACTATACTCATTCGTTAATCCCTTTTAATAAGCAATCATATTATGTAGAGATTGAAATATGAAAAGAATATAGCATTATATTAATGTTACATTTACCAGAAAATAAGACGAAACAGAGAGAGATTTTGTTCGGAAGCTACCGTGTGGCATATATCGCGTCACATTACATAAAACTTATATTAAATGTTGACGCACAGATTTTAGATGACGTTGAACTCCAAACGAAACGTGTCATCTCTTACTGTACGTGCATGAAACGAGTCTTTGCAGTCTTTGTTCGTAGAGTAAATTGCGCAGTTAAGATATAATCGTTTATTTATTATTTATATAATACGTATGTCTAATAAAATATAAATCAGTGCATTTAACAAAGTATATAAAACTACAGAAATCTATAAAGTATACAAAATCTTAAATTGTCCAGTGACATTATGCTTGAGGGCAATGTCCGTCCTTTCGTCCAATGTCGATACACGTATACGAAAAAAGTAGGTATTCCAAGACGTGATAATTTTATTTTCATATTTAAGGAAAAGATTTCAACATGCTTACCTAAGATAACTAATTAGTTAGATAGATAGTTAGTTAATTAGTTAGTTAATATAATTATAGAATCGTTAACTACAAATTCAAACGGTCATTACTAAATATAATTTCGCTTATATAATTAAATAATGATTTAGCTATTAGCTAACGATGGTGCATAAAGCGCATATCCCATTATTTTAAATGACCTACATTATTACATTTACATTAAAATTATAACGAACTAATATTTAAATAATAAAAAAGGCAAAAGTTTGTTAAGTTGTATTTTTTTTTTAAAAAATACCTATTTTAATTTACACGTACATCTTTTAACATCATATTCAAGGCTCTAGGCCGAGGTGAATAAATATTAACAACAAGAACAAATGAAATATTATCACATTTTTAATATAATACCTTTACAAAATTTTAATATAATACCTATAATAAATACTATACAAAAACGGATAAAGGAAAGAAATATTTAAATACTCCTATTATTCTATACACAACATTTGGGTCGATGATAAGGTTCTAAATCAACGGATAAACGTAAACAAAGATAGCGGCGGCAACTCTTCTGTGTAGCGTCGACGGCGGTAGGTTCTTGTAAATACATTGTATTGCTCTAAAACAATAAGAAATACTAAAATAATAAATCCCTATTGTAAAACTTCTTAGTTTTACAATAGGGATAATAGTTTTCACTTATCTTTTTCCAGAAAATAGTATTTATTATTGTTTAGTTGAATGAGAATAGGCCGGTCGGTCGGCGTGTCCCGTTAACGAGCGCTTTACCTCCGTGACGTATAAAGCGTGGGCTGATCCCCACCAGAGCGCCATTAGTATAGCGCCCGCGCGCGCGATTGCACGTATTTACTCGGCTCCGAGCTCGCTTTCTCGACTCTATGTGTATACAAGCCTGTGAAGAAACATGCAATTTTATACTTATTGCGATGATTGGTTTTGTCAAGAGACCTACGAGGCGGTGGATCCTGCCGGCGTCGCAGCACGTCGGCGCCGACTGCGCGATCGACGCCGCTCCCCGACCTCGCCGCCGCCGGCGCCGACGCCGCAGAGGATCTGCACCGAGGAACTAGTAGAAGCTCTCCGTCCGCATCTGCTCTCCCCGAAGCGGATGTGGGCTCTGGGCTATCCTCTGGAGATAGAGCCCAACTCTTCGAAGGCCGTGGTGTATATCAATCCACCGCCGCGTCGATTTATACAGCTCAAACCGTTCGACCCTAATGCGAAGGAGTTTATCCCTAGTGGCTCTCAAAGTGACAGTGGACGTGGATCGTGGGGTTCGACCCCGCGCTCTGAAAGTGACGAAGAAGCGGATGCAGTGGAACACTTATGTGTTCGTTGTGATAAAATGTTTCGTATGACTCGCGAAGGTGAATACGTTGTTGAAGAGTTTTGCGTGTATCATTGGGGCCGCATCAACGTCGACTCGAGCCACACTTGCTGCAATAAGCCCTATGGAAGTAAAGGATGCAGCATGGCCCGATTTCATGTGTGGAGTGGGACCAAACCTGGCATGAACGGACCACTTGAAGGTTACGTACGGGCACGGTTACCTCGTGGCGGTGTCTACGCTATTGACACAGAGATGTGCTACACCGCAGCAGGATTGGAGTTGGCGAGCATTGCAGTGATAGCAGCTGACGGACGACTCGTATACAGATCGCTAGTTAAGCCTAGTTCACCTGTTGTCGATCACAATACCAGGTTCTCAGGCATCAGGCCGCGCGACATGGCGCGCGCGACCAAGACGCTCAGAGATGTACAAAATGACATATTAGGATTTGTCGGATGTGACACAATTTTGATCGGACATGCCTTAGAAAACGATTTAAGGTCATTGAAGTTATTACACGGGGCAGTGGTGGATACGAGTGCCTTGTATCCGCATTCCCGGGGCTTTCCATTGAGACGATCTTTACGTACGCTGTCAGAAGAATTACTCGGCAGAACCGTTCAAAAGAGCAGCTTGGGTCACTCACCACTGGAAGATGCGCGAGCAGCTCTGGATCTCGTCCTACTTAAAGTGCACGAGGAACGCGCTCAGCGAACACCCATCTTCATTCCAATCCCCATATTGCAACCATATGATCCACTGATTTGTTCCGCCTGAATGTCAAGTGATAAATATTATATGATGTTTCTCTCAAACGAGAGTCGATATGTTTATGGACGATTCTCAAATGACTTTTTTATGTATTACGTTGACGGAGTGCGCGTAATGTTTATGTGCCTTCGAATTGCGGACTAGCAATAAACGTAATATATTTTTCTACTTTGTAGTTTTTTTCCTCCTCCTCATTTATTATGTATAAATATGTTTATTACTACCATAGTATAATTTTTCAAATTTTTTCAATGAATGATGATTCAATTTTCCTAGTTAATCATAATAATAGAGGAATCTAGTTAAATGTTTACAACGGTAAAGTCATAAAGAAAGTATGTCATGATTAATGCAAACCTCATACAATTTTATACTTGCATACATAGCTTTAACATCTGATGATAGAACACTTTCACTACGTTAGATTTCTCTACATAACTACGGGGTTGAAAATATTTACTTAGTAAAATACATATGACATCTTTGGGGAAATATGCCTCTCATGAAAAACTTATTGAATATTGTAATTTGTTTATTACCACTTACGTGGTTTTCCAGGCAACGATAGGTATAATAACTTATAAAGACGATGATTCATGAATGTCTGGGTCAAACCTCCACGTAGAGGAAAACATTGTTTTCAATATAAACATTGTTATCAATATATCAATTTTTTGATTTTTTTTTAAATTATTAATAATAGTTTACTCAATGTTTACCTTGCCAAAATACATAAAATCACTTTGTTCCGCGAACTTGGCATAATTTGTTTTCTTTTTATCTGACTCAACGAAACGGCTTGCGGCTTCTAAGTAGGACGACTCAGTCGACCGTTCATCCTCATATAATATTACAAGCAATTTCGTCACATACCCCGTTACACTATATATAAGCATTCATAACGCATCATTGAGGCCGTCGTGTGGTCAAGGGTGCCGCCCGTAAACGCGACGGTTGTGGGTTCGATTCCCACTCGAAGAAGTTAAATATTTTTTTATGTTTATATTTCCATTTTTCTTCGCTCTGGTGTCGAGGCGTTGAGTTCTGCCACTCAATACGCAATGCCTCCAGAATTCGGCAGAAAGTGGGGAACGGAGTGTCTTAACACCGAGGTTCCCTCTGCCCACCCTGCTGTGTGCGGGATACAGCGTGAAGATGAAAAAAAATAACGCATCATAGTCACAATGTTGAATTTAAGGCATCTCTTTCGCGTTGTGTTGTTGCACAACGTTCACGAACGGCCGCGTATTCTTAGCGAGCTTATATAATCCCCTTATATAAAACAATTTTGAAACGCAAAGTAGATGACCAAACTTAATGAAAGATGTCTGTAACGCTACAAGTTGTGGGTTCGATTCCCACTCGAAAAAATTAAATATAATAAAACAATGCCTCAAGAACGGAATGTCTGCCTATGATGCTAAAAACGGGATACAGTGTGAGGCTGAAAAAAAAAAAATTTAATCAACCATTTAATAATAGTGTCTTGTTTATGCTAAAGTAGTTCACACTTTATCTGACATGTGCCCAATTCACTATGTTCTACGCACGCGTGATAATGAAATTTAGCAGAGACCCACACGCCATCCAATAAACACTAGCGCCAAATGTAATCATCGAAGGCAAATCATTTGTATATGTATATTTCCTCGATAGATATGGACGGCAATAAAAGTGACGGACAATATTTCAATGTAAATTCTTCTCTATCTTATCTCATACTATATTTTGTAATTGATATCTATCTGTAAACTTATCTTACAAATACAATAGTTATTTTTGAAATTAACCAACAAGTAACTAACAAAAAGATTTTACATAAACAAATTGTGATTCTTATATCAAATATCGTAATTGTTAGTCATTCATAATTCCAAGAAAGTGAATGCAGCTTCTATAGTCTATAGCCGCCACGTCACCGTTCACGGCGCGGCGCTTCGGAGTGTCTAACCGGCTGGAAGTAAGTATCGTGCTCTGACGTACGAAATAATAATATGGACGAAAAATTATATTTTTTATCAAATTTAATTATTTCTTTCTATGGTATTTTTTTTATTATTGACTAAAGAAAAAAAAATATCTATAAAATATAAATACAATATTGTCAAATAAGCAAAAAAATAGATTATAGATGGTTTAGACTTTCGTTCTTAAATAATTTAATCATTTCAGATATTATATTCAACCCAATTATCAATGTAATATATACATCCAGATTTGAGTCATGATTTCAATATATTCATGATTATGTACTTAAACTTATTTGGATGTAAAGGCAAACCATGCCAAAAAGTTTGACCGTGGAGCGTGCAGAGCACGCCTCCACGTAAGTCTTTCACAATAAGTTGCTTAAAGTGTGGGGTCTTTCATCATGGCACTTCGACACGCCTTCTGTCCCCACCAAGACACCATGGTATATTGTCAAATACAAGGCATGGGTTCATTAAATCACAGATGAATTTGCCACTGCTATAAGCATGTAAATATGTAGGTCAATACATAGGCCATTTATCTAAGTATAGATAAATGGCCTTCTAACTACTGATTATGATTTTTTTATCAAATCCAAATATTATACAGTTCATAATCAAATTAAAAAAATTAACCGTATATTCAAATATTTGAAAAATAGAATTAGTTGAATATATTAATAAGTATCATCTATAATTCGAAGCCTTGAATTTGGTGCTATTGACATGGACAGGTTGTTTGTCTGTCGTATTCGAAAATCCTCATACTAGTTATATGCACTGTATTGAGCAATGACTTGTATGATTATTTAAATAACGTATGTGTGATCACACTGCAAGCTTGCTGATGGCAATTGAAGGTTCACTTTTATCATGACTGTTGGGGCGGAGTCACTTCCTGGTTCCCTTGAAAAGGCCATGATGAACTAAAAGAATTAACAAGCTTCTTTGGCCATGTTCATAGTATTTAAATATATTTTTTATTCATTTAATATAGTAACTTTAGTTTTTTTGTTGAAGTAAATACATACCTATACTAGTAGCGGAATTTCTTATTTTTGCTACTGTGAATAAAATTTCAATATATAATCTATTTAACTGTAGATTTTGTGACGCGGATTAGAAGTTCGAACGCTTGTTAAATCTGGGTCAAATTCTCTAATAATGTCACTGTCTGATTATTATTAACATCAGAGTTATTAAAAGAACGTGTACAATAATTGTGGCGGAAATTAACGCCGCGCTATCGTATCGTATCGTATCAGAGCGAGGAAATTGAAAATAAAACATTTTAGTACAAGTTATTTATTAATAATTAATAAGAAACGGTTAGGCTACATATATATAAATATATATAAAATTAGAAGCGATGTAAATTTCTAGACGACAAATTTCTCCGAAACTGGTAATATAAAAAAGATACAGATATAATTATATCTAGATTATACTAAACCAGGTCAATTTGCAGTAGTTTTAATCTGGGCTTGCTCTACTCAAATACATATAAAATTATTTATAGTAGGTACTTAAATAAAAAAAAATATTATTAAAATGATCAATGCTATAGGAGTGTAATAATGTTATGTGCACTATTTTTTAATATTTTACTATTAGTCTATTAGTACTTGCAGTAAACATTCTGTAACGACGTTTAAGCTATTCAAAAAAATGTAATAAATTTTTTAAAATATTTAAAACTTATAGATATTACAGAATATCTGATTTTTTTTATATTTAAACCGATCCGCTTGTATTCAATGTATTAATATAATTATCATTACAACTCAACAATAACTACTTATTACAAGAGCTACAAGTAAGATAGAATTCCAACAACTCTACTTCATACTTTGCCTTGACTCTACTTCGATCTTGACGAAAACCCTGACGAAACATGAGTGATGAGATGATGTGGAGTATCCGTTTCTAATTTCAAACTATTCTCCATATATTTCCTTCGACCTATGTTGGTACCTATATGAAATCTATCTTGTTTTTATTTTTCACTATACAGTATTCTTTTACTAATACTATATATATATATATAACAAAACAGAAATACTGACGAATTGAGGACCTCCTTTTATTGAAGTCAGTTAAAATAATATTTTTGATCTTATTATTGATTTCAACAAGCTCTCCTTGACATAGGTTCAGTATCTAATTTATCGTGTGTGTAGATGACGTATATTATACAATGTGTTTAAATAGATTCAAATGGTTTACAATTTCAAGCAAAAGTAGTTTTATATGCTTCAGCGATCAGTTGCCGTCACTGGTCTATCAAGAGTTTGCTAAAAATTGCCTTCGTAACAGCCTGAAATCAAAAGGCCTTGGTATAGTGACTCAGTTTCGATATCTCAATGCTCTGATGACCTTTTACTTGGCTCCCCGCATTGTTGAACGCTTACTTACCTATTATACTTATTTCACTGACCGCCTCGTACGTCCTCAACCCGCTGTTTGTCCTTTGGCTACCTGCTAAGTACCCCAAGATAAAAGCAATTTCTCCGAAAAAAATAAAGTTTTGAAAGGTTTAACTAGAATTTCCAATAATTGAAATTAAGAATTGAGTTTTTGTTCATGTTTTACGACGTTACCTGATTTTGAAAGTAACCGAGAGATTACACGCTTACCGACGACGAAACAAAAGACGGATACAGTTAGCGTTGCGCTTTGTTAGACATTTTGCATTTCATTTCATTTTTTAGTTCGAATTTTGAATCTATAACGTACTTTTGTACCTGAAATGTAAATATTTTTATAATATATTTATTTTATTTCGTGTCGCTTACGTGTGGGTGAGAAGTATCTGCCTACGTTTGCTTCAAAATGGAGTTGACAATGAAACTACTAACAGTCACGGTCACAGATGCCCTGGCATTGTGAAATGAAAATGTAAAATTTACAGATGGTGATAAATACATCACCTTCAAACACCACGCCGAGTGTCACAGATAATAATAATAATAATATTAAAAGGGAAGTTTCTGTACCCTTCATATTAATTTTACATTGGAAGTCGTCTTTATTTGCTTGTTCTTGTTTATACAAGGATAAACGTGCCATCGGTAAATATTTATACGGCGATGTTTTATATTATGCGACATACTCTGAGAATATAACGTTATTTGTATAAATAAATATATGACATTCTTAATTTATTGTTGTTGTTATTTAATTCTGAGTCGAGATTTGCGAGTATGTTGTATACTTTGCAATTTGATTTCATGTAGGTGTAAATCTTTAGGGAAACCAAGTTAAATTTTCCAGAATTTTAGAAAATTTTAAAACAATAGCTATGATTTGAAAATCAGATATGATGTGAATATTAAAAAAAAACCCTACATATATGTTCAAACCTAAAGTCCAATGCCATACCCCTCCAGAAAATATATCTACATATGCCCTGGTCGATCTCTGCCTGAGTCTGTCTATCATTAACAATATACATCCCATATTTTCTTCATAGATAATTAGAGTTTCATTCATTTATTTAAAAGCATAACTTATCGTAGTAATTTTTTTCCTTAACAGATGGTTCAGTCATGCTTTGGGACATACGCGATCTAAGCGTGAAAGAACACAAGACATTACGGGTGAATATCGAATTCGATCATGCAACGCATGTTGCTTGGAGTCCGGATTCAAAAGCGTTCGTTTTACATACAGCGAGGGAAAATAATATAGTTGTGTACAAGATTGAGAGGAAAAAAGACGGCACCATTGGTTCAGCTACACCAGTCATTCATTTTGATAAGGTAAGTATCTTATTATTTATTATAAAAATCTGTATTTTATACCTACTATATAGGTCGATCAACGTCGGTTCTTTTGAAGTGCAAAATGCACCAGATAATAAGGGTTATGATTTTGCAAGAAAACTTCTTCTGTTTCGTTCTGTGGGCGTTACCGATCGTGCCAGTAGAGTACCTCTTTGCCAATGTTACCTTAGGTGGAGAACACATATAAAAGAGATCCAGCCAATATTGACTTCAACTATAAAAAGAAAGTTCAAATCAATATTTACAATATACATAAATTCTTATACTATCTACTTTATTTATAACATTATAAATATATATTTGTACCAAAATAGCTGAATGAATTTAGACGATTTGGCACACAGGCAGGAAGATAGATAAATAAGATCGCTTATTCCTATAATACTTTTTATTTTGTTACCAAAATACTTTTTATTTTGTAATCAAAATTGAAAGAATAAAAGTAATATAAATTTACGTTTTCATGGCATACTATTACTTTCATTTTCACTATATATGCAATTGCGTACTATTTCATCACTTGTCATCGAAAGGACACGCATCAATTGATTAAGATTAATTAATTAATTGGTTACGTGCATCAAATGGTCTTTTGAGCTTGGCGCTGTATCCCGTATGTAGCAGAGAGCCTAGTGTTAAGACACTCCGCAACCCACAGAGAGAACCATTGAGAATATTAAATAATTCATTTTTTCGAGTGGGAATCGAATCCACAACCTGTTACCGCCACGACTGGTCTCATACATATAAGTTAATTATATAAATCTCCAAAATATTATTTATTTAAGTTGTTATGATCAACAAGTCACTTCCTTAATAATTCCTAAGCTACGTTTTTCAAATTTACATAATGATTTTTATTTTAAGACATTCTGCAGCTGAACTACAGTGTATTTTTTGCATATGCTTACGCGGAAATATATATTGTATGTTGTATATATTTTGAGAGAAACATAAATCTCTCAAATGTATTTCTTTTTAATTTTTATTTCATGCAAAAGTTAAATTTTATTAAATCGATCTTTTCAATTTGAAGAATTTTGAAATAAAATATGTGATGTTCATAAAATAATAATGTATAGATATATACTATATTTGTATAATATATAACATTTTTGCTAAATACCGATGTTGATGCGTGAGAGCAGCAATGTGCAGCGAAAGCGCACCGACGTTCTGATCATAATAATTACAACGATTGTAAATCTTAATCATGTGTTATTTTTCATAATTAAGATCTTATTCATTATAAATATATATTTCTTATCTGTTTTCCGTTAACCACTTAATGTTGAATTAATTAAACTTCATATTAAAATTGTAAAGAGGAGGAGGTCAGTCAGGGCGGATGGGCACAAGCTTCTTTTCAAACAATCTTCTGTCTAGTTTTTTGTGTTTATAAGATGTATAACATTTATTATAATATATGTAAACAAATGATAATAAGTACAGAATGAAATTGGACCGTGAAAATACTTGTAATTTTATACTATTAATTTTTAGTGCATTTGTATTACAAATTTTCCACAACAGGTCTATTACGCAATAATGAATGAATGAATTAATATGCTATCATTACCTTAATTACCACAAAAGTACTGCAATATTAGAGAATCTGGTTTTAAGCAATTAGTAAATGATTTTTGACATTCATTTCATATTAAACCGAAAGGAATATATAATTAACAAACGATTATAACAAATGTCACGTCGTAAGATTAATAAATAATATCACCTCCACGGTGTATCCTGCACACAGCAGTGTAGGCAGAGGGAATCTAGTGTCAAGACACTCTGTTCCCCATTTTCCGCCGAATTCTAGAGGCATTTCGTGTTGAGTGACGGAACTCAACGTCGCGCTTTAAGTTGACACCACAGCGAAGAAATGAAAATATAAATTTTAATAAGTAAATCATTTCTTCGAGTGGGCATCGAACCCACAACCAGTAGCGAGTACAGTCATACACTTGTGCCGCTGCGCCACAACTGGCGTCAGAAATCAAAAGATCGATAGAAGTATGTATAATGAAAATAGTCTAAATATAGCCCAGTTGAATATACTTAGGTGGGCGTCATAGTGTGAGCTTACCCACGCACAGATCGTTGGCCTCAGCTGAAAGAGAACTTTAATGTACCAATCTCATTCATAAGGACACTGAGTGTTTACTTAACGTTTTTTTATTCATTTCTCTTTCTTTCTCTTCTCTTTTTAACTTTCTATGTTTTAAGCAAAATAAGAGGATAAATTTGTATTTGTATAATGCTATGTATCGATCTTGCTCTATCAGAGTGGTAGAGTTAATAATATGTTTATTATGTAGTGTGCAGTTGTGTACTCTACGTACTCGTATTACAGAAAACTCACTAATTAAGTTGTTATTGTTATTATTTCAAATGTTCGCAAACTACGTTAAATTCCACAAGGCTGTATGGAATAGCAAGTTGCTGGTGTATTATCTTGGCTTAGCAAGATATGAAAAACCAGAGACAATATGTCTGAGAGCTCCACGGGTCGATGACATGCCAGACAGATGTCGATAGTGCAATCTTTCATTATATATCTCTGATAATTGATATCGGTCTAGATAACATCGTCCATAATTGCACAAACAAAACTTTAATTTTCATCGAAAACATCCCCATAACTAAGATAAGGAGGAAGCATTGCCCCGGCCTATTAGGGCTCTATGGAATCGTCTATGCATGGGTCTCCTTGCTCTTCCACAAAGTCATACGATCAGAAAATGGTAATTACTTCAGGCCTACACCAGTTCTCTTTGCCCAATGAAAAAGGACTAAGGCCTTTGTTAACTGCTACCGCATCCTTTAACATATCCTTGACAGATATTATTTAGAATTGAGTTCAATAATATTTATAATGCTGATGTAACGTATGTCTGTAATATCTGTTATTGTAGCTGTATTGACTAAGGGTCGAAGCGTGAATATGAATTATTACAACTAATTAAAGAAATAACAGATTCCCCTACAAATGTTTAATTGCTCATCGTTTGTATTGGCGCGTGTTCTAGGTAGCCTTGGGGAGTCTGTCGTAACCTTAATTGCCTGTCTTTGGTGGATTACGAAACGCCTAACAATAGCGTTGCAATTATCAGCCATTCATTGTTATCTTTCTTTGTGTAATTAAATAATATCTGATTTATTGATAAAATTCCGGAAGATGCGGCGGTAGTGTACTGCACTTTTCGGAGAAAAAAATTTTCTCCTCGATATTGGTTCATTTATTTGGCAGTATGCGATTTTGCTTCAATGTAAATATTGGTTTTAATAGTATTAATTTTACGAAAATTTATACGTTTAATAAAATAAAATCTTAGATTTGAAAATATCATGTTCTATCATACATCAAATATATGATATAAAATATACATATTAAAAGACATTACAAAAAATAAAATAAATTATATAAAATATTGACATAAGGTAGGTATATAATGTTATTTAACATTTAAATTTAGGATTTGTACAATAAACGAAATTACTAATGTATCTATATATAGTGTTTGTAAGTAAGTAAGTATTAGATATAAAAAATATTTGCGAATATAGTATACATACGAAGGTAGCACATTTTGTTTCTTGGTATTGTATTTCAACTTTTAATAATAGACTAAGCGGAAACTATCTACCTAAGCTTTAGATAGTTTCCGCTTGCGCTTTTTCCTTGATTTTAGTAATTCTTTAAAATATTTATTACTTAATTTTTTTAATGAAAGTAGAGCAATACACATATTCTGAATTTTTAGTTTTTAATTCACCGCAATATCATTTACTAGTATATATTTTTACGGAGAGAATGACCGCGGCCTTTGATCTTTCCTTTTCATTGTCTATTAGAGAGTAGCATAGCACCAGCGCCTTTATTTAAATTGTAAAAGTTTCTCTAGAAGGATTCAAACTTAATATGTGTGTCAGTTCTGGCTAAAATTATACAACAAAAGCGTTTATCTAAATTAACGTTAACATATTAATTTTACTAATATAAGGCCGTCATGGAGCTGGGGCACAAACGTGCGACTGTAACGCGACGGTTGTTGGTTCGATCACTAATGACGGGAATTAATTATTATTTTTGGGGCGTGATGTTTACCTCGAAAATTGGAAGGAAGGCTTAGGAAAGGCGTGTCTTAACACTAGGTTCCCTTTACCTACTCTGCTATAATTTAATAACAACATGATAAAAGTATTTAATGTTACAGAGTTTATTTTGGTAAAGTAGACAATCACCTAATTAATTGCCAAATAATTATGCACTATGTATATGTCAATAAAATATAGTTAAATATAGTACAGTCGCGAAGCAAAAAAGGGGGTCATAGAATAAAGTGCAATATTGATAACCGTTGGTGCTTTGTACGGATGTTCTTATTGAGGAGATCTAGCCGTGTCTATTCTAGTTCGTATACCCGTACATCTGTATACTCAATAAACATAGCTATTCAAAATTTACTATTACTTTGAATATTCGGACAAAGATTTCGTTTAGTCTTTATTTTTTTTTGTTTCTATGAAATACTATAAACCTTTACAAGAAACCATAAAATATCTTATATACAATAGAAAATGAAAGGTAATAATATAGATTTTTAAAAATTACTTAAAATTTGTATATGTTCAGTATTTAAACCACTGACGCAGCTCAGACATAAGACAATACAAGAGAATAATAAAAGTAAAACAAGTAAGTATTATAAAAGGGACTATTCAAATTGTTCGACCTTAACAAACAAAAAAGGAGATTGCAAAGTGTGCCTTTTTAAAATGTGTAGTGTTTTATTATCTATTTTTAAATCAGCCATTACTTACAAGCCTTATTCAAAAAATACTAAAGACATTTATGATTTTTGAGATTTTTGTAAAGTACAAAGTGAAGTAACCAGCGGTTCGCTATACTTAAATCAACTCCTACGTTATATTGAAATGAGTCATTAGGCTAATTTTTTGTATTGGCTTGTTGTTTCGTGGTATTTTATGTATTTGAATAGAGTTTTTATAATATGAAAGCACTGTAGCGTCATTTCGCATATTTATTATAATATTCGATTTTTTTTTATGAACGTTTCATATTCATAATTTTACATTAATTTTGCATATATACGCATATATATCTCGATATTACCTACCTATATTATTTTACTCATTGAATAAAAAGGTCCTCGCATGAATCGAGTGAAAGTTTGTATATCACGTGGTCAGTGTGCGCGTTTGCCTCTTTTTTACCAATAAAGTCAAAATATAAGTCATAAGGTAATACTTATTATTCTGCTTAAATTGGTAAGAAATAAACTTTTGCTAATAAATAAGATTTTTTTTCAATCTATAAATAATTTACAATTTATGATGTAACAAAGTTATATATGTAATATATATTCGCACATCTGCCGCACATTTCTATTATAGTAAGATGTTTTAATATAGCTCGCAATTTGAATAAATTAAACTAAGAAGTATCTTCGTCACTGTAAGTCCGTAACATAGCCAAAAAATAGTTACGTAAGCCAATTTATACTTAAAAGATATTCAGCGACAGTAATAGTTATGCAACGTTATTATAAAATAAGTATTAAAAAGTATAAAATATACTTAAATATCTTAGAATCGTGTGTATTATAAGTACAAGTGTATATCTAACTAGTTTTCTTTTTATCAATACTGTATATTCAATTGTGCTTTCCATAAATCAGTTAAGTCAATTAAATTTAATATATATGTTTAGATTTTTTTTTCAAAATCCGCCGCGTCACAGCTAAGCAACAAATTTGTTGCAATTTTATCCGCAATAGTTTTGTTTGGTAGTGTAACTTGAACTTATAGAAAAACGGAAATGTTAGATGTTTTTATTTGTAGTAAATGGCAACTTTGCTGTTTTTTGAAATTTTATTGAAATATTTTGAAATTACGTAAAAAAAAAATTTGGGGTTTTATTTTTGCAATCGTATGTTTCGTAGTTATGATGCTGTCTGTACTTTGTGATCCAAAGCTCCAAATTCGTAATTTTACCGATAAACATATATGATATGTTTTTTGATGATGAAGTATTAACTCCCTGGTTTGTTATGATAAAGCTCATCGTTAAGTCCCGCCACTAGGTTTCAAATTCGGTCGTTTGAGTTCGGAGAACGTGGTAATTTGCCAGCGGTTTCTCTCTACTCAAGTAGTACAAAAAAAACAATATCTATTATTATAGCTTGAAAAATTATATTATATATTTTTTTATAGTATCATTAACTGTACTTACCGATACATAAATAATGTTCATATTATTTACTAACATTCATATATTAACATTAACGCGAAATAAGTGCGTGTGATCATTCGGAGTAGATAACAATACATCATATAGAAGCAATGTACATATTACAGTTGAATAATAGTATGTGTGAAACTACGTAAAACGTTAATTGTAACTAAGATGTCGCTGAGTGGCGCGCCGCTTTCAAGATTGTCTCTGAGTGCAGTTCTCACTATTGTATGAGCACATGGGTGGTTTTTATGTCAACAGAATAATAGCAAAAATATGTAATTTTATTCGTTTTCAGAATCACATATCATTATTATTATTATTTACGTATAGTAGAGTATATGTCATCTATTTATAAAACATAGATTGATTGTCGTTCAAATGGTTTATTTGTGATAGAACAAATATCAAATGAATCCTTTCTACATATAAAAACTCAATTGTTTTTCTATTATTTTTTTTTATTCATTAACATTAGTAATTCACCAATTTTTGTTCTAAAACCTAATGATTGACTTAAAAACTATGTAAATCATTTGACATTACTTTTTACTATTTTAATAGTTTCATCTAAATTATGATACCCTTTACAGACATCACCAATCTATTTCTCGAGCAGCACCCACTTGCGTCATCCAGGTCAAGACTTAGAGCATTTGCGATGTGATAAACACGCTAGAACACTCGTACAGCGCAACCTAAATATTCAACAACAATCCGGAAAGATGCTCTCATGATATCAATAAAAGTAATAACGTTATGCTAATTATATTATATTTGCTAGAAAAGCGGTCGTAGCATTAAAAAACCGGTAAAGCGCGAGTCGGCCTCGCATACCGAGGGTACCAATTGTGTGGAGGGCAGGACTGTATGCCAACGAGAAGTTCATTTCTAAATTTCATAATTTAATCCAAATTTCATACTCGGTAGATTCCTATAGGATATTATTAATTAATTTTTTTTTAATTTATATAAAAATAAATAAGACTTGAAAACGCGTCGTACATATCTATAATATAAAAAAAAGACAATACACACCACACAAGGTTTTTAGAATAAATTTGTTTGTAACTCTAACAACAAAGGAGTTCCTTCCTGCGATTACATCTATCCGCCTTGTCCTCACTTTCATTTGTTTTATATATTTATAGTGTATATGCGAATTGATTTACCAACTGCACACAGCAGGGTCGGCACAGGGAACCTAATGTTGAGATACACCCGTTCCCTATTTTCCGATAAATTCTGGAGGCATTAATTGATTGTTGAGTGGCGTAACTCAACGCCGCGCTTTTCCACGGTACCTTACCTCGAAGAGTTGAACCCACAACCTGCTGCTTTCACAGTTTTGTGCCCTTGTGCCTTATGGCCTCTTTATTATAAATTAGTTGTATTATAACTATTTATTATTTCGTTAAGAAATTATTATCAAAAGTAAAAAAAAAATATGTGTAGGCTTCAAAATAAACCCCAGTAGCTCTGCAACACTCATTATGAAGAGAGTTGATGTAGGTATAGGTTATTCGTGAAGCTGGATACTTACTTGCTTTCTATTTTGTATGATCAAGACTTTAATAACATCAGACTCGATTTATAATTGAACGGTGTAACTATATATATATATATATATATATACATATTTTCTGTACAATCAGAAGATTTTTTACAAAGCTCCCGCAATAGCTTGAGTGCAGCAAGTGTATTATGATCTTCTCAAAAGGTACTTCGAGTGAACTTTGGGCATACCTTTTCGTGTTTACTACGACGTAATTGATCTTAACTATACTTTGTCGCCTTTTATATCTTATAATATTTTATTTTCTATTCGATGAAATAATATAAAGGATACACAATTGTATTTATTCGAAGAAGTCTCAAGCTTTCGGCGAGCTTCCCGAGAACGTAAAGAAAGGCTATTTGTCTTAGGGATTTTATATTACTATAATCCTCTTTACCCGACTTTCTAAGAACATCGTCGAACAATTCAGCAGCACTTACATTTAAGACAATTCGTAGAAGTAATAAACCAATGACCAGTAATTAGTGCCGACTTCCCTTTTCTTACCTGTTTTCATTGTATTATGTCCATTAGCGTATCTAAAGATATTTTCAAATCCTGGATTTTACTTTTGAACAGGTAGTTCGTGTAAACGTTGTTTTTTTAAAATTTTCGGCTAATGAGAATTTTTTTAATAGTAAAATTTCTGGGGTGGGCACGCACCACCCGGCCGCTCCGCTTCCTGCGTCCATGATACTTAATCCTGAAGTATTTTTTTGGTAATGCTATTACTATGAATATAATAAATACTACTTTTTCTGCTACGTTACATAATAATCTATTTATGTAATATATAACTTGCGTACTTTGAATAATTATGTGAAGATGAAATTTTATAATCTTTGTTGTAGGGGCAATGTTCTTATATGAAAATAGATAATAATATATGATGTTTAATTATTTTTTCCAGTACTAGCTATTATAATAAGTATATTAGCTTTTTATATAATGTACCGAAAGTGAACATTAAAAATTTATTCGCCCCTCCCCCGGACCCCCTCAAACTTGTTACAGAGGGAAGTCACTTAAGAGGCAGTCACGCCATTATGTTCGTTATCACAGCAACGACCTTCTCTGAAACAATGGCGGTGGCAAGTCTACCTATCGATGCGACGTAGGTACCACCGCCGTGCCTTGTGTAGTGTACGTACACTCATACACTCAGACCGGCGCACGCGCAGCCTCGTGTATGTATTTTAAGACACAGGAAGGTTCAATAGACATATGTATTTCCTCGACAGCTTGTATACATTAAACATTACATTTGTTTGCATTATATATTCTTATTATGTACAACCTATACTTTGTTGTTATCACAAAATAAGACTTTCTTAGAAATCCTTTAAAATTTTGTCTATTAAATAAAATAAGCCATACATTGACATTTTGAGACGGAGGCCGTCGTGGCGCAATGGCACAAGGCCCGCAAACGCGACGGTTGTGGATTCAATTCCCACTCGAGGAAGGGAATTATTTCTTTACGTTTATATTTTAATTTTTCTTTGCTCTGGTGTCAAGGCAAAGCGCGGTGTGACTGCAACACGTGAATTCGAAATAACACTAACACTAGGTTCTCCTCTGCTTACCCTACTGTATGTGGGGTACATACGTCATACATACATACAAGTCATTATAAAAACTTTACATTATTTAAATTTTATAAATATTGTTAAACTATGTTTAATGATGCTTTCAAAAGATTACCTACCATTTAAAATATTATGAAATATAAACAAATGAAAATGTAAATGACTAATGAATGATACATTGTATTAATTTTGTTATTATATTAGTATTAGTACTTAAATCATGGTGAAGCTCGTTAACCCATTGTCATTGGAATAGGACGAATTTCCGTCGAATAAAATGATATTGTGTTTATTTTATAAGATATTTTGGTGTTCAGACAGCCCAGAGTGCAATACCCCGAACTCGACGCTAATATAATGCGCGGCAGTGACGTCACGACTGTTTACTTGAACGTTTTTATCTCGAAAGTGTCAGATACGTTTTTATACATTCTGTTTGTATTTTGCGTAATTTGTTTTGATATGTTAGAGATAATTAATAATGGCGACGGTCGCGACACTAAACATGTTTTCGTACGGCGGGTTGACTGTAATTAAATAATAAATAGCAAATTCATTCATTATCAGTGATATTTCTGACACGACAGATTTAATTATAATTTTATTTATCAATCATTTCATACACCTAGGCACCGTATCTTATTTTTAGCGCCTTTTTTCACACGCCACAAGCTAAAATTAATAATTTGTATTAAGTTTAGTACGGGTTTCAATACACAGAAAAACAAACAAATATTATATATATATATTGATAGCAAAAGTTTTCAGAGAAAAGCTTCCAATTTTTGTACGGAGCCCTCGGTGAGTGAGCCCGACTCGCGCTTGACTGCTTTTTTTTTAATTTTCTTGGACTGATATTCTCATATATCTTCCAAGTGCATACGTCGATCAATAACGACTTTATTATAGATTACTAATAATATATATATATTTTTCAGCTTCACGCTGTATCCCGCTCACAGCAGGGTAGGCAGAGGGAACTTCGGTGTTAAGACACTCCGTTTCCCAATTACTGCCGAATTCTGGAGGCATTGTGTGCCGGAAATGGCGGAACTCAACGCCGCGCTTTGACTCGACACCAAATCGAAGAATTTCTTTTCTTCGAGACTGAATTCGCAACCAGTCACACTTTGTGCCGCTGCGCACGACTAGCTACAATATTAAAGTGAGTGACTTTTGAATGTACCTACAGCTTATCATCTATTCCAGGCTCACGAGGACAACATCGTTGGATTTGGAATATCAAGCAATGGAAAATTTATGATGTCCTGCTCATGCATAACCGATATGATAATCTGGGACCTCAAAGGGCAGCAGTTAGAGCGTCTTGACACGTATCTAATGAACACGCATACTGCCAAAATATCTCCCTGTGGCCGATTCGTAGTAGCCACAGGGTTTTCACCAGATGTTAAGGTGATGGAAGTAGTTTTTACGAGGACTGGCGAGTTCAAACATGTTTCGAAAGCATACGAGCTGACAGGGCACAGCTCAGGCGTGTATGACGTCGCGTTCGCTGTGGACACGTCGCATATAGCGACGATATCGAAGGATGGCACGTGGAAGCTATATCACACGAGAAGTAAGTACTCGTAATGACACTAGTGTCGTATTATATTTATTACTGTCTAAGTGTCTACTTGGAAATATATTTCGTTTTATAAATGTTTCTTAAATCTGTTTAGGCTTTAGCTGTTGATGGTTATTGATACAAACTCATCGTGTATAAATTATATTTTAAAATAAAGTAGAAAGACAAAATGTAATACTGTTGTGTTAAATATTAAGCCTCTACTTCGTCTAATTTGAATATATAATTACTTGATGCAATAAACACATTACTTGATGAATACATGTTAGAAAAATACTTATTTCCTCCACTGGAAACGATTCAGAAGGCGCGCGGGCTTCAAATTTTTATACGTTATCTAAATAAGTATTTTTCTTTCTCTAAGTATGGAATAACCTTTAAAAATGTTAAAATAAAAAATATGCTAATTTTCCATGTTCTTTGTTGATTCATGTTTAGTGTTACACGTTCCGTTTTATTTTAAAATATTTTAAAAAAAAATTTGAACAACAAAACTATTTTGTTTTCATTATCCAAAAATAGTATAATTTCATTCACTTGCCATCACTAGCCGACTTGTTGAGTAAACACTGGTTATTTATTGTTATCATTTCCACCCATGCACTACGCAGCAATCAAACGTTTCTCCCGGGCTCTGTTCTATAACGTAATCATAACGTATAATATTACATTTGCAAGTTTTATTATTGTTTACAAATTTACTATAACACCAATACGTAATAAGTAGGTATATATATATATATATATGATGGAACGAACACGTGAGTCAGTACTTCATTTTGATATCGCGAGGTGACTCAGTTACCTTTAAGTAGGCTATTGGATTTTATTACTGGAAATTATTATTTGTTAATGTACATTTTGTTTTCAAAAAATGGTAGGCCCGGTAAATTATTTAAAATGTGGTTTTCATTTCTGAAATAACCGAGATTTAAAACGCATTGCCGTTAGAATTCAATGCTGCTACATGCGGGATACAGCGTGAAGCTGATAAATAAATGCATTTCTATGCAGATCTTAACATATTTTAATGTTCAAAAAAAAATAGGCTAATTAATATGTGGTTTACGTTATCCTTCGTGGTATGCAGTACTCATTGGTGTCGGTCTCAGCTCGCAACATCTGCCCGTACGCACGTACGCACGTACGTAACGTGCGTTAACCCGAGCGTTCTTTTTTAAAAAGACCACGCCAACTTGAAGTGGTCGCGTCGCCGGTTTACGCGCGCGTAGCTGTATAATATGCCATTAAATTCCTCGAGATGCAGCCTTTACCAATAATATGTTGGGTTGCATCATGCAAATCGGATTTTCAATTAAAAATCTATTTGTATTGCTGTTATTACCTTATAAAAATGCATGAGACATCCTTATTTACATTATCCACATGTTATTATAGTGTATATACTTTAATGCCTACTGTGTTAGGCTACTTTTTAAAAGATACTAAGATTTCCTTATTTTTCATGAATGCTTTTATTTTTTATTTGATCGCATTGACTTTTTATGGATTCGGATAGGATAGTTCGAGCAAACATATCAAATTGTTGCTTTAATTGCTTGCTTATTAGCTGCTCCTTTTTTAAGGATATTTATTTTCCTCTTATGAGAGTTGTTTATAATATACCTACTTGTTCAACTATATAAAAAAATTGTTGAAAAAGGGAATGAAATTCAAGTACGAGCTTTAAAAATACGTGTAATATAAATGGTAATTTAAATCTTACTTTGAACCTACTATCACTGTTAATGTTTAGAAACAAACTGTCCATATGGGTTTTATGATAACATTGACGTCGCCGGTGGTGTGCTCCAGTTTTCTTTTATTTTACGAATATCTCGCTAAATTATTTAAAAAAAACGGACAAGCGCGAGTCGCGCTCACCCACCGAGAGTTCCGTTGAAAAATTGGAGGAATTCTCGAATTTTTTCTGAAATTCAGGCTTAGCTTAGCCAGAGCCCTTTCATCTGATACCTCACTTGCGGCTTTTCCCCAGATATTGCCCCCCTTATAAGTGTTTTATTTTTAGGATCTAGCTACAAATGTATGGTTTTCAGATTTTTTCCCAAACTAGTACTACCAGTAGATACTAGCTGCCAAATTTCGTAATACTAAGTTAACCAGAAGTGTCCTATTAATTTTGATTTCCTTTATGGTGTCGAAATACACGGTTTTTGCTATTTAGGACAATATTTTTTAAAGATTTGACCTATATATATGTATTTTATAGATTTTTTACTGAACTGGTACTATCTGCCATGCCATATAAATGGCCATATCTTTCTTTTAAATGGTTTAAATTTGCTGTACTAATATGAGTGGGAATCGAACCCAAAACGCAGTACCAATGGTACTCGACGGCCATTAGAAAAATAGCTTTAAAAATGTAAAATACTTATATGTACGCTCACATATTATGTATATTTAACTTTTTTGTATGTATGTATTTTAATTATTGTTGTAACATTGCTTATTGAGAAGAAATGAATCATATATTAAGATTAATCTATGTATGTTGCGTTACAACTCATGTTAAATGCGTTGGGACTTTTAGTGATTTTCATTTAAACAGGAAAATCGGCCGAGACGCAACGTCAGTCGTGACGTAAGTGATGCTGGACTTACCCTAAAATTATATTACTAATATTGATAATATAACAAATTAACGAATGTTTATGTACTCTAACTGCATATTAACTTATTTACATGCGAGTAGGGAAGCTATTTAAATATAAGAAGAAATAAACAAACTCTTGAATTTAAGAGAATTTCAGTTAACAACTATAAGCAAATGTATATTTTTAAATACCACTTTAAATACTATTTTTGAGGCGGTATTTTGTGTCCTACACTAGTGTCCTACATGCAGCAGCCAGATAATTCCTCATGCAGCCCTCAATAGCATATATTTATCTGAATACACTTTTAATAATATTTTTTGCATTAAATATTTCGCCCAATAGCGAATTGTAACCAAAAATATGTTGCAAGTTCGACTCTATAATTCTGCTTATTTATAATGTTTGAGGGAAAATTTGCGGAATTTGCACAATTTTAACCGACGATAAGGATGTCCTTTGGATGACGTAATACGCCTCTGGGTTGCATGGCGTCAATATTACGAAGTATTGGACGTAATTATGTGGAGATAAATTTACGCCATTATCATAGAAGCGGACTCTGCAATAATATATGTGTGACATTAAAATACCCACATGTCGTCATAGAGTATCCCAATACGCATTCAGAAATAACTCCACACAAAGTAATATGTCTGTCTAATCAAATATAACTCACTTTACTTTGTAAGTACTAAGTGGCTTATTAAATATTTTAACAAAATATGGGTAAACAATAATTTTCACTATTACTAATGTTTACGTTAGAACTAGAACGTTGAGAACTTAATGTTAAGATTCTCTGTTCCATTAAGAAGACTCTTCTGTTCCCCATTTTCCACCGAATTCTGGAGGTATTGTGTGTCGAGTAAAACTCAATGCGTAGCTTTGTGTCGTTACCAGAGCGAGGTACAGAGAGAGAGAGAGAGGAGAAAATATTCAACATGTCATTTCTTCGAGTGGGAATTGAACCCACGACCAGTCGCGATTGACTTCGCACGCTTGTACCTCTGCGCCACAACTAGCCTCGAAAGACAGTATCTAAAGAAATATGTATGAATTTTATTATAAAGAAACTCCCATGTTATATAAGTACTCATTTTATTTTGCAACTACACCTATTATTAATTATTTCGTCTTGATAATATCGAAATTAAAGAATTGTCTATAACAGGATATTGCTTTAAAAGGATGCTAATGTAGGATGTACGTATAGAAATCGTGTCCTTATTGTTTAAATAGTTAAGCGGTTTCATTTTAATGGAATTAATGTCTTTGAAGTTTTGAGGTGAACGAGTAATTTAGGTGAAATAAAAAACTGCGTCGCTCTTTTTGCATCTCCTTTTTATCGCATACGGAGTGTAACTTTGTAAATATTTGCCACATTTTACTACTTTATTAGACATCTTATTATTATTAAGTTTTACTTAAAACTTGTGCGTAGTTATTCCTGAACACGTCACGGTCACTTAAGAATAACTACTATGTTTACAACGTTCAAAATATATTTTCTACGTAAATAATAAATATTTACATAACAGCCTGTATCCTACGTCACACTAAGCGCAATTTTTAAAAAATATTTAAACATAACTTTATCCAGATGGCAGATTAACAGAGTTTTTTTCTAAAACGTAAATTTAAAAAAAAAAACTAATAAATGTAATATTATAAGAGTAATTGTTTATTAATTAAAATTGTTTTTGATAATATTGTCAAGTTAGTTATGTCGGCGTGCAGTGTGTGGCATGAGAACGGTACAAGTAAACGCTTGATCAGCATTCTGAGTATGGTAACGCGAATCCTCTCAAGCCATGGGAAACATTCTTCTCTTTATGTATTTTAATATTAAATTTTCAATACAATTCACCAACTCACTAAACTGAGAATAATTTCATAAACATATTTAATAAATATTCATATGATTCAAGCGGGCGAAGCCGCCTGAGTATGATAGTTATTTATAAATTTGAATTAAATTAAATCTCAGTTTTAATATCTATGTAATTATTGTATTTTTCTTCCAGTCGATTACGCTCGTGGGGAATCACCTCATATTCTAGAGTCAGGTGAGTACACACAAACCGCGAATCCGCCGAAGATAGCGCTATCACCGAATGCAGAAGTTCTGGCAGTGTCATGCGACGCCAACATAGAGTTCTACGACACTTATAGCGGCAAGCTCTATGACACAGTGGAGAATGTTTATACAGGTCAGTATATGTTTATGTGAGTTTTGTACCTCTATTGTGCCTCTGCGCCACGACTGGCCCCAGGTTATAGTATGATGATATCATTTTATGACATAGACTACAAACAAATATTAAAAAATAAGTATTTAAATGTATTGGTAATGATCTGCAAACATATTTAGTATTTGTTTGCAATTATTGACGGTAATTAATAATTCTAATATATTAGACGGCGGATAGAAAAACTTCTTAGGTACATATACTGTTATATATATATATATATATATATATATATATATATATATATATATATATATATCTTTAATGTTTCTGAATATACTTTAAATACTTTAATTATTCCTAACAAGAAAATTGTAAAAACTCGTACAGAAATTGACTGGTTTATCGTTTGGTTTAGAGTTGAAAATTTAGTACTAGTTGGTTTTTTCTCTATTAAAAAAGCCACGAAATAAAGGTAGCGTATTTACGATTCACTTTTAATATTAATTAAATACAAGGATGCAGAATAACTTAATGACCTAAGGCGACTACAACTTTTATAGCGTGTTTGTATGTCAGTAAATCATCGTTAGTAAGAAAACACGGATTGCAGAAGCAGATCCTGGATAAGTCGTGACCCGCACTCGCCGCCTTCCCTACGGTGATCACGAAAAAATGTCACACGATGGTGGATCGTGAATATTCTATAGAAAAACCAGATTTAAATATAATATAGATTTGAATAATAATAATAATAATATTAGGACAGTTCGATCGAGTTTTTCGAATTCCAAAAGCAAGTAAGGCCTGTATTATCATATTAAGGCAAAGTATACTTACTTAAACTTACATAAGTA